>LUCM01011410.1:11089-50087 GCA_008360955.1 Fasciolopsis buskii
AAGGGACGTATGCACGACTGAAAACCCATTGATAAAATCGTCTGACTATTCTCAAGAAGTGACCGATTAAATGAAAAAAGGGCTCATCGGAATGTTTGTTGTATGCTATAGTTAAAGGTGCTACGCATAAGTCCGTCCCGATAGTACTGTTTATGCAAGAAAACTCTGCGTGCACTAGTTTATGTATTTGCACTTATTATCTTCACTCATCGTCTTGTTGGAAACCCAGTCCTGCCGTGAAGTAGGTTAAAGCTCTCGGTGTGAACAAGAGTGAGTTCCACGTGGTTCTCAAGGGATTTACATGATTATCAAAGTCGTGAATGGTCGATAGACTGTTACGATGGACATGTCGATCATTCTGGTGAAAAGGAATGTTAGATTTATGACTTCCTGGCGCAGATCGGCAGCCTTGACATTGTTCTTGCTTATGCATCAGAAAGCTTCTTCTGCATGGTATGGAAGATCTTTGAGGTGAACCAATGCCCATTCCCAATCAAAGATACAGCATTAAGGTTTCAAAACACATTACATTTGGATGTCTGCACGGCAAACGAAAGACTGTAGTGCAGCAAAAACCCGCAGAAACAGCTATGTGATGGCACCAACTCATGCACGCGTGATGCGTACACTATTTCGAAAGTGCCGCTCGAAAATTTCTTGGGTCTGTTCGCAGGACGACGAGTACGGACATAAATGGTGCAATCAAAAGAGAGGTTCTAGCAGCAGGTCAATTTTACTTCTGAATTTTTCGTCCACATATTTTGACACACATCCATCATAACCATCACCTGGACTATGGAGTCCCAGCGGGTTTTCAAGCTACCAAATCTCTGTAGCTCACTTCAGTGGGATTTGAAGATACGGCAGTTGTTTATCAACATACGTTAATATTTTGCCTGGTCATTCACCCTATCCCAGAGTGGACTTACAAAAAGCAACTCCGAAATAAGGAAATCGAGCATAAGTTGGCGAAAGTAATTGTACCAGTGAATGGTTTCATCTATCCGCTGAACAGAATGCTGCGAATGAATGATGTATGCATGCGTACATGTGTATGTGTATTTGTGCCCGATAGATACACAACGCACGCGTCCAGTATTTGTAAGTACATTGGCGAAAATCTCATTGAGTGTGTTACAACAAGTAGAAAAGCTGGAATGAAGGATGAGATGGGAACCATAGTTCAGACGCACGATATTCCACTTGGTTTTGCTTACAAGCGAATACTCCGACCACATGCTTCTATCCCAACATTCGGTGAATATTTTTGGACCAATTGCAATGCCAGCTATGATTAGCACGTAATAAATGAGTGGGTAACTTATCAACGGTAATATAATAATTGCATCACTGTATCAATCATCTATTTCGGTGTTGTTGACTTAGCCAGAGGGAAGTATCTTATCACGTGGAGTCGCATGTGCACATGAGCATGATGATGGTGTGGCGACTGCAGCAATTCGCGCGAAATAACGGTATAGGAAGATCAGATCGTTAATGTGTTTGCGTGATCAACAACTGCAACAGCTGGAATAATTGACCAAAATCCCCACGTAGCGCAATGCCCTCTTAAGTGATCCTTTTCACATTGTTTCTCGACTTTGATCGTTATTTTTCTGTTGCTCACTATTGTGCCATCTTTGTAATTAAGGGACAGTGCAAATAAGAGCAAATGTTACGCACTCAACTCATGGTATTTTGGCATGCGTACAAGTACAATTTCCGGTGGTCCGTTGGGAAAATTTGATCCGAATTTCAATTATTCTTTCCTAATCCCATTGGCTTTCATAGTCCAGAAAGAATTGCTCTCCACAAGACGAGAATATTGCACCGGAACATCAGGTCAATGAATTGGCCTGTTATTTTATTGTCCCAAGGAAGTCCAGAATAAAAGTGCTTGGGGTCTGTCTTTTGCTTGTACTTTTGAATGGACTGCTATCGAGCTCCGAATCCGTGATTGCTTATGAGCCGAAGTAAAATATACGTGCATACCAGCACGTGGAAATACACAATGCCATGGCCCTTCCGCAGTTCTATCGAAAAGGAAAATTGTGACAATGACTTCCAAATCCTGCCGTCTCCAGCCGTTCGCAAGCTAAACGGTTGTATCTACAACTGAATCAAGCGCATAAACAACCTAAGAGTAATGAAATGTCCCGAGCTACGTTCGCCCAAGTTTGTGATGGGCGTTTGGTTGGTGGATTTTGAGGATTGTAGAATCGAATTACCTGTGAATAGCTTTCCATCTAGGTTGGATTTGAATCCACACATCGATGCAGCCCAAGTATTTTTACTGCGTGCGTTCAGCTAACACGGGTAATCGGCCACGCTGAACAGTGCTCGGATAATTCCCTTAACGACCAAACGTTTCCGAACCTCCTCCCCTCAATTGTCCGAGCACTGTCGGATTTACAACTAGTGTGGGCAGGTTGGCTTGAGTTGACTTAATGTGTGCGACCCTACTGATTACCAGTCTTGCCTCATTTTTACGGTCACTGTGCAGCTGTGTAAGCACTGTTCCTGAATAATTAATGAGTCAAAGTATGCAGTGTTACCGAATATATACTTGATTAGTTCATGTGGTGATTATTATTGCATATGCATTACCGAGATACACCTCGGGTGCTGATTCTGTCCACTAGGCTACTTGGACTTGGATTATACTACTAATACCATGTTTGTAGCCGTTCGTTTTCCAGCTAGTTTGTGGATATGAACTACCGAAACGGAGATTGCAGCAACTTGGATCGCCCTGATCAACTCATTGCCGATGTTCCTAGTGAAAGATTCGACTGAATTTGCAAGCTAAAACAACTTCGTAAGTCACTTTGGCAAAAGATGCAATAGAAGGCAACAATGCAATTACCTCCGAACTTCTGATTATTAGTTCTGTTGCTGCCGAAATGTATATTTGCAGCAGGGGTCGACTCAGCGCGGTTCTGAATCATCTGCCTGCAAAGATAGTTGGAAACAGTTCTATAATTAGAATCAATTCTCACGTAAGTCAGTCACCGTCCTCTTCTACAAATCCATTCACTTTACCTATCCGGTACATACTCATTTGTTTGACGGTTGTCAAGTGGATTACGCGTCTGTCATTCCAAAATTTTCACACGTTCGAATCCCAGATCTCTCAGTCACTGGTGGTAGACAGTAGTTTGCTATAGTCCGGTTCGTTATCACAGATGACTTGATGAGACCCTGTGTGGTACTAGTGTCACCTTTATTTTTAGAGCAGTTATTGCTGGCAGCTCCCATGTGGTATGCCTTAGTGACTTTGAGGCTCACCCTTCCAATTATACTCATGATTAGTACATGTAAAAATATTACACCACGGACCCTTCGTACTGTACTTGAATTACTGATGTTGATTCTGTCGAAGATTAATCAAACGTGGTACGGGAGTGTTTCTGAGGTATGCGTGGTTAATGCTGCGGGTTTTGATAAAACAACAGATTGTTCGCAATACTGATACTTCTCCACATTAACTGTAAACCGCCGATCTTAGAATCGGTTAGTTCCGTACAAGATTTCTAACGTAATGCTCAAAAATGCATGCGGCATATATAACAGCACCCGCCGACGAACCATGGATTTCGTTGGACAACGGTTACCATAAAAGTAGATACTGTAAGAGCTAACAGTCACGTACACAGTGGATCATCTTCTTCTACGGGTGGGCAAAGTCACAAGATTCGTCTTGAAATCAAGATATCGGGATCGAGCGCAAGATAAGCGAAATGTTTATGGAGTGTTTCACAACACTCCCCTTACAAAACATCAGTTAACTCAGTACGCAGAAACAGTGGCAGTTTTTGGGGTAAGTGTCGAATGCCTGGGGACCAGTTAAACCAGAGCTGCACCATCATTGTCTTCAAACTAGAATAAAACGTTTAAATTTTTTGTGCTTTCCAGTGACGTATTATGCTTGATTAGGTTAAAAGCAAGTCTGACCCAGTGAGTTATTTTCACACTCCACTGAACCGTGAAAAGCAGCTTAATATAGTACGTTATTCGTCAATCTCGCCATCTGTATTCGGGATTAGAATGAGTAGCCACAAGTCAGGCCTTAATAGTGCAAATGGTTTTGGCTAACTCGAACAGGGTCTTGGACGAAGGATTTCGTGTAACAAAAGTCAGCGGAATATAACAAATAATTGTTTTTCAGTTAGTACAAGGATTTGATCATCAAAGTTTTATGTGCGTTACCGTTTTGATCTGTTCTAACTCATGCCTAAAATCGAACACTTTAATTTCTGTCTAGGTGGTGCACCTCAATGCTGTTAAAGAAGGAGACATTTGCAGATTTGAACGTTGCTCCATCTTCTGCTTTCCCCAAGTTTCCCGTTTGGTGGTGGCTTTGATCTTAGACTAACAATCATTGTCTTGGAATACTACGTTTGCATTGCCATTCACTGATATTTTCAATGTTCAAACAAGAAGATGAAGTGAATTCATCGATTGTCTATCCAAAGTGGGAGAGTATTCTGGGATTAGTTACGAGTTTACATTTTTAATTTTTTGCGTAACTAAACACGAATTTTAACACGAACTCCACAAAAGAATTTTGTTAGGTACCATTTAGAGTTACTGTTGTTAGATCGAACTCTCTAGCGGTAGTTTTCAGTCGGTAGCATATGGAGAGATTGGCAAGTAATGTCCCAGTTACTAACATATTTCGGGAACACCACATATTGGAAACCGCTTTTTACTCTATTGATTGGTTTGACTATTTTTGTTACGTGGTTTGTGCAAACATGGACAAGAGGTCGGCTGCAGTTTAGTAATCACAGTCTACGCTTTCTTATTTATGTTCTTTTTGTTGATTGTTAATCCTGAACATCATTTAATCAAAAGCAATGACCTGGAGCAATGTTTCCTTGCTAAAAGAGATGTGAAAAATCTAACTGTTGGTCCATTAGGTGTCATTTCATCTCAACAGCATCACATAGCTCACCCACGACTATACTCAATTAACTGGCTTTGGTTTTTCCTAAACAGGATCTATTCTTTCCACCTATCGATTTTTCTGATCGACTGCGCCTAAGGTTGCTGACGACTGGCGATGCGACAGTACACTGGCTGACCTAAAACCAAGATCATGCGTAGCTTTCTACCCACCCAGACCCTGGACAGAGTAACCATTTTGCACTTTCACGTTCATGTTTCTAAAACAAGTGATTTTGCAGACTCCGTTGAGTTAAATCCGTGATATTGCTCTTGTGTTTACTGGCTATTGATGTTATCTCATTAAGCTCAATAGGTGTAGACATCAATCTGCCCCCGAGTCGGCTTTAATGAGAAGCTGCTCAACAAATCACCCATTCTCATTCATTTGTAACCAGATGGCATTGTATCACAGAGACAAGCTAGTTTACTGTTGGCTTGCCAGTGAAGACGAACTTTGTTGTGTGATACCTGATACTAAGCGTTAGAGTATTTGCTAGCTATCACTGATTGGAAGTGAAGATGCTTTGAATATTATGGACTACGATGAATTGCAGGAGATGGCTGTTAATCTTATCTATTGGTAGATCATTTGGTAAAGTAGTGAAGCGCCGATGGACGTTCCCCGTGACACTTTGTTATCTACCTTATTCGATGATTTACTCTCATTCTGAAAGATTTTCTCCTGTAAAAATAGTAAAATTATCCAATAATCTACTGTCTTTCTCTTCATTCACTAAGCTATATCATTTGTTGGAAAGGTCTTGGTGTTAGTCTAGTAGAAACAAACGTTTTTGGACTTTCTTTAGCTAATGGAGAGTTCAGCAGCAGATGTTTGCACCTATTCAAAGGTTGCACTATGCTTTTAATTCTACAAAAGAAACTTATTTCGATTATGCATGGATTTTGTTGTAATGCGGCGTACAATAGTCATCTCGTCATGCTGCTGCCATTCCAACGCTAGCAGGTAATCGGACCACATTTTTCCATGAGAGCACTTAAAGGAACCACTCGGCTTAGTCGGGGTTGTTGGATCCTGATGCCCGCTTCGTGACATCTTGATAACAAAATGATTTCACCTGAGCAGTTTATGAATTCTTTATACATGATTTTCTTTGCATTTAAAGTTATAACCATGAAAGGAACATTTTTTTCTTAGATTATTACCAAGGGGGAAACAAAATAAAGCAAAAAGTTAAAAAGGACTTACCAGAATGATTCTCACTGAATACTCTATAGATTCGTACAGTCGCGGTCTTGTTGGCCGGAGAATTGGATACAGACTGACTGACGCTAGCCAGGCTTCAAACGATAAATCTGCTGCACTTCTGAGATAATGTCGATCAACTGCTGAACGAAAGTTTACTTTGTCAAAATCTTCATCCTGTTGTGAATCCCATCCGGTTGGATACCTTTGAATAACCGCTGCAGAAATCGTGCCAGAATTCCATCAACATGACCATATGTTTGTGGAAGCAGGTGCGATTATTCCATTTTAGCATGCTTCTCAAATTGGATTTGTGCTAGGAAACCCATTTGGCTCAGCGAAACCAAGCATGAAGTATGTTGGAGATTCATTTGACTGTAAAACTTGTCTTGAGAAGGACTACCCAGGGTAGTCAAAATGCTGGCGCATTGCATGTACCTACAACACTGTTATTACCATTATAACATTCACAATGTGCTGGAGATTTTCCGCTTGTTATGATAAAATCGTACATGGATCATTTGTGCAAATCCTCAAATGGATAGGCAAACTCCGATTTATTTATTTTATTTTTCCATCATTTACTTCCTTTTTTAGTGAAACGAAAGTGTACATTATTTCTCAGGAAGGGGGCCACGGCCAGCAGAGGGCTGCCTAGTAGGGAAGTTGATCGGCGGTGGGAGGACTCGAACCAGTGACTTTCACGTCCAAACGCGGCGACCTTATCCGCTTGGACACCGTCGGCCAGCAAATTGACCGCTTTTACCAACTGAAATTAGATAAAACAAAACACCTAGACGAGCTGATATTGCCTAAGTGAGCACTGATATCGTGGGACGAATAATTTCCTTTCATTTGCCTCCTGTCACTAATTACACCAGACAAGTAGTGAAAGTCTCCAGGCAATGACGATGGCCTTCGTTGTACTGCCGCTATCGAGAGAGAATCCACCTGTCGTTGAAATCCAATACGTTGATCACAGACTCATGGACGTACAAGTAAGCGGAAGTTGCCACTCAGTGCGTGAAATTTAGTTGACTTTTGAAAGCCTATCTAACTAAGTTAATTGCAGTTGAGTTTGGATCAACGTTGGTCGTCCGGGCGCTCGCGTCTCAGTTCCAGCGCGGTGGATATTCACGACTATGGATGAACTGTTCGTTGACTTCATAGTTTGTGATTATGAGTTGGTCATTGATGCCACATGTCACACCACCGATTTTCTCTCATGTTTCGTTAAACAGTGGCCAAAGCAACTTAGATAGATGACCTATTTTATGCCCAGGGTCGTCATATGACTTCCTTTTCTTGGGATAACTATCGCGGCTTCCTCTTCATCCAGTTATCTAAACATAAAAATTTGCCACGAGTTGTGTCAAGCATGACGGCATGGGTAACCATTTGTCTGGTTCAGTGTATCATTTTGGATTACGAAACGAATGAAACGAAGATCGATTTTGCTGTTCGGGGGGGGGATCTGATTAAGTTTAGAAGAGTTCTTCAGGATGCATCTGCGTCACAGGCTGCAGTCGTTGAACGAGTTTTCCTCACCTCTTATGATAGTCTGTTGAATGTTCTAGAAAAAATAGAGGCCGGTATCCCTCGTTCACCTTCGAAACTCATCAGCATCTGATTCAATTGTGCTCTCGGAAATTTGTTTACATTTTATTGCATTCGGTGTACTTTTGTTTTCTATGATCCCGTCGAGTGCACGAACTATTCAGTGGTGCCGGCTGTAGGAGAAAAATATTTCAAGTAGATTTCGCAAGCCCGGTAACACTTGACGCACTGTGCGATTCTCTGGGATTGTGTTTAACCAGCCCGTCATCTTCTAAGGTCCTGTGATATTTCACTGATACCGATTCACAGGTGACTGAGGTTCTATCTATTACAAAAATTGAACAACAAATCTGGCAGCCTTTTTGTTCTCCAATTTGTTATTCTGTTCCCTGAAAACGACATTCCCGATTTTAGTTGGCACCGAGTCCTGGCCTATACGGCCGCACACTCATTGAACGAATCCACATTAGATTTGCATAATTTTGGCATGATTGTTTAAATTTGACCCGAGAAAGTTGTGAAAAAGTCAACTGGGATGAACTGACTTCAAAGCATACATTGTGCAACAAGGTGCTTTACATTAAACCTCAACTAGCTTTATGGCACCGATGAATCAACGTGTTAATTACTGTTTCGCAACGGTCTGCTACCAATTTACATTTGACTGGAACCCGTAACTAAAAGAATAACAGCAAAATTCCAGGAAAAGATCATTCCGGAGTATTCTCTACAGTGTGCAGCCTAACGAATATTTTCAGGGCCCATGTTGATCAGTAGCTGTTTGAGAGGTATTCGCTATAGTTTCTTCATAAATGTTTTAACAAATGGTCATTACATGAAAACGCATTTTTTCTCGTCTTTCTGAAATCGTTTTGCCATAAAGAGTAGACCCAAAGACAAATATGTCCTGCCAGTCAATGTTAGCCATCTGTCCACGGTCACTGCGATGGGATAAAGAGATGACAGCTTTTGTTATGAAAGTCAACAAAATTGCATTTATATTAATAGCAGTTTTTAAAATTTGAAAGTTGCTTTCTTTTTTCTGCCTTGTAATCAATGCTTTTTGCTACCTCGGAGGGCGGTAGCCCGATACTTTAGACAACGATTCACGAGTAAGGCCTGATATTTTGATTGCTAAGCGATCAGCATCATACAGATCCAGTTCAAACGATATGAATAGGAATACTCTCAACCCTGCATTCCTTCTCAACAGTCCTCCTTTTCGGTAAAAAATGTTCCTTATTCCATGAAATGACAAAAGGAATAATAGAATAAGGATAACACAAATGCCTGATGGGCTCTGTATAGAAGAGAGGAAACGTACTCCACCTGGTTACTGACGGATGCAAGTCTAAATTTACCCTTTTCATTGAATTTAGATTAGGGAACGAGAATGTGAATACTTTGATAAATTCGTTCAAATGTGTCTGTGACGTACACCATTTCGACAGAATGTGGCATTCTTCCGGAGACAAGAAAACCTCGATATATATGGAAATAAAGTCGACGATTTACATTGTGTGGACGTTTGATATATCACAAGAGGAGGTCGTTTACATAACTGCAATTTCACATTGGATTAAATGTCAGTGTGCTGTCCAGTAAAGATGGATGTCCCAGATTCATTTGGATCAACTTTGCTAGATGCTCCCATCTGACACATGGCCGATTTCTGGACCATTTCCAAGGGGACAAAATACGAACAGTGGACAGCGCAGTATTGAGGCTCTGAGCGGGCACTCTGATGTGAGCAGCTTGATGATACCGGTATTGGCAGGCACGAATTACATCTAGGCACGGAATGATGAAATAGGCGGGCATGATCACAATGAACACAATGAGTTACCAAGGGCGAGTGATTGAAAGCGATACGATTCAACGGGTAGTGTAGCGATCGTCGACACATGTTCTCATTAGACAAGCGACGTAAACGTGATTCGTAAATGTTGTGAGCACTAAGCAAGTCAGCTTGTGGGATTCTGGGAATACTGGATCTTTGCGAGTATTTTGTCGGCAAGCTGATCGACAGGGGCTTACGTTTTTTGCCACAATTCAGTAATTTAACCAGTCGGGCGGCGGTATTGATCGAACTGCGGCGTGAAGAGCGGGCCCCCCGATTAGTGGTGCCAGATACAATGCGACTTCCAATATATGCACCTGGGGCGACTTTATACTCAAGTTCACGACGCAGCTCGTTTGTTCTAGTATCATGTTCCCATGAGTCCATGCTTTTGGATGTTTTGCCAAGAAATAACGAGGTGAGCAGTTCGGTACGACAACTGCGCAATTGTTTGTACAATCGGCGGAATGTTCTTTTTGTCGTTCGCCGAAAAATGGTCGAGACAAGAAAATAGAGGAAAAAGTTGAGCGCACACCCCAGCAGTTGGACTACATTGGTCCACTCGACAGTCAAGTTCAGAGCCGTGTACAGTTGCCGTGCTTCACGATTGTCTCTCACTCGTCCTCCTAGCTTGCGCATCACCTGAAGACACACGAAATGTACAATACCAAATGGTGCGGTGAATAGCAGAAAAGCTATGATAACAGCTAGTAGAAGTGGAGTCACTCTGTTTGTTGCACTATTAGGATATCGTTGCAAGGAGAAACGGATTGGAGCAACACACTGCTGTTGATTTAGTAAATACAGACCAGTCGGGTTACCGGTATTAGGTACATTAGCTCTGAATAAAAGCCTCCGAGGTGGTGATTGGTCGGTTACTGTGGACACGGTACCATCTCGACAGGTTGATTCCATAAACGAACGACGACATTCATCGCTGCGCCGACAAGCTCGAATCACTGCTATGTTGGAAATTAGCACTCCTATAAATGGCCCAATATTCGTGAGTAGGATGTGAATCACGTGGTAGCCAATGTAAATTGCTTCTGACCGCCAAATTGGACGTTCGAATACAAAAATAGCAAGACCGATTACACAATCCTCTGTACGATTGGCGATAGTTGGGAAAGATAGATTTCCAATTGGTCGACTAATCGGACGACATTTGGTAACGGTGTTCTTTTTTTGCAATACACTCTCCGTTTCGTATGTGAACATAAAAAATGATGGAATGTGAAACAGTAAGCCCACAAGATAAATGATTACAATCACTCGAAACATGTGTCTCGGTGTGAGCCACGCTCTGGAAGTCAGCGGACGACAAACAGCCATGTAACGGATCACACTCATCAGCAAGACCATCCACACGCTGACAACTAGAAAGTAAGTGACCAAACCCGGTCCGATTATTGTGTAGAATAACATGAAAGAGTAAGATTCATGGCGTCGTTGCACGTAACCAATGGGAAGTGAAGTGAGGCAGACCAAAAAGTCGGCCAAAGCTAATCCGAGTAGATTAACACGGGCGGTACATTCGCCGCCGCAAGCAATCTGTGTTGTGTGATAGGAATATAAAACTAGCAAATTCAAGGCATTCCCAATGAGGCCGACACAAGCAATAATTAGAAGGAGAATCGGCAGAATAGAAAACTGTACACTGGTCCACGCATTCATGCTCGGTGCAGATGGTAACGATCCCGAGACAGTTCTACTGACAGTAGAATTGGTCACATTTATAGCGTCAACAAGACCACAAGTGGGCCATAAACATGTAGTGTTTGTTAAAATGCGCGATGCATTTGCGGCAATATACTCAACACCGGTGGTGAAATCCGTTGTGCCATCAAGCGAGCAATTGAAACACTGAATTAACTCAGATGATGGGGTTTCACTCCATGCAGTGACAGAAATAACTGGATGTGAAGGTGGATATTCGTCCATGTGTGAAATTCACGCCGCACAAATTTCGGCAGATGGATCCATTGAATTTCCCCCGGCTACAACAAAGGAAACGAAACATGCTTACATTAAATGTGTACGTAACTAGTCAAAAAATTTCTTGTCCTACTCGTTTTGAATTGTTAAGCATCTTACCACTTTCCATCTAGGCAGCTATGAAAATGAGAACGAATTACTGCGCCACTCGAGGTGATTTAGCCCATGCCAGTAAAGGAAATACGTGACGGCTTACTGTGATCGGCTAAGGTCACCAGTTTAGTGTAAATGAGATATAAATGCAACGTTTATTGAGAATGTGTCCCAGTCTGTCCCAGCTAGATCAACTTGACACAAGTGATGACCTCGAAAACAGATGTACCTTCTTAATCGTTCTACTCATCAATCGATGGTTCTGTTTAATAACGCGTCATACATTTCCAAAGATATCTTGTGTTCAGTGGACGTTGTCCTCCGGTGGTTTACGCTGTTAAACTGCAGCTTGTGAATGCGTTGGTCATGGCTCTAAATCCGCAAGTAGGTTGAACTTGCCTGAGTTAATCACAGGACATTGCGTGATCGATTTGAGTAATACAGATACAAAAAGACATATGAACTGAAACCCAGTAAGTGCATCAGCCAGCGCCAACGTTTACATAACCATACCAGTATGACGGTCAACAAGAAACATGCTGCATTCGGACCGCCGAAGTGTTTTCTTTTTGACAGTATATTAATGTCCGGGGCCTCCTCCCTTTAACAGTTTACTGATATTGCATAATATAATATATATATATAATATATAATATATATATAACTCAGTGATGAGGCAATAAACAATGATCGTTTTGTCCATCAAAAGCTGTTAGGTTTGAAGAGTGAAGAAGACGATGTGTCAACAAACGAGATGCTTGATTTCGTAGACAGGAATTTTGGGGTGACGGCTGAAAATTACGTATCCCAGGTGGTTTTCGCAAACTGCACATTATCTAATATACCACTGGTAAAAGTTCGTGTTCAAGGTTGCTCGCTATCAGTTGTGCTTCAGATCGTCAAGAAAAATGAATACTGGGTTTTGGAGACTTTTGAACAAACTTCCAACGGAAATTGTTTCGGCATCTGCTTACGAACCCTAGCGCACAGTGCAATCGTCAACAGATCTAACAAACATCCAAAAATAAACTGTCAGTCGTTGTTTATGAGTGAAAACAGTGCATGTAACAGTATATAACGCATTAAAAATATGCACTGTACCAAAAAAATTGAAACAATGCATATTTTCATCGTTCTGTAAAAAGAATAATAACAACCGCCTGAATCATTTTATTCTTGGTTGAAAACGAATTCACGACAACGTTTCGATGGGGACACAAATAAACTTGCAACTTCGTAATGACAAGGTGAAAGTTTCGCTTCATGGTAGGTTCGTTTTGCGGTTTTATCGTGAGGAACATTTCCCGTCACCAAATAAAGATCTCAAATGCTCATAATATTATCCGAATTCTTTTAGCAGAACTACCAAAAAAATTACAAGGAACAGCAGGTTGGATGCTTATCGCAGGAACAAGGAGACGACTCACTACAGTTAATTCACAAGACATTCAGTTCACTGATGGTATCAGTCGGAACATAATCCTGTTAAATTTCTTGTTATCCAGCACAGATTAATAGAGTTACGCCTTCGACGATGATTTAGGCTTTCCCAGCTATTCGAAAGGCATACCTGATTTGTTGATTCATAAATCGATAACTAAATGTCCACCAAAGTGAAAAGTCTCGGACATTGGAAGCCAAACCGTAACCCGTTTGACCATCGATGCTTACTGATTGAGCGACTTAGTTCAACTTTGCAAACGTAACCATAAGTATGTCATGGAATAATTCTTAAGAAACGTATTCTTTACTCACATCTGTCCTCATCTTCTTTGCTCAGGTTGCTTAACCGTCACACTGTTGAGTCCAACGCATTGGACCAGCCCTAGATAACTCCAAATAAAAATTAGTTCGCGGGATGTACGTATACATGGCTGAAACAGATAAAAATAACTTCATGAAAGCGTTATTCGTTCTCGTCAAGTTTCAGTTAATTAGTGATTGGATTTCACAATGCCTACATGGACTATTTTGTTATGAGTTAAACGCGGAAATGCAAGTGGGCTTTTCTTCCCAAGTATGCGAGATCAACAGCAAACTTTACGAAAATCACTATTTGCAAACTACTGATATCGGATACCTGATAAAATTTGTGACGGTTTTAGTAAGTTTATAATCACCTTGGTTAGACAATAGCGTTCAGAAATGCTCAGTAGTTGAACTGTGTGTTATTCAACAGTCCGCTAAGTTCACTTAGTTCTAAATTACTTTGTACAGAGTTTTAGATAAAAATCCGCCCAGTTTATGATATGCTTTTGTTCTGAAATTCCTTACAACCTACTTGATTTTAACTTTCATAGTGACAGTGTCGGAGTATCCGTCATCACGTAGTCACGAGTAATGGTTTGGCAGCCCATCGCTCCTAATTCTTTTCTTCCGACTCTGATCTTACAGGTCTGAGCTGAAGTCGGACAAGTGCATTTCTGACCAACCGGCATCTCATTGGGGCGTTTCACGTGTGTATTTGCGGGCCTATTTTGGCCAAATGAGTGAAGCAAAAAATTGCCAATCAATGAGCATATAATCAGGTCATCGATATGTAAGCAATCATGTAACTGGTGAGCTTTTGAATGCTTCATGTACCATCTTAGACCGATGCAGTCTCATATTTACAGATCCGACAATAGACCAGGTGTGGCTGTTGCACTGGTTTACATAAGTTGTGACAAACTTGATGACGTTTCTTTTCTTGCTAATCAAATTGATGACATTTTGTACTATTCCCATTCGGCCGCAAACTCAATCGAAACAGCTTAGTAGTTTGCACATCCCATGTTTCTGTGAGGTGTAAATGGACCACAATTGTATTTATTGTGCCCCAGGTTAAGGCTTTTCCAAATGCCGGAGACATCTAACTAATGGCTAACAATTACTAACCAATGACCAGGCACTATTAAATGACGAAGCGTCCCATAGGTTAACGGTTGCCAGCTAGTATTTCAAGTCCAAAAATTTAATTTTCACTCACCATATGATTGGGGCCATTAGGCAGGGACTGAGTAAATTTTGCTCTGGACTCTAAGACCCAATGATGGAAACGTAATCCGGAATTGTTTTATCGGACAAATGGTAGTCGTTGTGGGTAGCGTTAGCTCGCAAAATAATCGAAACAAATCTCGAACTTCTCGAGTACACATTATTTGTCCACTATTCTGGTCACGTCATACACTTTCACATTCATACAGAAAACAAGTACGGCCTTAATTGCAAGGGCGAACATTAATAAACCAATCACTACACCTGAAGGGCAAACAAACACAGGCAGAAATGCATCAGAGACCAGGATAACCAGATAGACCGGAACAATCCATTAAAATACCCTCATGTTACTAGGTGATTTACTTTCTCCGGTAGATTCCACGCCTTCCCTGTAAAAATATGCTGGATTTTGCGAAATTTTGTAGTGTTTTCGTGCTGAAGTTATTAGGAAACACCTCTGGCTCATTGCACAAGTTGTCCTGAACAATAAATTGAAGGCACAGACCTGAAAGTCGTGTTTGTTGTGGCATCAATATATCCAGAAAATATAACTCGGACTACTAAACGATTCGAAAAATTCCACTGCACAGGGATTAGTTTTATGTTTACGGATAGTAAATAGGAAACTATTTCGTGCCACGACCTAGCATGATAAGTAATTAGTACACATCGGCTTGAGTCATTTGGAATCTGGAAACTTATAGTAAACTGATTGAACGCTAACAAGATTTATTCGAAATGAGAAAACACTTGCCAGATATTGGACGGATGGTTTGCGGCATTTAGTCAAAACAAATGAAATCACAAGAACACAAATATATTCTCTGCAAGTCACCTGATTTTATAGTTTTGCGATCCGCATCATTTGACCTTGAACGCTTAGAACCCTATCGACGGTTTTGCAGGGGGTGGATTTGGTGAATTATTTATGCAACAATTGTTTAAATGGTCTTTGGTAGGGAAGTTCATTCTTTGACAGTAGAATTATCTCCAAAACTTTGAGTCACTCACCTGGTAACAGTAACCACAAAATATCAGTTTGTAAAAATTGTTGATCCTTATTCTATAAATTCTTCAGTTATTGCCTATCGGTCATTACATAAGATGCGCCTGTATAATGATATTTTCTAGGAATTACCACAATCCCTTCTTAGTTCGTCAATGCAGACCTTTAGGAAGAGGACATATGGTTACGGTTTTGATATCATTATAACAGTGCTGTGTACCAAATGTCCAATCTTAGACAGCATTCGATAATAAGCTGCCTGATAGGTATAACTAATGAGCAGTCAAAGCTCAGTGATCGACCCGGTGTTTTTGTGAAATATAATTTATGGGGAAAAGTGCAGTATTAAATCCCAAGTAGACCTTGCGAATAGTGTCGCTATTCGTCCATTCTTTTCACCTACAGTTTTGGCAATCATTTATCTTTGGTTCTCAAAGAGATACACAAAGCTAGAGAGATCACTAATGCTAACGCCGTGTAAGCGTCTGGCACTGCTCGGTAAAGTGCTTACTGGTTCAGTAGCACGGGGTAATTCCTAGGATCGGTCTTTCACGTTTTGGTGAACGAACATTCTTACCAGTGTTAGCTGATTTCTGGTTCGAATTAACAGAAGCCTTCAACAATCTTCCGCTAGGCGACAAGAAAACTGCAACTCGAAGGAAAATCAACCACAAAAAGACCACCAATTTCAACTTGTTTTAAATCAAGCAACAACCGACAAACTCTTTCCGAAACCCAGTGAATAACTACGGGGAGACTTTGGTGGAAACAGTGGAAAGTGCAGCTAGTAGAACCTGCTTTGTGAAAACAAGCAGACATATGAGTTAGCACAGTCCTTACGTAGAGAAATGCATCTCAGTGAATGCAGTCTCGTGGGTTTCAATTTATTTTATTATAAACTGTTTTGTGCTTCACGTCCCTCAGAATTAATTTTCTGAAAGTACACGGGCGAATGTAACATTGGTTTCATTTATGCCACTTGCATTTGGTCATCACGGCAAAAATCTACGCATAACGGAAATCATTCTTACTGCTTTGTTCGATAATCGTTATTCTACGAAGCTTGCCACATTGCGGCCACTGAAGCTTCGCGATCACTGAGCAAGAATTTTAAATTATATAGTACACAGAAATTGTTGCAATCTCGTCAAATAGTCAGATGCATGGCATTTTCGATGAGAGTTGCTAACATGCATCAGATATTCGCGTCGATCTTTGTTACATTCAGTGTGTTTGGAATGTGTTTGCAAAATTTGAAAAGATCTTTGCAGTATTCACTAGTAAACAATGCACGACTGTCAGTATTGTTCCAGGATATCAGACATCCGAATTCGGTACTGTAGTACTACTCCACGTTGCAACTTGGATGATTAGAGCGCCTGATTACATGTGAATCTCAATTCGTTGCCCAAATTGCAAGTCCCTAAATTTTTCCCACTTTTATCATCCGATCATATATTTCCGACGTCTTTCGCTTGTTCCTATTCATATTAGTCACCAACATATACTAGTTTGACATACATATGCATATTTATAAACAAGCTTACATCTATACCAACATTCAAAACTAATGCGTCCCTGTGAAATAACTTCCCCGGTTCAGTGAGCAGCTAAAAACGAACACAGGCATCCCCAGGTTTTTTCGGTACGTCAACAAATGGCGAGGATCCGAACCGAAGTTTTTTCAGTTTTCTAAGAAACGCTGAGGTTTGTCAAAAACCTGTTTTATTTTCTTGCAGTCAGAAAACAAAAGTGGAATTTTTGATGGAAACCTGTAAGTTTCTCACATTTGGATTTCGACCGCTCAAACCAGCAGACAAATTCCTGGAATAGGCGTTTTATCAAGGTGATTTCCTGATACAGACAAAATCTCGTGCAGTAGATGTGAATCCAGTTATGCTGTGAAAAATCCGTGATATATTGCATCAGACGTTAATTATCGTTTCAGCAATAAACACAGCGAACGAAAGGGCGGAAGAGGGAGAGATCAACGATAATTTTATCGAAAAACGGATAGTCACATAATTACATGTCCGAACAGCTAGGCCAAAATCTAACAGTGGATACCGTGAGCTTGCAAGAGGCAATTCTTATCGTGGATGCACCCTCAAATGGCGGAAGTATTTTGCATTTGGCGAAACAAATCTACACTGACATTCATTGCTGCGAAATTTCATGTCGGCAGACGTGACTTGCACAGGGATAAGTACAACTAAAAAATCTTTCTTTAGTTTGGATTTACTATTATCTCTTCGGATACCAAAAGGCGATGTATCTGAACGTTATGACGTTAGTGTCAACCTGAGCTGATGCCTTTCATATCTTCAGATAAGCGTACTAAAATTTACGAAGGTGCACATCCATATGAAGACTGATAGACAACAGCCAGTAGACTGGTATGTAAGTAAATGGAGATGGATAGGTCGATAGGTTAGCTTACCAAGTGGTCGAATAATTGATCGGCCATCCGATCGATTGTCCGGCAAATGAAAAAAACTGATTGCTAATTAGCTGATTTGTCTTAGATGAATGCATATATAAGACCGGTTTTTCATATGGATGGATACTTGGAAAACCAGACATCTGTTCAGTTGGCTTCTCATCCGGTTACGTTTGTCAATCCATGTAAACTAACCCGTTGGCTATTTCACGACTAACGGTTAAACTGGGCCTTTGGAATTTACCCGGAATAAGTTATGACCTTTGGTAGTACGATTATCGGCTTTTGCTATCGAATCAAAGATGTCATCATTTATCTAATTGTATGCAGATGTTAATAGGAGTTAGGAAATTTAGTTATTACCAAAGTCGTCAAGTTTTGCAAATCATATATCTATGCAAGCATATGCATGTACCCACGTACGAATATTTTCTGAGCTTGTTCTTGGTACTGACCAACCGGCTGGGTAGGCTTGGACTTGGTCAAAACATCGTCTGGCAAATCGGAATGGGTGCTAGTGAACAAAGTACTTATCGGTTTATATTGTGTACCCATTGCTGCCACGTTTGCAAACAAGTCGCAATAACGGGCAGAATGGCCGCGTTCAGATCCAGCAATATTAAAACGCCAGAACACTGATAACACTACAATAGGTCCAGCAAGGTCAACTATCCTTATGAAAGATTTAATTAGGTCATAAATCATTTTACTTTTATCGCAAATAATAACGTCTAAGTTCTGCCTTATCTCATTCGAGAAGCACGAGGTTCACCTCACGCACAATCAACGAAAACAAGCAGTTGAGGAGCAACTTCGCCTGTACCTGGTCCATAAATCACAGCTATTTGACATTTTCCTAACTTTCACGTTAAACCTGATTCACTTGTGTTTCGTATGATTAGTAATCCCCAAATAATCGCAGATTAGACCCAAGGTTATTCAGAAAAACAGCAAATGATGGCAACAAGTAAATACAAAAAGGTTAACTCTAGTAATATCAGAATAGCTCAAATTCCTCACATATGGATGCGTACCTCAGAGATTAATCTACTGCAGAAAATAGTCAAGCGCGGAAGGCTGAGGTCGTATCACAGATTGAAAAATGTGTATATCCACCTGAAACCCGCAAACAGTGGAGTCGGCCTATTTATAGCGCGAATGAAACTTGGTCGCTTCAAGTTGTTTTTTTGTAGATCACCCGCCTGATTTTTTGGCTGATTTGATTTTGCTTAACTTCCGTAGTGCTGGACGTCGTGAAAATCTCAGAACTGGTTCACACCCTTTAATCAATCAACTCGTGTACAGTAAACGATTATCTGCTGAAATCAGGACCACTTGACTTCCGGTTAAAGTATCTCATTATTAGCTATTAAACGAGAGCTGTTTAGGGATTTCAAGCACGTTTTGCGTCTGAATTTTGGCTTACGCAGTCAGTTCAGTGTGCGACGAAAATACCAATGAATATGAATCAAGTCTCTACTACTCAGTCCTATACTTTGTGAGCTTGCGTTTGCAAAAATATCCCACTACCGTCCACTGGGGAACCCTGTCCAATTCACTATTTGTTCTTGTCAAAAGGGAATTCATCGAATCTTTCCAAACTGCCCACAAATAGAGAGACCATTACTTCCCAAACACATTGTCACAACGATCAGAGCGTAGTTTTGCAAACAGTCGAATCCCGACAAACGTCATTCCAACGAGTGTTCAAGGAAAACAAAACAACTCGTAATTCCGGCATTATTCAGCTGTGACCGATGTCTCCATCAAAACCTTCCGGGGTACATGATAAACAGTCGGTCAGTCCTAAGTGGAAAACCTTTTTTCATGCTTTCAAATAATGTTTTTAAAACATTGGTTCAACCCATTGTTAAGAACATCAGTAAAATCGGAGCTGAATGGAAATACCAAGGAATCACCGCCTCGATTTACTGTCGAGTAATATATTTTGCACAGTGCGTTTGAAAATTGCTTACCGCTATGAATAACTCAGTTGGCGTGAACAGGCATAAAATATCCGACCAACATTCCGTGTTGTGCGGTTTAACAGTATGACTTGGTAAACCGTAAATGGATTGATAAATACGGGATGCGATGTATTTTTCTTGGAGTTATTTTATCCAACCGGTGCCTCAGGAACTGCTGACAAATGATTGGTCCACGCCAGGATCATGCTATTGGCCAGGTATCATCGCTGATAAATTCCATTAACGGGCCTTCTAAACAGTTCTCCACAGGGGACTAGCAATGCATTTGTGTGAAAAGACAGTTTGTGGGGAAGTTCTACTCAAGGGTCTTTTAAAGTAACGGCGATGGTGCAAAAAGATGGGTTATTCTGTCATTCAGCGAATTTCACATCACCAGACTAGATCGTAATACTCATGTTGCCATATGAAATGGAAATCACATGCTCACGTCAGGCGAAATATTCCGAAAACTTCATTCAATGAACCAGTAATTGCTAAACATTGTGGAACTCATCAAGAGCCCTTAGAATCAAATGTGTGTGAGGTGAACTTTTACCAAGAAGCTTCAGTCAGGAATTTTATTTTGGTTATGCAGTGGTTCATCACGAAGCGTCCATGCTCTGTTCGAGACTAGAAAACATGACACCACCATGTTTATGTTTCTCGCTATCACTTTGTGTCTACAAGTGCTTAATCACCGATCCTTGTAAGCATTCGACTCCAAAACAAAAGTTTACTAGTAGAGTGCTTTGGCATTAATCTTTTTGGGTTGACACTAATTGGTACTATGTAAAGTCAAATCTGGCTGTTGTTTGCCTGATCGCAAACAACGGATGGAAGGGAACCAAGCAAAAGGAAAGAAGTGTTGTTCTTACATGGCTTTCATTGTTTATGTCAGTACTTGCTTACCTGGGAATATTTTGGTGAATCCCACCTATTTGGGGCACAAAAGCTTTCCAACAAAAACTCATTTCAGACATATAGTCACAAAATAACTGGTTCAGACTGCGTTGTGCTTAATGAGTCTCTGTTGTTCTACTGCCTGATTTGTTCATAGAAAGAAAGTCAACATTGCTGTCAGTGATATGTCGATCGATATTTCGATAGTGCGTCAGAGATCTGTTTACATTTTCCTGTTGGCCTACTTCTAATCAGGTGACTGCATCTCAGTTCTCCCTGTCTGCCTGGTCGGTAGTTTTCAGATCACTACTTCGTCCATCCTGCTTACATGCGGGCAATACAACTATGTCGACAAACCTAGAATAATGATCTATCATTTGGCCGTCATTAGTTGAACCGCACTCCCGTCGATTAATTGGGCCAACTGGAGCTTGTTGGTCTCATCCATCAGTTTGGCCTCAAGCAGTCCAAGTAAATTTCGCAAAGCTGACATTTAGATGATCCTGATTCTCAATTTCAGCATACCATGATACCGAAAGAGGTTACAAACTGATTTAACTCCTGTGATGAAAGCAATCTTCATCATGGGCGCACATTATTCGGGATTAAGTCGGTATCGTCAAGTCGAACTTTCAGTCATGGTGAGGTAATAAATCGTACGCACGTCGGATTTCGTGAACCTGTTTGCGAATGATCGAGAAATATTAGAAGAATTGAGAAACACGGAATGTACGTACTGTCACATTCGCTCTTGCATTGCAGTGGTTCTAACTGACTTTGAATGGCACAGAATTAGCGAGCTTATGTCGGTGCATTGATCGCTACAGATAATATTTAGATGGCGTCGCCAAAAGAAATTGTGACAAGGCCTCAATTTGAGTATACCAAGGCTGCAGTGTGACGTTGATAATTGGTGTTCCCTGGCTTAAAGTACTAATTCTGTTGAGGGAAAGAGACTGGCGGTCAAAAAACGAGCTTGCTAAACTGTAAGAAAGGGCAGGGGGTCAGAAACAGATTAATCAAAGAACGCAGAAACACTTACGAACAAAGAGAACCAATATGGAATTAATATTAAGCATACAGGTTGGGTAACGCCAAGCAGGCTGCCTATCACCGTTCTCTTTTATTTATCTCACCTGTCTTCTATCCCTAAACCGATTTTCTCAGCTCCATTTAAGCGCCCATACTGCTTTTAATGATACCATGCTTGGTACTTGCAACAATCTCTCGTCAAATAGCGTCTCTAATGATGTTTAGCCTCACAACTGCTTTTTATTTCAACCTTTTTTTTGTTATCACTTATTTCCTCTATTAATGTTACAAGAGTATGCATCAGTTTAAGGATGTGGGTCACCCCCAACGGAGGACTCCGATGTGTGGAATTCGGCCTTCGTTGGGAATATTCAAACCTGAGACTTTTTTCAAGCCCCGTAGACTACCGAAGTTCAAAGTTCTCAACGAGTAGAATGAAACGAAAACCGATCAGTAAGCGTGCTAAACCCCAGCATGTTACATGTTTTCAACCATATACTGGGTCAGCGATGCGCACAAGTAGAATACGAACAGCATGATTCAGCAAACTTATCCTGGAATTCCATCAGGGTGTTTGCTGCCTACTTCAATAGACTTTCCAGATCTAACTGCCGATCAGCGTGATTTACAAATAGTCTTGCTCCTCAAGAATGAAGCCATCCCCTTATATATAATCCCGGGCAACGAGCGTTCGCATCATTTGTGAGCAAAACTCGCCAGGTGAGTTAGGAACCGCGTCAAACGGTGACCTAGATGAGTACTTAGACCAAATCAGAAGATGAGATACAATTTACGATAAGTTTCACCTGCGGTCGCAGATCGACTATCTACGGAGGAACACCTTTCCCCGAATCACCGAGGCTAGTGGAGAGAACACATGAACTCTCGAACCGTAAATGATGAGCAAAGTACGGTGATACCCACGAAGTCACGTTATAAACCCCCTGAAGAATAGCTGTGAAAAGTTGGTGATCCAGTTAGTCAAAAAAAAATGGAAGTTACAGATATTTGCAAAAACAAACTGTTTATTCTTAGCAGCGACGTCTACTGAGGGCGGTTTTTGGTCCGTAAAAGAAGAGTCGACATAAATGGAAGATCTAACCCCAACAAATATTGAAGATTTGACCGTCGAGCCGAAAGACTTAGGGAACTGTTAAACTGGCAGTGCTCTGTTCCAGTCACTTTAACTTTAGTAATGTTAACATTTCTTGTGGGAAACGCACCCACCAGTCGATCTAGCTACCTTTAACGCTGAAAAATGAGTGCTTCAGTGATGACGACGATGGTGATTCCAAATCGAGAGAAATCATGCAGAACGGCTTTGTTCAGTTATCTTCCTCGCGTGGGTCGTGAAATTATCGGAAGTTAAAGAAAAATTGTTGCTTTTTACTTTCCTTCTTTCCTTGGCAATTTAAGGGTCTCATCATTCAACCGATTCCAGTTTAGGATGCAAACCATATCTCGGGCCCTCCATCTGTCTCATACTCCAAGGCTAGGCTCTTGCTTATTTGGTTGTTTTATTTTCTGATTTAGTTCATTTTATTAAAGAACAAACACGTTTTATCACTTCCAGGAATAGAATTGCTAATGACTAAAGGCTGTCATATGAGCACGGTGGAAATGTCCAAGCCTGTCTGGAAATTTGGTTGTTTGTTCACACTGGCCAGAGTTGGTGGTAGATGACTGAAATGGGAAGCAAACTAATCCTACTCTCAGCATTAATATTTAATTCGGTGTTAAGCAAACATGAAATCATTGAACACATGGTTATTTCTTCTGATCAAAAATGACTGCTTTAAACGGAACCAAAATTAAACGCCTCTGGTACTACACATTACAACTCATTGCATCCTCGCATTTGGCCAAACTTGGCTACGGTAGTGACGAGTTTCCTTTCGTTCCAGTTCGATGTCTGCACTAGGCCAATTGCCTGAATTTCTTTTTTCACAGTCTATCCCTCGAGGTTTCCGTGTTATTGTATCCGTTATCCCTGTTTCCCCCATTGTCTGTGGTGTGCATGAAACAACCAAGCGAACGCCGGGAAACTTAACTCACGTTGATCATTGTATCCATGGTTGTTGTACGTTTCCTGTTAGGATAGAACGCGATAAAAGTAAGCAGCGTCAAAACACCACCAAACCAATTGAACATTGAACATTGATAATAATGGCACTGTGGAAGAGGCAGCTTGCTGTCACAATGGGTCGAACAGCATTCGTTGCACGTTTGTTCGACACTAAGCTTACGATATTATTAGCTGAAGCTTTGTTACTTTGTGCGCTTTGCTCTTTCTAACGCTCAACCACCAAACACGTAACACGCGATCCATTTTTCAATGCTG
Source organism: Fasciolopsis buskii (assembly GCA_008360955.1). Lineage (NCBI taxonomy): Eukaryota > Metazoa > Platyhelminthes > Trematoda > Plagiorchiida > Fasciolidae > Fasciolopsis > Fasciolopsis buskii. The sequence continues at coordinate 35,394 of LUCM01011410.1, forward strand.
GCTTGACGAACCGGATGCTCCAATGGCGTAAAGATGTTGCAGTAACTGGGACTATTCGGGTCGCATTCAAAGGTTTTGATACCTTTGACGGTATGTTTTCAGTGGCATGACTGGGAAGAGGGTAAAATAGCTTCTAAGGCATACAGTCAAATGAATCATATCACCCATTTGCGACCGTTTTATTGGCGAAATCGGGACAGAATAGCGAAGAAAATTGAACCACATGCACATTTGCATGTATAAAGGCAAAAAGGTAATCTCTAGGAGAATTATGCACTCCTCATTCCATCTCGTCGATCGAATTTGCGTAGAATATCACTATCCCTGTAAGGACCATCTCGGGGGATAGAAAACTAAAACAGTTAGCTGAAATTTGTAAATAATGGGTTAGAATCTGTCGAATGAACGCAGACGAGGGCAGGTGGTTTGGGCCACTAAGCACCGCGGTTAACGAAGGATTCAGACTTGATTACTGCGGGTGTAGCAATCACTAGCAGCTTAGTGTGTCCATTTCCTATACCGAGGACAGAAAGCCAGATTGGGAATTCCAGCCTATCATGGTTTATAAGGTGAATTTTCATGTAAGTGAGTACTTTCCATTTCGAATCATTCCCATTTTCATATTTTAGTAAGTTTCGTTTTGGTAACCCTTTGCCGACTTGAATCACTCAAGGTTTGATCTGTCTGACGATAATTGAAAAACAGAACAATGGCTGAATTTCGATCCTAGTTGATAGATTAATAAAAGCGTAGCTCTAAAGGTTGTCACCAGCCGAGGCTGGAACAACATGGGATAAAGAAATTAGTTGTAACGGCATTTACGGAGCTGGAATGTACTTACCAGTAGCTTGCTCCATCACCCGGACTACAGATATCGATTTAATTCCAAGTTAGCGTTCCTCATATTGAGCAATGGATATTCGGCCCAGAGATCAACAGAGCGTGTTTATCACTGCATGTGAACTTTGGTAAATAAAACTTAAAAATGGCTGAAAATCTGTGTGGCAGTTTTGTCGCGGAAATCTAGAAAAGCCTCTTCTCAGGACGGGGCTTTTATTTCTATTTATATTCCCATGGAATTTTTTCCATACAGGTGTCCACATTTCAATCACAAATAGACAAAATAGTCTCTTCGTCAAAATAAAGAGTAAAAACGGGAACAAAAAATATGTAAAGCCACCAGAGATTGTGTAGAAACTCAGTCGGATGAGTTTCCGGTTGGTGAGGATTCAAACGAAGGTTCACTCAAGTTTCCCGAGGTATTTATGCGGGAGTGTGTGGAAAGAAAGTTAGAACGTACCAAGTAAGGTGAGGACTGTATTTTTAAAGTTAATTATAAACACGGTGGAATCGATCCGGAAGTATCAGCTGTCCAAATTTTTCGAATTAAAATAGAAGAGTACCACAAAACATGGTGCGCAGAACAAGCAATGAATTTCGAAGTCATTTTTTTAATAAATCAGGCAAATGATGGCCAAAGGTTAGAGGACAGAAGAAACTCAAACAGCCTAGCAAAAGGGAAGATAGGATCTTGTTTAACAAGGGAAATCCCACAGTCTTTGAGAATTTGAAAATGTGGAATGGCCAACTCAATTATTCTATTGATATTAATTCCCAAATACAGAATCTACCTGAGAGAGTTGCTTTGTGTTAATGAAGGAGCGATCAGAAGAGTAAGGAGGCCGGGTAAGATCACCAAGCATTCGGCGCGTTTTGTCTAGTCAGGATTTAAATCAGTGAGACTAAAAAAATCGTTGGTTAGAGACAAGTCGGTTAGAAGTTTGTGATAAACCACGGTTCCAGATATTGACTGGCACAGAGCAACATGACCAGCGCATATGTATGGATGATCGGACGCACTCGCAGATTGCTTATCAGTGTACAATGAGAAGAAACATGCACGAACGAGAGATTCTTGGAGAAATCCGGAATTAGTTAACAATGGTATGAGCGTTTTCAGCCTCGGGCTCTACTGATTACGTAGTCTGCTAGCCATGCCAGTAAGTACCTGGGGAGGCCAAATTGTTCTAGTTTGCGATGGAGTAAGAACCGAGTGACGGAGTCAGAAGCAATGATAAAATCTAAGACAAGCAGATTTCGCGGATGCATCCAATGAACTAGGCAACAAAATGAACCAGGGAATCAACAGCATCCAAAGTGAGCATGTTTGGTTTGTAGGCAAACTAAAGAACGTGATCATTGAAGGATCAGAATCTTCGCATGCATGATTTAGTAGGAACTGACTTTCGGTGTGGAGTTGTTCGAAAACTGATTTGGTGCAAGCAGAAGACGCATACTGGGTAAAATTAGCATGCAGCTGATGGGTGGAGTATGCCTCGACGTTATGATGAGACATACCACACACAAGAAGCAAGGTGTTTACCGTTGATAAAACTGTACGGGTTAAGTGAAGCATAGTATCATTTTGAATAAATACATCTACAGAAGAGGCCGAAACCTGTGGCTCAGTTATCCGCAATGATGACATGGACATAATAAAATTTGGATGACATCATCCTGGGTGCGATAATTCTTTCATTGAATACCTAGAAAATGCCTCAAGTGAGAATGAAAATATAGATGTTTTTCGTCGAAAATGGGTACCGAATGTCTTTGGAGCGGTTGAGTTTTTACAGAACACTTCCAAGATAGTTGACCAACCTAAATTCATGAACTCCTTTGTTGTTGATGCGTAAAATCGGCCAGCAAATCTCTTTGGAAAGTAAGCGTTTTCTTTTAACATTTGGAGAACATGTTATTACAGTTTAATGTTTCGAGTAACGGACCAGGAAAGGAAGATCATCGACCTCTGGAATGAAGGAATTTGTCATGTTCGATAATTGCTAGACCTCACCAGATTTGACATATCGGAACATGTGATATGCTAATCGAAGCTTACGAGATAGGATAAGCAAAACTTGGTCGAAAATGTTTGTGATTAGCTGATGTTTCGGTTGCTTGGAGTAACCTTTTTAGGTTGAGACTTGGTTTCAGTTACGATGTTATCGGAAGACATCATTTCTAATTCATCAATATCATCTGGAAAGCCTCATATTTGTAGCGATAAGAAAAAATGGAGGCAGAGAGGCACTGAATTGGAGGCATGCTGACTAATGGAGGTAAATTGCATTTTATCGTCAGTGAACTCCACAAACGGTGGGTGGATACAAGGGCACGGAAAAAACTCGAGTACATCGATGCGGGTAAAGACATTACCATAGAAAAAAGTAGTACAAAAATTACGAGATTCTTCACAGGGGAAGAAAACACATTTCACTAAGTAGAATAAAAATTCAAATGTAGGCAGTATTTGACTTTCGACATATTTCCCAAAATCAGTACCACACACATTTTGTTCCTCTAACACTTTGTTCATCTTCTACAAATAATGCAACCTTGGAAGTCCATAGGACGCTCAGAGTTCCGGTCTTCAAAAACAAGCATTTCCAGCCTGTTGTAAAAGCCCACAAATTTCACACATAGTTTTGGATGAAAACAAAATGAACCTGCAAAAATCCCTGCTAGATAGGATCATTGAAATTCTCTAGTGGAAATCCGAAACAATTTTACGGGATGTTTCAAGTTGTTTTGGCTAGGCATACATTGCCATTCAGGCATACAACGTTTTTGCTCACCTTGCTCCTTTGCGACAATGCAATGCTCTACCCATTATTAGTTAACACACCGGTCATTCAGAAGTGAAAAACACTGCAAATTTTCAGTCAGGACCGGTTCAAACCAGCGCTACTTCTAGTGGCTATGAGAACTTAACTGATGGAGAACTGCCAACTGAACAAACAAGTGACTGGGTGTCCTGAAAATCTCTACATTAACGTGGGAGAAAATTTGCACTGGTAACAACGATATTGGACGAAACTAGGCTGAAAAGATGGAAGTTATCTATTGTCCAAAATATTAAAGCAGTTGCACTCAGAGCTCATCCGTGCACGGGTGCGGACACCACCGACTTTTCGGAGTCCTATGTGTTTTACTACACGGTCTGAAAGGCTATGCTTGATGGATGTTAACACACCTTGAACAGTGCCTTGTGCCTTGACTGATAGGGCAAATGGTGTGCCAAAGAACCGGGGGCTTTCCCTTTCACATTCGAACACATATGCATGCACATGGTGAACGGGAACCGAGGGCGAAATGGAGGCACAAAGACTAAGCTGTATGTTCTGGAATAAATATTACACCAGAACCCGCTTTAAGCAAGCCGTCAATGTAAGCATGTGAAGTTCCTCCAATTTGGCGTAAATTTTGAGAAAAACTTGATTCAAATCGAAGACTTTGACCAGCAAAGTTGGAAAAATAGCTTTTGGTTGCAGAAAATATTGCTTTATCACGACAGTAAGCATGAACTTAAATATTCCAATTTTAAGATTAGGCCAAATTGTTGAGTAAAAGTTGATGAAAATCACCTTGTCCCAAAGATGGTTCGTGATGCAAGTTAATTTCACCGTTGATCTGATGATAGAGAGCAGGCGATTATGTTAAGTTTTGTGACTTTGCCGTAATCTATATTGTTTGATAGATGGCCTTTGATTCCAATACATCTTCAAGTGAGCAAACCGCTGCGTTTCCCATGCAGAAAAGATTGATTCCGGTCGATTTGATTTTACTATTGTGGTTCTATCATCTATCGGACAGCCGTTTGCGTAATGTATTTGTCTTGTTTACGATTAAACAAACTTTATTTCACTCTGTCTAGGTCACGTGCATCAACAGCTGTTTGCTCATCTGCAGTGTATGTTTACTGAATTCACTAAAACAATGGGTTTTAACAGCTGCACATTCAATCAGTTTTCTCAGAGTGACACTTGGTCGTTGTGAATGTGTAGTAGTGCCGACTCTAGCATCAGTAAAGTCCTGACCCACACTAAAACTAAGTGTTGTGTGTGCATTCCATATTTTGCTGAAATGACTCCAGGATCCTGAACCGAACATAATAAATTCGGCTCATTCAAAATTAATAGTTGTTCTACAGGCTCGATGGAATGTGTACCTGCAGAGGTGAAACAGTGATACATTGGCACCTTACTGACTCAGGTTATTAATCATGATTCATCTCTTGCTTTTAGACCAATAGATGTGAAGAATGAAATAATTAAACGGTTACTATTGAGGAGACTTGCCCATATACTACATATCTGCAAACGTGTACAATTTTGATAAAATTCTGGAATTGCTGTAATCGCTGAGAGTGGCATTTTGATTATAATATTTCATATCCATTTGTGGTATTGATGCCACATTTGGGATCTAAATACCGTAATCCACAATCACATAACTTTGTAAACTATATGCAAGTGTTCCAAACACGACACTATGCAAACTACGTTGGGAAGCAGCCTTTTCCTCGAATGCGCAATCAAGAAATTTACCTTGTTCGTATCTTCTTCTGCAACATAGTGGCTTGGAGACTAAAAGATAAAAAATGCGATAAACAGTTTGATTCATTATTTGTCTTAAAATGAACCAGAATTACATTCACGCACGGAATCGCAGACAGTTAGAGGCTGGGAAATGCAAGCGGCGACAATCAGGATTCGAGTGCAAGGCACTCCACGCTCAAACCCCAAAGCGGTGACGGCTTGTGCACCATGGATTAAACTTTCAGCAACACACGTCCCTTTATCATCAACTGATGACAAGATGGAATGCACCAGATGTGTGGCATCAAAGACGGTGGACAAATCTTTTTCATTACAATAACATTTGTGATGAATTTTATCAGGATTGGACTTTGGGTAGGAAACCTCCAGTGAGACTGAGAGAAGGGCAACGGCGCCACGGTTGCAATTTTTAAGTTAGTTAAATTAACTCAATGCCAGCATTCGTCAGATTTGTCTTCGGATAAAAATTAGACCATTATTGGGAACGAAAAGTGAACAAGGTTCCCTTTCCTGATACTGCTGCGCTGAAACCCAAACCCCCGGTAAACTCATTCCCGAAGTCCTCGGTGCAATAAGTTAAAAACAAACGCATCTGGACTACACGTTTTGCTCAAACATCCGTCCGAATTATCTGTCATAACTTTTATCCAAGCGATTAAAATGCTTTCTTTCGCTCTTGCAAGTGATATTTTTAAATCGGACATTCTACTTCGGTTTTCATTCATTTTTTGTCCACGTCTCCAACTCTTGGGCACCAATTATCCAAATCTCCGTAAGCAAAAATAATCGAACTCTGTGAAGAATATACTTCTGAACGTTCACTCGAACTACAAAGACTTCGGATAAATATTAAATCATGCTGTCACGTTATCATTTATTGGCCGGAAGTCGAAAGCGTCTCGCAACCCGTAGTATGCTTAATAGCTTAGGCACTTGAGAAAGTCGGCCGTGATTCCGCCTTTGGAAATATGTGAAGACGACAATGATGGTAATTTGAACGCGAAATCTAAATAAGTAGTACCGCTGGTGGCAAAAAGTAAAATCGTTCTGGTAGTGTAATAATAAAATTCACGTCAGAATTGACCACTTTATAAATAGGAACTATGTTTCCTGTTGTTTGGAGTTGGCATAGTTCCGAAGGATTCGTCTTTCCAACCCATTTCAGTATAAATCTAAAGGCAACTAAGTGTAGGTCCTAACTGTTTTGGCCGGATGGTCCAAACGGTATAATCAAAACCCAGCGTTTGTGCTTTCGTATACTGTCGCCTTCAACCACCATTTTTGTTTTCAGCCTTGAATTACTGGTTACTTGCAGCATATTCTGCATGCATATTTCTTAATATCCAACAGTTTTCACCCCTTTTTATTCTCATTGTTATTTCTGTTTTCCCGCAATAGGGCCTTAATTGTCTTCCCCTAATACTGATCACATTGACACTTCAGATGGTTGTATATCATGCTCGTGCTCCCGACCCCAGGTTCTAACTGATCCAAGCCAAGTGTCACAAACTTTGAAGTGTAACCTCTGTCGAAAAGACTCCTTTCATTTAGTACATGATCGACCACTGGTGAAGCAAATAGTTTTCACTTCTTCGCATTATCGTTTACGATAACAAGGCTGCATTTTTCCGGGATTTGTGTCTCGTTTTGATTGGGTCCCCTTTGCATAACAGCTAACTCAATTGACTGAAGAGGGTATTGCAAAACCAGCTGTTCAAAACAACACAGCGTCTAATGAAAAGATATCAAAATTTGATAACGTCTGCGTAATATATTCACAGAAAACTGATGCGGACATCTTTTCATAGATCCGAAGATAAATATCGCGTACAATAAGTTTACTCAATTATCTGAAAAGTGGTTTTACGGTACATCAGCCCACTCTCAAATACTTAGTGCTCAGGTGCACGTGAAAGGTGCAGAACTTCCGACTTTGGACATTCATAGCTAAAATGGAAAACTAGGCCCAATTGATTGTTGTTTTGACTGATTGGTTGCTGTTTGATCTTTATGCTGCACGGACACACCTCAGGTTAGCTGGTTTTCCTTGATTTTTTTCGTTATAGGTCATTAGTGGTGCATATTTACCCCTTTGCCCGAAGGCTGAACCAACGTTTTTCACCTGGAATGCGTGTGCTACCGTGGGATCCCCGGATTTGACTCGGACTTCATACAACTACCGAGTTGAGTTGTCATTAATCAGTGTCACCAATGCCTAACAGTGTCCCACGCACTACTTGTAAATGGGCGAATCGGGTTCAGTGCAATTATCTCCGAAAGAACAAGTTGAACAGCTCCAGACATGTGTTCACCAGAATAACCACTATAACGATAAGAATTCTGTTATCACTAGATGAAACAACCGAGAATAGAGAAAATCGCCGCAGTATCCTATGAATAACTTTATAAACAAAATTGATTCGAGAGTTAATCTAGTAGCCATTCGTGTTTTTCGTAATCTGCAAGTTACCCTTCGCTGAAATATCCCAGAGCGGATCCACACCCACTAAAGCTCAGACAAACAGGAAGCATATGTAGTTGCCACTGCTGGTCACGAGATTGTTTCAGCTGCGACGCAAGGTCGCTTGTCATGTGACCGGCTGATAAGCATGAAGACGCACGGGTGGCCGCTTAGGCGTGCGAGTCCGGCGCTTGTGTATGTGTGTGCGGCAGTGGGATCAGGCTAGCTGCACGCATACCCAAGGGTTGCACTCTGCTATTTTTTTGCACAGAATGTGACGTGAGACAGTTTAGGCACTAGGCGTTGAAGACTAAACAATTCCTATCTACAGTCAGGACAGGGATCATATTATTTAGTTCACCATTTGCAATTGGGCCAAAAAATACCCGGCTGTCTATCTTGCCACGACAGGGCTTGTCCCCACACTACCACCCGATCACACTGGAGACAGATCACCGGCTCGTGTTTTCGACTAAAATTGGGTATAGACGGTATACTTCACAAGCCGATTTTGACATGCTATTTCACCACATCCACCAGCGATTTAAAGCTTTCTGCCCAGGAGCGAACTTTAGTGGTATTCTGGATGCCTGGTGCTCTACCTGGTCTTCGCCCCGCATGACACTTTTTCCCATTATTTAACGACATTTTTGTGGTAGTTATTTTGTTCTTAACGTATACAACAGCCGCGTATAAAATATCCTTCTTAATTCGTTTCTTTTCATCTTCTAACTGTACTTCTGTCTCAAAAATCCAGGCTAATGCATTATTTGGTGTCAAATTAGATACAGACGTTTTACGGTCCTTATGCTTTCCGAGTAGCGGTAAGACCAGCAACAGACACTTTCTTTTCAAAGGCTACGACTTAGATAGTTTAGGACAAATTGAACTAATTGGTTTTTATCACAATAATGATATTTCCTGTTTATTTTCCAGTCATTCTCTGCTATTAGACCTGGTTTACCGAAGAGCTGACCTACGGTTTAACTTGCCCTAGGTCCTGCTACACTTATTCAGGTTGACACCTCTCAACTAGTCTTCGTCAGGGCGTAGAGGTCAGTGAGAAAATAATAAACAAAATTGAGATATCGCTCATCACTTAGTTTGTCCATTACACTTGAGCGATATGAACAGCCAAGAGCAGCAATGATGACAGCGTCAAGAAAAAAATGTGCAATTAGAACTTCTGGATTTCAGAGGACAAAACAGAGGCTAAATATGATCTGAGTTCTCCAGCATGGAAAACGGACAAGGTAAGGAACAATCGCGCAGCGATAGGCTGAAGTTGGTGCACGAATCAGTTTGGACCTGTTTCGCTTGGATAAAGCAGCAATCCAGGTCGGACTGTCCTTGTGAACTAGGTGATGTGGGTCAGTAAAAATTATACGGACAAAGGCTTCGCATATTCTAGAGTGGTAGAATAAAACCAAGTCGGTCCGGCATTCCAGCGGTAATCTAGTTGCACAGACTGATCTCTTTAATGAATTGATTTTAGTGAAGTCTTCATTCTCCCTCAGAATAAATGGGACACGAACGAAAGACAGTTGGTGTGATTATATGCGACCAAGAGCAAAGTGACTCAATAATATATTTTATAGTGTCAACTTTGGCTCGAGGTGCACTAGGTGACAAAATAACTGTCCCATTTTAGTAAACACAGAAACAGCTTCCCCGGATCAACAAACATGGCGGCTTATTGCAATTCAAAGATGCTTCATATAGGCAGTGGCCGCACAACGGTAATGTTTTCTGGATTGAATTCAGGCAGGCGCTGGACTACATTCGTTTCGTGTTTGAGAGAATAGACAACCAGGTATACGTTTACGGTGATTGGTGGACAGATTGCAGTCTTTTGACTAGCTAAAGAGATTGGAATACCGGAGTGAAAGGCAGATATAACGTTGGGATTTGGGTGGAGCAAACCAAAGTAACAATTTCAACATTCCTTATGGTGTCTATTGTGAGAACAAAAGAGGTGAAAGAAGTGCACCGTCTATGACTTCATGGGAGGAGACAAAATCGGGATAGGTTTTACCGTGGCATTTGGAAAGTTATTGCCCAGTGGGAAACAATTCTGGTGAAAGCTGAAGGTTAAACGTCGCTGTTTGGAGGACCTTTACAAGTTCCGGCCTATTAGCATTATGGAATGAGTCACTGTAATCCAGGAAGCACATCAGGGTGCATTTCGATTGAAAGTGAAACGAAGACAGGACATTCTGAGTAAACTACGTAATGCAACTCAGTGTAGAGAAAACATAATGCTTAGCAAACTATGACCAACTGTGTAGAGTAAAATTATAAGAAAAACCGATTTTTTAGACTCTTTACGATAATGGAAAGGCAAGCAGTAGACGAGACTTTCATTTCTGAACACAGGTGTAACTGATGAAGCACCCCAGCTGTCATGAGTCTCAGAACATTCCAAGCACTGACTAAGCAATGTCGTCAGTATTAGTCTGCTAGTCTGCACACGGTGCTCGATAAAGTCTGTATGGTTTGAGTCTGTTTGATAAGAGTTTCTTAGAACGGGACCGGAAACTTCAGAGTTGAGTAATGTGTTTGAGCGACTGAAAATCGGATTGATCTACACTGTTGACAGCTCGATTTACTTACTCCAAACTCTTATCTCTAAGAAATCTCTAATTCTTATCTCTCTCTGACGAGATATCACCCAAAAGTCAAAGGGATTTTCGTGATTCCCGGTCTTGATTGTTGGCCAACAGTATTCAGCAGCAGAAGGCATTGAAGTCAGGTATTTCTATCTTGGTGGAAAGATAATAGGAGCATTCGTTGGTCTGCGAAGTCCTGTGTCACAAACTTCTTCCTTCCTGCAGCCCAAAAGTTTCTGATTGAGACCCGCAGAGCATAACACAGTAGCATGTTATTTGTCCACAGAATAAGCTGGGGTCCGAATCGTAAAATATATTGGCCTATTTGGTCAGTCGTCTGACGAATTGCATAAATACTTCCTGAACAGCATTGTCGTCTTGCAATTCCCGTGAACTTTTTGGGGCACATTAGAAAGGAGGGATGGTCAGCCTTGCCCAGGTGAAGTCAGCGCATACGCATTCTGAAATGCTTAGAAAATAAAATTCTCAGCTGGCATAAATTCTAACAAGAAGATCTGCAATATTTTTAAGGCTCAAATGAGTCGAAAATTCTGTGTCGAAATGTAGGAATCGTCAAGATAGGATGTCCAGTTCAAAGCGATATCACAGGCATTCTGTGTTCTAACGGGATATGTGGGGAAATGCAGATGTTTATGCCAGCTACTGACCTATAGGTTTTTGCCCACATAGGAGGACTGATAAGGTTGCCAGTGTCTACTGACAACTTTAAGTAGAATGGACCGCATTTGCTAGGCAAAGGTAATTGCTACCCAAATACCCCACACCTCATCCCAAAGGTCTCTTCGAACCGATGTTTCCATGGTATGTCTATTCATAGGCAAATATTGTGTCCTTAGAATCACTGAATTTCCCAATGAACTAAAAGTTGAGGATAGAAACCTAAAAATCGCACGGGAGATTTTTCGAAGCAGCAGGCTGACCTTTAATTTTTTGAGTTTTAGACAGGATTCGGTGGTTGAAATAGGCTTTTGGGAAAATTAGGAAAATGACAGCTGTCTGTATATCCTTAACGAAACAAGGATTACTATATTAATTTAGGTCGTGAACAGGGAAGCTGATTTTTCTTTGATTTTTATTCAGTTAGTTTGAATCCGAGAGACTTGCCAGGAGAGATGCATGAGGAAGTTCAAAGAACCTGCCTTACGCCTGTGATTTATTTACGTCTTTCGTACGCGTAAATACAATCCGAGTTGTCTTTCTAACTCCATCGTGCACGGTAATTACGAATCAACGGTAACTTGCGTTGCTCAAGCTTATATTGCTTAGGAAGCTGAGAGAGAGGTGGAGATCCTAGACAAGAACGCAATTGGTGACTTTTCTTAACAGTTTATTCGCGTTTACCTTTGGCATACACAGGACGATATTTATTTGAGTGGAATAAAATTTCCTCCAGCTTCACTAATTTTAAATGAAAAAATAGATTGTCAACCGCTTCTGACATGACTGGGTTTCATATATGTCGAGATTTCATGCCAGAATTATCAAGTACATTTCGTAAAAAATTGTATTAAAATGTGTACTGAAATTGACTCCTTAACAGTGCAGCCAGGTTTTCAGAAGTTTGGGTGAATTGCTTAATCACTTATGTTTCGAGGAAAATTAACTTTGGTGTAATTCGATAAATTTTCGCCTTTTAAAAAAGACGTTATCTGATAATTTTGACAAAACTATTCAGTCTCATAGAAACGTCGATCATTTTCTCAGGGATTAGGCTGAGCTCACTTCCGGGCATATTTTGTTCACCCACCCAGATTCTACTTACTACTTCCTTATATACATATGTATATCCTTGGGCATTCTGTCCTCATTCCCAAGGTTGGCTTAGCCCAACTGACAAACAATTATCAACGAATCACAGTTGCGGTTCTTCTGTGGACTCTTTGAAGAACAGCTTTCGTGCACACTCTTGACGCCACAAATTCCATTTACATATATATATATATATAATGCCTACTTAATAAACCTAATGCCTGTGTACGACAGCAAATCATATACCACCCACGGAAAACAACAATTCGATAGTAGGCCTGGTCATAAAATGCAAGGGTAATTTTGTATATGGATAGCATCGAAAGCGATTTTCTCCGTGCACATTCACAGAAATTGCTGCAAATGTGAACATTTTCATGAGCCCCTTTTCGTTTTTAAACGCGCATCGACAATATAAAACGGTAATCTGGGAAACGCGAGTTCACGTGCATGTTGTTCCTTAGAGGTTTAGTTGTTAAGGCGGAAATGCTCGGCCATTTTATGGACACAAATCAGTGCAGAGGGCTGTGTTTTATTCGAGACATAAGCAAGAAAAACGAGACCAAAAGAAGTGAATATGCATCTTACTATTGGAAATGATGGGTGAAGTCTGAGGACCGTTTTCGGAAGGTCAGCTTTTCAGAATAACAGTTGCGTTTTCCTAGTTCCGCTCCCCGAAAATCATAAAATCAGTCTCACCTGGACGCCTTGTCGCAGAACCTGCAAAATTTTGAGGGCAGTTCACTGAGTGATCAAGAAACAAATTAGAATAAAATATTAGAAACAAATGGATATGCACCGATATGTAAACATGAGAATACGAAAAAGCGCCGGCGTGATTAGTGCGCCCAAAATGCATGTTTGTCTACCGTTGCCCTTAAAAGGTGAAGCCGCGAACTTTAAATTAAAAAGTTTGAATCTAGATCCCAAACAAAATTACGAAGCTGCTGTGCTGAAAACTGATTCCAGGAAAACCCAGCTACTGGCAAGACGAGTTAGGAATCCAATCGTGCGCATCATGACATATGTATGGTTATAGAAAAACCTATGCAACCTCGATTCTTGCTAGCTTAGAAAGCTGTTGTCTCGAAATGTCTACCCCAAAATTACCTTGTCACCTTCAGATGTAAGGCAATCCCAGCAGGACGATTCTCAATTGTACCTCAGTGGGATGTATAGTGTTTACCTTATCGTCGGTAAAGTTCAGGCAATACAAACGGAAACGTCAAAATGCAGTGTCATCATCACCTTCTGTTATAAAAATCGCCTTCAAAGTCCGCGAATATAGAGATTATTGGAGAAAATACAAGTAAGGTAAATAAATAAAGTAAGACGATTTGGAGAAAAGACTGGCTTTTCGCAATATTTCCCACCCGATCGTTCTGCTAATTGCGAAGCGGTGAATGGACGTGAATCCATTGCAGTAATATTTTGCACTTCGTAATAATAAAAAATGTGAAAAATTTCCTCCTACTATTATTGCAGACATTATGTTAACTGGTGGACTGCAGTAACCACCGCATTGATGATACGCTTCCGCGGGTACTTTGTTTTCTATTCACTGGAACAACAAGCGTGGGAATATCTACCGTCCACAGTGAGCAGTTAGTTAAGAAGTTCAGGACAAATTGCTCCAAACGTTTACTCAGGCTTGGGGTTTTGCGTTGCGCAAAATTAGAGAATGAAGGATGAACTATTTTGAACTAATAAAATTTGTTGGTTGAATGTGTTTTCTTAATGTTATTGAAAGTCCCACAAGTTGGTTGGTCACAGCCCAAACCTAATTTTAGTGATTTTTCACAATTGTTTCTATTTACCCTAGTCCATCTACTGGCTTTTTATGCACCTTTCCAAACGATTTTCTATTGACCAAGTTTTGACCAGAAAGTTTAAAATCGAGAACTCTAAAATTAAATTTTTAATCAAAACATTGATCAAAAAGCTGTGATTCGCGTGGGCAGATGAAATCGGATGGCACTTTCGGGAATATGAATAGAAATTTCAGAGGCTCTGTGAAGGAGTTCCCTAGTGGATGGTTCCATCCTCGTTAGTTTGTTGTTGGTGGAATGGGCTGCCGGGATATTCTAATTGCCAGGGGTTGGAAAGAGCGTACAAATCACAAATCGGACTGTTCGTTATGCGTAGGCTTGATTAGGGTCCCGAGAAATTGATTGTATTCCATTTTCCGACAACTGAGCATTTCAGTCGGATTCGATCAAATTAGATCCTATCCTTCCACCTTGTATGTCTCCTACCCGTATTTTTCCGATCATGCTAATTAACGTATCTACGTCCAACAGGCCAACGCTAGCCGCTTGGTCGGCAAATAGATAGTCCACTTAAGGCCCTCCGTACGCTGACTGCGACGAGTGAGGCAGCTTAATCCGTCAATCCTACACTAAACCAAACTCTAGCCAAACTAATTGTTCTTCACTAAACCACGTGTCAACTTCAT
>LUCM01011411.1:0-18738 GCA_008360955.1 Fasciolopsis buskii
GGAATGGAGAAAAGGGAAATGACAGATGTCTCCTCTCTGAATATCGTTAACCATGGCACAAGCGAGCGATGTAGTATGGAGAGAGAGTAAAGAACATACGAGTCCATCTGGAGATTCCTCAGTTCATCGCGAGCCGAGACGCACTGCTTAGGCGGCGCGTCACTACAACATCACAGATGTCCGCGCGGATTTCAGCTTCAGTCTGTTACCCACTTTCTTGTCACGTCAGGGCTAATACCATTCCTTAATCCTCTTCATCCCGCTGGTTGCCAATTTATCCCCGTTGCCAGTGGCATAGGTGGCTCATCATTGAGCCACTTGCAAATGTGGGCATTTGACAACGAAGTTCAAAAATTTCATAAGGCTTTCATAATATTTCGCGATGTTAAACACCTTCAGCCTATGCACTCCTCGTTTCTCATGTCATCTTATCTTGTTTACTGGATTGGCGGCGTTGAAAAAGCCGTTCCTGGTAACCCTGAAACCTACAACTGCCTCTGAAACGGCTTCCCCATCTCAGTCCTCGTTACCGAATTTTTCGGAATAGAAGCACCATGTTACAAGTTTGTTTTCTGCGGTCAAGTAACATTCATAACCCAAGCCTGGCCCCTAACCATACTCCGCCGCGCCTCTTTTGTATTTTTGGATCTTCGCACCGGAGTAGAATGCGGCTGTGCCGGTTGCATCCCCTTAATGGCAACTTCAAATTTGCAATCTTTTCATTCATGTTAGAACGATGCTAGCTAGATCTGGCGCTGGAGTACTGGTCCATGCAACCAAAAATTCGCGTGTGGTGTCCTTCGAATACCACAACTCAGACGTTATCTTGCAATTGGTTCAAGACACCGGAACTACTGCCACTGGAACGTGCTCGCTGAAATCTTTCGAATTCCCCATCGTTACTCTTGCCTAAGATCAAAAGCTGCGACAACAAAATTGACAACATAGAGAGGACTCTTAGGTGGTGTATTTAGAAAATACTTTCACACAAACTTCTACTTCTCCAAAGCCATTCTGCAGTCGTAGAATAGCCGCCGAGTCTGCGTGCAAATGCAAATCAACGCAGGGCCTGGAAATTCCATATCAAAAGCTTCATAAAGTATCCTGTAGGTAGTTTGCGACATTCTTGACAGTTTTCGTTCACCTTCAGCATTTCGTCGGCCGATTATTATTGTCAAATACGCATATCTGGTCCACTTTGCAAAGCGCGCTTCGCCTGTTTCAACTACTTTCCATCCACCTATGCGTATTACTGATTGCCGTCCTCTCTCGTCAGCTCTACCTTACGAGCCTTCGTTTGGGGTCTCCTGCCCTATCTCGACATCTGCCATGTTTTACGCAAGAGATACGCACATTCAGTGCACTAAAATACGAAATGACTTGTAGTCTGCTGCTCGCCAACGGTCCCAAGAAATTTTGTATAGTCTAGTGAAATTAGTTTTCAAGTTTTGGTTCCTCATTGGCATACTCGTACTTTACCCGTTGCTTTGCAACGTCTCATTTCACTTTTCAGTGTGTTTCCCCAATAACTCACGGTTGCACTCATCCCTTTATTCCTTTAATTTCTGTTATTTGCGTTGCCTCTGCATCAGCCCTACGCAAATTAACCTTGCCTTATGCATTCTTCCCCAAACTCGGGAGATATACGTTAGTATTACTATTTAAGTTTTACACAATCTGATGATTTTCCTGGTTGCATGCTTTGCGAACTTAAAAATCATACAAAACTCATGTCTTATAAATGCCAGAGAAACGGATACTTACTATTTTCGCAAATGTTTTACCACTACAGCAGTTGTCGGCTGCTGAAAATGTAAGCCAATTGGAGGTCATACTAGTTGCTATCACTCTGAAGCAAAAGTCGGGCTACTAGCT
This sequence comes from Fasciolopsis buskii, assembly GCA_008360955.1. NCBI lineage: Eukaryota > Metazoa > Platyhelminthes > Trematoda > Plagiorchiida > Fasciolidae > Fasciolopsis > Fasciolopsis buskii. Next base: position 1,876 of record LUCM01011411.1, read on the forward strand.
GGCATGACTGACGCAGACATGCTGAGCCCCCCAATATGTTCCCCCAGTCTATTGTGTGTATTTCTACATGCTTTTCAAGAGACTGGCACCCTCATTATGTCATCAAAAACCGAACATATTACTGTTAACATTGTTATGATCTTGGCAGTCTTCAATGGGAACGTAACTGTTTTGCTCACCACGGTCCACTTGCGACCTACTGCTAATACGGCGTTAGAGTACCTTGCGTTTCGCGTTGGAATTTCAGGTCTCCAAGCAATGTAAGTCTGGAAATTTTCTAGTATGTACCTGATTATTATTTGGTATAATAAGTGGATCCTACGTTGAATTTCAGCCATGAAGCCGCTGACTAGACGACAGGGATGAATGACCAGTGCAGCCCATCGACAAGTGTTGTGGATCATATTTTGGACTTAACAAATTATAAACTTCCTGAATTCCAAGGGGACCTTTAAAAGCCAGCTACGTTATCACGATTTAGCTGCTTCCGTCTAGGACTGCTTGCAAACTGCGTAAGCTATAGTATATGAGCCTGTACTTGTTTCATTGAAAACCTCGATATGAATCTTTAAAGTTTGAGGAAAAGTAATAAGACAACTGCTTGCCGAGACAGGATATAGTTATTCACATTACCAGAAGAGTAAAAACTGGCCATTAAGGTTCCTGTGTTCACGGGCATCTGGGGGTTGCAGTGGCGGAGTCTGAGTGATTTATGTTTCGAACGGAACCGGCACTGGAGCGCCACATGTGCAATATTCGACTCCAGTGAGATTGAATACTTGGCGAATAGGCGAGGGTGATATTTGTAAGCGATCCAGTTTGTGTTGCGTCCGCACATTCTCTTGACCAAACGGTAAAAATTGTGTTTAATATCAGGTCGGAAATAAAGTCAGAGGGGTGGATGCGGTATGCCGTTTGTTCCATCAGCTGCCGTGTTAAGCAAAGGCCGTGGAAATTTGGAGATGGGCAGCAAGCCTTTACTAATGAGGGATTGAAAACAGTGAGTTATCCATGGGCAACTCCGGGTTACAGAGAGGCACTTTCAATTGCACAAAAGGACGGAGTCTTTTAGCAAAAGGGCTACATTTTATGAATGCCCTAGCTGCCTACTTCATAAAAAATGAATGACCTCAACAGTTCCAGAATGCACGACTCTTACTAAAGTGCCATTCAGCCAGCACGTGATGTGTCCGCAGGCATTTGTTTCCTAGAGGAGCCAGCTCACGAGCCTGAGATCAAACGAAGTAAAGAGTAGAACCATATTAACAATGATGTAATTTTCTCTCTCGTTTGTGTGATAATTCAGGTTTCGAGGGCCATTGCAAACTTTACATGGATAGAATCTGGCGTGATCAGACATCAATTTAATTTCTTCCAAATAAGGGAAAAAGGGAATACTAACCTGAGTTGCAGTCAGAAGGGCGGGCCAGGTGCTCAGACAGAAGTTGCCGTCGAACGCATTAAAGAGGTTAGAAGGGAGAGATATGAGAATGTCAAGATCTGAATTCTGAATCTCTGCAGGGCAGTACCATCCTGTAAGACTTAGTAGTTCCGACAAACGTGGCTAATTCGGCAAAAGAAAGAAAAGAAATGGCCGCAACTTCACTTATCATCAGCGCACATGCCACATGTTCACAGGGATAAAAGCTACAGGCCAAAAGTTAGATAACTGGGATGATAAACAACACCTGGACCGTCGGACTCACTGAAGGCCTTGATGGTCTCACAGCACAAACCAAATTCCTATCTGCCAAACAAGGCCAATGTAAGTGTTTTTCTTTCACGGGATCGGGTTTTAGCTGTTGACATGTGTCCATTGTCGAGGAAGCCCAATCCTTTACAGCCCAAATAAGCGTTTTTTTGCTGGGTTCAAATTGTTCACTTCGGCTGTTGCACGAGGATGGCGGGTTGAATGCTCACAGGCAAGTCGTTGAAGCCGAAAAGCTCATTTTGGGTAACAGAATTCCGTGCAATATAAGTGGAGGTACACGGAGCAAGCTGTGAAACGTTAGTTGCCGGACGGTCCAAATTTTGTCTTCCTCGGTTTATAAAGACATTTTTCATATAGCAAAGAAATGAGGCGTTATTTTACTCTAGAACTGTTCACCTGCTGCTTCAAGCCAGGAATCCCTGGTTTTCATAATGCTACCCGCGTCCTTCGACTTCAAGGAACTTTTCGCACGAAATACTATTTTCCGCTGGAAGTTTTGGCCAAATACTTTGGCATTTTTCTACGCTTTCACGGTTTGATTCCATTTTCAGTGAAACTAACTGCCACTAGCATCCGACTGAACATGAAAAGTGAACAGTGTTTGGAGATCTGCTGTTCATGTGCCCCTGCCGGACTTATAAAAGTGAAATCCAGTGCGATGGTTGCACGTTCAGATGTCAAAAATGTGCTCGGGACTGTAAAATTGTTTACAATTACACCAGATGCCCTAGGATATGAGCGTCATCAAATACTCTGGTACAAATCTGATACTACCGCTACTGATAATAGACGCCTAAATGAAACGCACGAAGGCGGCAAAAGCTCAATTTTAAAAGCCAAGGAAGTATTCAAAGTACGAATACAAATAAAAGTGTCACAATGAATCACGGGGGAAACCAAATGAACCCGAATAGAGGGCGGAGTTTACAAATGTAAAAGAACCAATAAGGCAAATAAAGGCAAAATTCCTTGATATGGATGAGGCGAGGAGCAATGAGTTGGAATTGGAGGCTGTTGCTATCCAGTTGATTTAACCCGGTGTTTAACTACAGCGAAGCCCAAGGCGAACAATGCAGGCAACCTAACCGACATATTTTGGATGGATGGCCTATCTCCAATAGTAAGCGTTATGAAATACCTCCAAGTAGGCATGTGGCGAGGTTTTCGGTTAGAACAACCAAGGCCCATTCTAGTGCAGCTTTTTGATTTTTCCAGAGAGCACGGAATTGCAACGCGACTCGTCTAGAAAAAGATCAACCCTCAAATAGCGGTCCGAAACTTCACAAGAACTGGATCCAAGGAGCATAAGGTAGTAATGCCAAATAAAAGTGAAACTACAAAAACTCAGTAGGCTTTAAGGCGGACGAAGGCCGTCTTGATAGACAGATCCTCCTCGAAACCCTGGGTCAGAAATTCATCGGTAAACAGGAATTCGTGAGTTCCCAAATGTAAGAAAAGTTGCATAACAAAACCTGATATCAGTGATTGCTTTGATATAGGGACTCAAATATCAAAGGCGGATAACTACAGTTCAAGCAAAGCAGTAAAATAAACAAGCTCAATGGAAGTGACCTTTCAGCCTGAATTGACCAAGTTAAAATGCGATCATATGATGTGGCCAGCCCTCTGCTGGACCAAACTGCAACAGCTGATTCTGGACGACTTGTAAATTTGACTAACTTGCAGCGCTTGAGAGAGTAACCAACATAAAAATGGGATAGAGCGAACGTTGCTCAAGATGAGAGAGCAGCCAAAATCGTGCACCAGGGCTTCGCAAACATGATAATAGTAACGGTGTTCATGGATTGTTGGTGGCACTGAATGCCTGTTTGGCAGCGGAAGACCCAGAGATGGGATAGTTATTTTCGGCTGTGAACACAAGGCGTATCTTTTGCACCTGGCAACGTGTTTATTATTCCGCTTTCCGGAAACAAACAGCAAGCGCAGTGCTGGAAGCTAAGAAAATCCAGCAACAACACCAACGTGGTCCCTCTAGTGGCTGAAAGTCAGATTTGCATCCTGTGCGCGTTGAACTGAACTCAAATGTTTAGGGTTCCCGAACCATCTGTAAATGGGGTGCGGGTAATCTGGGGATCAATAGTAGTAACAATACGGTATATTTCTGGAAATCTTGGTTAGACATGCTCAGCTGCGTGGGTGGGCGTCAGAAACGCCTAACACAACCCACTGAGATGCATAGCCGAAAGATGGAGTCTAAAGAAGGTAGGAGTTGATACTGATATAGTTGTCAGCAGGTTAATATGATTACTGTTTAGCACATTGCTCCGCTTTTAGATGCACCAGTAGAGCCTACCTAAGGCACAAAATTTGATGGGAGGCAAGCAGCAAGATTCTAGATGTGGACGAAATGCTCAAAATTCGACAAATTTATACAAAATCTGCGCAAGATGATCTCCGACAAAGAAAGTAAATGAATCATGAGCGACGGATGCGCAACTTGTAAACCTGGATAAAACGGCTGAAGACAGGACGGAGATAGACAATAAACAAATAACATGAAATTTGGGATGGAAGTTGAGGGTCTTGCATGGTACGGTGGATTCTGCGATCAAGGAAATAAACCCAAAGGTTAAATTCCAAAGGGCATTTGGTAGCTGAATGGCTAAGTCTACTTGTGGGTGATTTCGTAAATATGAACTGTTAGCGGGATGGGAGTGTTAGCCGCAGTCAGGTCAAGCTATTTAGTGATTATTGTTTGTATGCTAATGGCACGTTTTCGTTAGAGATTAAGTGAAAGGGACCGTGGTTCCTAGTGGACTTCTACTAGGCACCGTAATTTGTCATTGGCGAATCATGCTGGTTAACTTGATCGATCCGTTTCCGCACGGCTTGAAGCGTAGATCAATTTGATCGACCTCAGTGATGTTCGCGGTGCATCTAGATAATATCTGAAATAATGGATAAAACGACATTCTGGGAAGCGTTCCAGTTGAGGGGTTATAGCGAGTGGCGAAGAAAATGTAAATAGGTAAATAAAAGGGCTTAAAAGTATAGGAATTAGTAGGAAGGCGGGGGCGGCATATTCATGGTATATACAAGAATAAGAGTTGGACAGCTTTAGACACAGTGGTGTGCCAAGGGCAGATCCCTCCTTAAAATGGTTCGAAATATTCCTTTTAACCAGCGGTCAAAGAAAATTAAGCAGGGATATTATCCATATTACACCAGTATATTAGATTTTTTTACGATCCCAGATGGGGTACCAAGGAAGCAGAGGATAATTAGAAGTAGGAGGATGGGTTGGACCTTGGGCCCTACATAACCTGGTGAATGCGACCTGTTCAGGGCGTACGATAACCATTTGGGCCCTGGAGAGCACAAGGAGTAATACGGTGGCGAATTGAAACGGAAGAGTATAGGGGCTTGGGCCGTGATCACAAAGTCATCATAGCGCCGAGCTTGGCTGAAGCTAGCGGAAGTCACAAGCGACTAGCTTTTTTCGCCAAAGTGGATGGCTATCGAATTTTGTGGGATTGCAAAGGTAACCAATATTTACTCAGTGGAGACAAAATGGGCGAGCTGGACTTTGGAAATAATGCCGCATTTAGATCAGCTGGCCGACGAAGCGGAAGACGGAGACGATGAATTAGTAGGCCATCGTGCCACTGACGGATTGTGCTTTATAGCAAGTTAGTTTTTCACGTTTATCAGCTGGTTCATAGCCAGGTATAGCTGTAAGATGTCAACGCATCCGCAGTGCCAGGATTGGTATCAAAGGAGCAATTTCGTCTAAGCACACGGTCACTGACGGAACAGTGGGCATCTAATGTGACAATGGTGCATCCCTTTCACGCTTCGCCGCCAAAGCATATTCCTGCCGCTAGGTTGCGTCAGTTTGTCGAAGGACCTTGCTTTGTGTCGTTCCACGCCGTTTGGATGTGGAAAAAGCTGGCTGGGGCAAGGCATGTTTGCACACAGTCTGTTCGGTCTCAGTATTGGCTAGCATGCGAGGGCTTCGTCTGGGGCGTATCTCGTCGTGGGTAAGGATTATTTTCGGGGTTAATAGGCTGTAAATTAGTATATTAGGATGCATTTTCTACCAGAGGAGAGCGCCATAGCACTCCTCCGTAATCTAAAACTCATTTTTCGATTGGGCCTGCCTGCATATATTTGAATATTTTTGCTTGACTTTAGCTGCTTCTGGTAAAAACTTTAACTGGTGAGGCGTCGGGAAAATCAAAAATAAACTGGACCTCGTGACCCTGGACCTTTGGTGGAGCCCTGTGCAACAAAATTTTTGATGGAGCACGTTACTGGTATCCAGTAAGGTGGATTAGGCTGAATTTAAATTTCAGCTTACTCGGGTCGTTAAGGGCAGAAGCGTTGTTAGCAACATCACTACAGCCATAGGTATCGGATGCGGTAAAATCCATTTACCGGTTGACTTTGGTTAGACTGTGGGGGCTTGGTGCTCCTGTTGGCTTATAAATGAGGGCAAGAGAGGGAATGATGACGGAGCATTCACCAACAATGTCACCACTGGACAGGTCACTGAGCCCCCCATTCACACCAAAACCTATATAATTGGCCACAATTTGGACATTTCCGAGGGTTACGGGGCCGAGCCTGAGGCATTCGGCAACTTGAGACTTCTTACATTTAACAAGTTTATTAGTTCCCTTCCACATCGTCAAATATATTTTGGTAAACACTTGGGCTCTTTTGTACAGTACAACAAGAGTACCTCAAAGTAACCAGGATATAGACTAGCAAGAGACAACGGAAAAAGGGTTGAAAAGTGTAAATAGAATTACCGCCTAGGCAGGCAACTTGTTAAGTTACAGCAACGTACAGTGTGAATGCGCCCGGAATGGATGCTGGTTGCAGTTACAAATGCAATAGCCTAAGGTTAATCAAAATATCTTTGAAACACTTTGGCTATGTCGGGAAAAGTTGCATTTGGGAGAGCATTGTGGGCGGCGCCTCCGACTCCTAATCGTGTTCAACAGCAGATGCAGAAGAGACTTGTCCTCAAGCAAGTGATTTAGCTGAACGAAACAATGGTGGATGCACACAAACCATTCTCGAGAAGCCACTTGATGACGGAAGCATCGAGTTTAAAGAAGGGACTAGAGATTTGAAGCGTGAACTTGAAACCCCGGTGCTTCACTTGCTCAGGAATGCCAACGAATCCCTTAATGACTGGAGGCCAAAAAGAAGCGCCATCGGTGGTAAATAAAATTATTCGAATCACGCAGGTTCCAAGAGAGATGATAGGGCTTTACCGATGCTTAAGGAGTCCGCTCACGCTGCTGTTATGCTAGCCAACGATGAATGTGGGCGATAATTACAAGGCCATTGAGGAATCATCGTGGAGAAGGAACCAATTCAATGGCAACTGCCCAATTGCAGTTGTGCGTCCACCTTCAGGTTCAGCCTCCCTGACTAAAATTCTGATTTTTCCTTTCGGCAGATCTGCAACGGACGGTGCGTTACTGGACGAGAGTTGCTTTTTGGTTAACGTCCACTAACTCGTAGCTGATGCATCTAAGGAAACAAAATACGGAAGCGCTTACCACGAACACAGGTGAGAGCACAGCGATTGGTAAAACCCTGTAAGGATGAAGGCCGCAGGGTGAATTCAGTAAACTGTGGCGTACTAAGGCCCGCAAACTAGGAACAAAATAATGTCAACAGCCAACGATTTGATACTTGTGGCCGTCTCAAGGGCTTGATCAAACAAAGAACAGATAGGACGTAGTCCGTGGGGATTCTAGTGATCACGGGCAAGGTAAATTAGACGGCCGAAAATTGAGAGCAGTCTTGCAGCTTGAGCGTTTTCAGCGTTTACAGGTGCGATACATTTACTCCGGCCCCCCCGAATGGGCATTTTCATGCTACTTTGGCTTAACTAAACGGCCGTCGTAATTGTCTGCATCTACATGGCACCGAATGTAGAAAGGGAGCGCGCCGTGAACTGATGGTACTAATAAAGTACTTGGCGAGCTGCGCCGAGAGAAGTCAACCAAAGCGGAATCCTCCTGGCTGACGAAATTTCTCCAAGAAATTTCAATTCACAGAAATTTAGACAAAGCTGTACACCTAAGGCCTGATGCAACATGTAAATAGGCGACGAAATTCGGAAATAAGTAACAGACGTAGTCAGCAGATGTAGTGAGAGTCAAACACGACAATGATTTTCTGTCTGTAGTGGCACGACAAAGCAGCAAACAGATGTCATTACATTGAAATGCAAATTACATTTTTGCAATACCTAGAAAAGCCGGTGTTTTAGATGTAAAATTATTTGCTTGAATCACCCTGGAAGATCTGGAAAATAAGGTGATAAATTTTTATTGTTCTCAGAAAAATTCAGATCCTCCAATTGAGGACCTTGCTCCATTAGATCCATAGAGAAATAATAGATGTCCGTCCCGGAGGAATCCCAGTTTAAGAAGGAAGATGAAACCTTGAAGACATTGACAGATTCATCGAAGCTATCATAAAATACACGGTCCTTAGTCACGTCTGCTGAGGTTAGGTAGAGGGTCCATATAGTACAACGGATTTCCGCTTGAGTGGAAAAAATGCATAGACAGAGAGGCGAGGTCCGATACAAAAATGTTCTTTGCGCACTTGCAGTTTACAATGGCCGCGAATGAATATGCGGGAAACCTGAATGAGGATGATTCTAGTTTATCCCATTTGGGTGGAGATACGTTCAAAGAACATCTCTTATTCTTTGAGAATCCGACGTCTGTGAAATTTCAATGTTTGGAGATATCACAGTGACCGGATATCTTGGGGGAATTAACGAAAGAATGCTGTAAGACCTAGGAACACCAAACAATTAAAAATTGGCAGAATCCAAAAGCATTCACCTAGGTCTTGTCCGGCCTTTTCATGGGTTCCGTGAAAATCTGCAATGAAGCCGCAGTGAGCCTCAAAAAGGGTGAGAGAACCTGCTGCTGCTGGGTCTGATGCAAAAGGCCCAAAACGTTCAGGCCTGTAAGTTTGACACAGCTATTTTCTGAGCGCTCGCAGAGCATTCTGTTCACAAATTGTGAACAACAGACTGTTAACTCTGGCTCAAAACGGGCTTCTCCAGAATAAGTCCTGCCAAGCAAAACTTCGGAGGCTTCTAAGCAAAAGGCACCTTCCCTAATGGATGAAAGGAAAGTAGCAAATCCTTCGACCCCGTCATCAGCTCTCTGGCAGGCTGCAAACTGCAACCGTTTGGTATAACTGAGCCGACCGGGCAATGTGGGATACAGTTTATTTGCACTCCTATCTTTGTCGTTCGGGTGGATAACTATGATTGTGGACGGAGCTTCACGAGTGGAGTAATTCAATGCTGTGTTCTTGGGTCTGTTCTACTCCATCACTTGATAAATGGCTTGCGACAGGAGCTGGCTGATCCACGCTCCATCTACAAGGTTGACGCCACGATGGCAGAGAAGGATATTGCTCAGGGCTTAGAAGCAGCAGAAAAGTGTTCAGATAGATAGGACTTATCCGTTAATACCAGCGCTATCTGATGTTGGCCAGAGAGGACAAGCAATTCAACGGTGAGCCCCCGTACACTTTTTGAGACGTAAGGGACGTGTTTGTTACCGTCACAATCTACCTCCAGCCGTGTGGACGATGTCGGAAGGCGGCCAAAAGGTTCAGAGAAATGCCATTGTCACCACGTGAGACAAACGTAAAAGCATGACGGGGTGATGTCCGTGGTTTTTGATGAAGCTGTAACGCATTATCTGCTCGGACACACTTTGCAGTCTTGGTCATCAAATCAACTCAAGGGTCTTTCCCGGTAGCACCAACATGGACGTTCGTTTCACGGTTGCTGCCACTTCTCTCCAGTACAAGCTGAAATGAGAATAAATTTCTCCAGGAGACATTAGTCTTCAGCTTTCAGAAACAAGCAACGAGTGACTATTCTTTTATTTTGCCGACTACTTAGAGCTTTAATGGTCCCGTTTCTATAGATCAGGTATCAGTCGGAATCTTGCATCGACAAATCTTCCCATAGATTTAGGTTGCCAACCTTTTTCGAGCCGTTAGCTCCGCAGGATTCAATAACATGTTTTACGCCATTTGCTTGACCATTTAATTAGCTATATGCAACAGGACGCAAATTCATGTGGTTGCAACGCAGCGTTGTGCTCGTTTTAGTCTTTCTAAACGGCAGACTAGTGGATGAATTTGGACCGGAAAGCAAGTGAAATTCGACTTTGGCAAAACATGCCCCCCAGTGATTGGCTGCAATCCATGGCAGAGACCCCAATAAAATGAGAAGGCCGCCGGCCCCTTCTTTATATGCAGTGCCCATTGTGACAAACTGTAGCATGGGCAAACATTCATCGGCAGTCCATTTCAGTTGACCCGTAATGAATGCTCACTTACGTCATTCATCATTCGCAATGAGGTGATAAGCTACTGTTCAAGCCTTTCGCTCAAACAAATAGAGCATGAAAATCAAAAGTCTTGCTGCAGTAAAGTTTTACAATGCACTTCAGCTGGAATTGGCCCGAAGTTGCTAGGGCGTCTTGAAGTGTGTAACTGACTTTATTTGTTCCCTTCTCACTGTAATCTGGAGATCAGTACCGACCAAACCCAAAAGCATGCTACCGGTCTCACGCAGGCGGCAGTCAAATAATGACTCTCACCACAACCCACTCTGGGTGGTGTCACTTGAAACCTTCTAGGTTCCAGCATGCTACACAAAACTGTGAAGGGAGCCAAAACGTAGATCGTCCCGAGATCACTCGTCCCGTGCTGCCGCTCGTAGGAATCCTAGGTGAACCGTTGGTTATCTAAGAGATACTCAAGGCCACGTTTGAGGCAAAGCATCTTATTTCCCTAGGTGGTCCTGGCGTGGAATCCACTGAGGAGGTCTGCCAGCACATGGTTGTGCCCCACGACTTGGGTCTATCCATCCTTGCATTGTGAACCGTGAATTGGGTGCGCCAAAATATTTGCCCCTCAGAGATTGAGGTGCAACCGATAAATTTGGCACGCTGATTTGGATCCGTCGATCCTGAAATCTACCGCGGTAGGCAAAGGTACAAGTGGTTCCAAGTGAGAATCCACTAGTTACAGACTCTCTCGTGGACAGTGGAACGTAAATTTTACTGCGTTCCTTCCTTCCAATAAGGAAGCCAAAACTCAAAAATTCAAGCGGAACTTAACTGGTTGGATTCCGATTCACAGTAAAAATTTGCAATGTCGAATCTAGCTTACTTTCACCAAACAATTATTCATCGAGCTCCGTTTGCTTCCTGCTCTGATTTAATTCTTTCAAACGGTCTTCGTCCATTAGCTTTCTTGAATGCAGATTTAGAAATTACAGTGGATGGTGGTCAACAATGCCCCCAATTTCCCAGGCTAAAGTTGTTCCTTCCTTTTAAGTTTAGAATAATTTCGGGATCAATTTGAGAGTCATTATGGCCCTGTGACGTGCAGTTTAGGTAATTCTTCAGAGAAAATTCTTGCAATTTTTCATGATTATGGTCATCTGGCATGGGGGTTCACGCAAACGGATGTGTCTACCCATTGATCGTGAAATTCGCTGGTGAAGAAATGCATAGGTTCATACGTTCTGTCTGAATGATCTCAACGACTAGCACCTTTTTGCACAGCCCTCTGAAGATAACGGTAGAACAAAACCTCAGACAGTTTTACACAGCTCACTCTAAGAAGAAAGAATTACTTATGAGGTAGGCGTACTCTGTCCCTAAGTTTAAGTACTATCACGTGCATTATACTGACGAATAATGGATTAGTAGTTAGTGCGCCGCCTGTCGAAAATGCTCAGCATTCCTGATAATCCTACACCTAAGAAGACGCAGTTCGCGCTAAGACAGCATTTAGCAAAGATTCTGGCACAGTTTGGTCAACGTTCGTCCAAGGTATCCGCAGTGCTGTAATGAACCCCGATCTTTGGAGGTATTGGTTCAACGTCCATATAAAGAGGCCCCTTCCAGATATTTTAGAAAACCAAGGAACTATACTCATCTTGCCTGCCAGAAAAATAAACCACAACTGTTTTTCCTGAATTTCTTGCAAAGCTTACAGCTACGGCTGGTAAAGAGGCCTTTCTTTGTTAATTCCGAAATCATTTCATAGGGTATGCACTGAGATTACTGGACATAAATCCAGAAGGATATCTGGATATAAGACAGAATGGTTGTTTGTAAAATGGTGGCCCATGTGGCCATTATAATTTTACCCTCAGGCAATGTGCCACTCGTTACTCGGAAGCCCGAAATAATGAGTAATCCTGAAATGTGGCCCAGCAAACATCGCTTCTGGCAAAGCGTAATAACAAACAATTGTCGAAGAACCGGTTAGTTCGAAAGCTGATGACAGCACCAGTTAATAATTTTCTATAGAATTGCAAAAGCATATCTGCAGTACTAAGGCCAAAGCACCGCGCAACTAAAAATACGAACATCCAATAAAGACATTAGCCATCAAGATAAACCTTTATAAGTGGACAGCTGCAATAGGCATGAGAATAACCGTCGTCGGAATTCGTTGAAATCAAAATGCTCCGCTATTTTCTGACAAGACAGTCAAAATTAAAAAAATACTAATTATAATGATGGTGGTATATTCCCTGAAACGCCGTCATAAACGGTAATTGTATGGTCAACAATAAGGGAGATGTCGAGTATAGAAATAGGTTCCCTAGCAAGAAATTAAGAAAATTGAGACACAGCGAGAGGAAATATATTGCCACGGGAAATTACTGCCTTTACGATGGGGATATCGGATACAAGTGGTTGTCATTCACATTTACTTAGTTTTGAGTGTCTTAACACTGGTCGTATTTTCGAGGGCAAGAAGCAACGAAGAACCAAACAAACTTAGCAGAAAGTGATGCAGAAAAGACTGAATATAGTTGTCGTAAACCAAGGGAGGAAAGATGACAAAAGAAGCAGCGGCTTCGAACAAAAACGAGGGTAGATTTACGTTATTATCGTTAGCAATCGCCGCTTGGTGGTCAGATGCAGCGTAATATGGTGAAGCTTCTGAAGAGCAGGAATTAAACAGCGTACATCAATCCTCGGAGGGACTTACAACAATGAACGAAACGAGCTGATGCCGAGGGGCGGAAGAAGACAGCAACTGCGCAAATGGCAGGCGTTGGCCGGTGGTGGAAGCACCGTGCTCAAGTGATTGTTCAGTTCAAAAGAAACGACAAACTGGAACAATGTGATGAAGGCGTGTAAGTACATATATATATGGAGCCCATAGCTCTCGAGCAATAATGAGGAAGTGGAAAACTTCTTCGGAAAAGACGAAAACTTTAGTGGAATAACGTCAGTCTTCGGCAGAACTTCTGGGAGGAAGAAAGTAGAAAAATCCGAAATATCGGAGATTAGTGTGTTAAGGCCGTTAGAAGATTTATTTCTAAATGTTGGCCGAAATTCTTTAGGCGGTTAGAAAAGACACGTTAGCACAAGTATAGGGATAAGTTGCTAACCAGATGGAAGCTAGCCGGCGGGAATGGCCAAACATACAGGACACTTAGGTGATGAACGCGTTTGAGGTCTTTTATTCAGGCAACATTCAAACTTCGTTGCAGGCAAGCTGCCTACCCAGTTTGCGTTTAGCAGCGCGGTGGACCCTACTGAACACCACACTGCTGTAGTTGAAGGAGGAACAAGTTCGGCGCTTTGGCAGTGCAAACCAAAGGAAGGGCATCGAAGAGACGGCGGTGCTAATGAGCAAATTTGTAAGGGCCGGAGCTGGAGAGGATTTTTAACGCTGACTTACAATTTTAAGTCTTGGCTGGCCTTGGTGCCAGCTATGAATACGAATGTGAGTCTTGATGCAATCAATTCATAAAATGGATAGATATGACCACATGTGGTGTAATCCGGGGTCACTAGGATGTGGATAACCTCTCTGTCTATCCGGAAATTTGCCCAAAAATAACTATGAGACAGGAAGCCATCGCATTTGAAACTTCTGCTTACTCAAGTGAAAGAAAATATGCCAAGATTTGAAGAGGCCGAGGCAGCTGGTTACAAATATCGAACGGTAGTAGTGGGTGCACGCAGGACGAGGGATCGGGGGTTCATGAATGCACTTGGAAATGGCTAAAATCAAATTTATAAAATTTTGGGGCTTATAGAAAAACCGGAGTGTCTAATCAAAAGAAAACGCAGGGAGTGTTGAAAAACAAAATACTGGCCGTAAAAATTTGTAAAATAAGGAATGATACCATCTGCAAAGCCATTTAAGTCTCTAGGCCGAGCAAAAATGGTCTAAATTTATGAATGACAAAAAGATTCTTAAAGGAGGTACAGAACAGAGATGCAAAATTGAGGACTTTAATTTGCCTAACATGAATGGCCAAAATTAGCGAAGGTAAGTAATCTGCTTCTCAAGAGAAATTATTCTCATCAAAGGAAACATTCACGAAGAGTAGTAAAAGACGAAAGACCAGATGCATATTTAAAGATTACGCCCGGGCAACTGTAATTCAACTTTTACTGTGCAACCAACGCAGAACCGCGTTTATACTGGTAATCAGGGATATTTAAAAATGTGCAACTCATGGCTCTAAATGTTCATCTTCAGTGAAGATCACCTCGGAGATATATGTAGTGCGTATTTTAGTTAATTATTTTGGCTGGTCTTATTGAAACGGCCGGAGCCCGCAGACTTCAAGAGTGTCACCTAATAAGCACAGACGTTAAGCTGAGAAAACGGTGAGCAATAAGGATATGATAACTAAGTACTAACCAGTCAAAATCAGGCAGAAATTCACGCATGATGGATGAAATAATTGCATTTAACTACATCAAGGGAACGATACACTGCTGAAGAAGGCGGATAAATATTGTCAAGACCATACAAACAACACAAAATTTGAAATCTTATGTTAATTCTTGCACAGAAAAATGGTAATCCCAAGGCTTGTGGTTGTATTCACATTCGGCTTGTGGGAAAATGGACTGAGATGCAACAGAAAAGATTGTGTAGGAAGTAAAAAAGTTCCTAAAAACACTATCTATGAATGTTCTCTGTGCTATTAGTTTTATTGTCCCGGTTATTTCTACTGGTCGTGACTAGGGGTGAGAACGTAGAGGATGGCAGGTGTTGAGCCGTTCATCTTATTGACTGAGAATATTGTGGTCCGTGGATAAACGAATTGAACTGATGACCTCGAGTGTTGAACAGTTAGAGTAGTTATTTAGAAATGCCTTAGGCGGTTGCGGTGGTATTCGGGAGCAAAAGACAGCGGAGTTGGCGGCATGGTGCATAATAAATTGGAAAAAACGTTATCAGTTAATGCATGAATGGTTGTTGGAAATTTTAGGTACTGATCTGCGGCCTATAAAAAGCTGACTTTTGGGCGGAATCTGGATTTCGTTGCGGTTTTAACAGCCAGGAATTCGACGAGTCACAGTGAATTTGGCTTGGGTTAAGCTGCGCACGGGACGAAACTGTTAGTAAGTTCACAAGACGGATGATCCAAGGAAAATGCCGGCAAGGGCTGCGTGATCTGCATAATCAGCGATATCCCAGGGCTGGTGGTTTGAGGATCGTGAATTATTGGTTCTAGACGGTGGTACTAGGTTGTGTGCAGTAAAACTTCCCAATAATATTCGCATATTTCTCGGAAAGTTCGAGGGGCATGCTTGGTCGCATGAGCAAATATTACACGGGTACTGAAGTCACATTGAAAAAGCAAATAAACATTTGGGTACACAATGAGAAGAAATAGCAAAACTGGCATATCAAGAGGAACAAAGTGTTTATACGCACCAACAATGCGTATCGCAGTTGCAGAGTTCTACTGGACGATGGTGGCAGGCGTGGTGTCTGAAGTATTCGGATTAAACGGGTCTATAACATAGATATGAATGTTTAAATGTCATGAAGCAAGTCCCCAAACAACTTGAGTGCAAGGTTAAACTGTCAAAACGGACCAAAACAGCTGGCGGAAAGAATACTAATGGCCTAAAGATACCCTGTATTATAATGGATATGGAAAAGTACGTTGACCATCTTACCGTGGATCCTGGAGCCAAGAAAGTAGTCAAAAGCCTTTTGAAAATGCGGAGGGACGAAGAACACTGGCTAACCACTCTTCAATGATACGAAGAATGCAAATGTCGTCGGCATTGAGGAGTGAGGATTGATATGATATGCGTTGAATAATATATTTTTAACGCTGGTAAGCCAGTGTGAAACAGAAACGGTTTCCTTTCCCTTTATTGTTTGCATTTGTGGACTTAGCTGATAGGGCTTGCTGGCACAGTGATAGCCGCGATTGCCGAGGCGATGACCCAATAAAAAAAGAGCCTATGAATCGAGCCCAGGGTATTGACTGAACATAACGCCCGAGGTCTTATCTCAACCCACTCAGCAAGGTCTAGCCATTTTTTTATTCCCTGTAGTTTCTGCAAGCAAAAATCACTGTAGGTATAGGAAGATAACTCCGTCAACGAAACAAACCTGTGCAATTTCATACCTGACTTTCTATCTCGTTTAGTGCGTATGTTGCAAGATATGTAAAAAGACAAACTCACATCACATTCTCACTTACTCCCAAGCTAATATTTGATGTCCCAATCTAAGCCCTTTTTTCTGCATGCATTTAACAATTAGGCCATTCCAAGCAAGAAATTCGGCAGAACCTGATTTCTCATTCTACATAACATTCACCACGTCTCGTTCTTTGGTTTGCACGCGCCACAACCCTCAACTAGAATACCTATAGACTGCCATCTCCATTGTTACATTCCAGTTATATCCGTTTGCACTCGTGCCTCGCCAACAGTCAACCATCCAGTTTCTGGCCCCATCATCGCACTGCTCAGCACGCCATGAATACAAGCTGACCCAAGGTTTAGATCAACTACCCCAGAACAGAAAAATGCGAGCTGCTCCACGGCCGCGGTGAAGTGGACATTGCTTTTAATCCTCATGAATCACTAACGTTGCAAGTCTGCCTAAGTATTCAAGCCCGCATAACGTGATCCATAAAGTCTGTAACACTTTCAGCGGACAAGTTCCTTCCCGATTTGCAACAGAATTTACTGCTGGAACTGCCCACCCGTGTCCAACATTCCCACCACTTTGACATCCATTTGCCACAAAGACACCCACACTTAGATCCCTGTTCCGGATGTCGCTACGTCGCCCTACCACAAAAAATTCACACCAAT
>LUCM01011413.1:14474-24664 GCA_008360955.1 Fasciolopsis buskii
GGATGTGTTCCATATATTGGCTGCAGCGGCATCTTATCTTTTCTCACCCGTTTGTGTCCGCTGCCTGTTCCTCTTGGATATTCACTCTATTTATAGAAACTTGTAACGCTGGAGGAAAGACTTGCTGCCAGTTAGGCTTGCCCTGCTGTTTAACGCTGAACGATGATGATGATGATTTACTTTATCGTGATGTTCATTTCCACATCTTACTACGTTATCATTACGCTCCCTCCAGACTTCCGTTTTCCTTCTAGACCAAAGCGCTCACAGTCCGAAGTTGATGATTATAGATTTCACTGCCTCAATTCAACTCTTCCGAAGCTGATAAGAAGTTATCGGCAGTTTGAAGCCGGTGTCAGAAAGCAATATCCAGAAAAACTGCTCAGCAAGTTGGACTTGGTAATCAGACACTACCAGGAGGATATCAAAGCATACAGTGTTGGTGGTCCTACTTGTCGTCTCTCATCAGCCGGGCGCCTTGTCGCCGCGGCAGTTCAGGAAATAGTGTGTTCTCTGTGCTGCTCCTTTGCCTATTGTGATTTATTGCTCTGCAAACTGTGTAGCTGGCGCGCACATTCAAAATGCACTGTTCGGTTGGGAATAACCTCATGTCCCCGGTGCCCAATCGAGAGCAAATTAAAGCGCATCGATCGTGTAAGCACTTTTTTTTCTCAAATATATGTTCTTCCAGCCTCTCGGGTGGAACATGTCTATCGACGACTCGGAGGTTTCGCAGAAAGTAAGTTTCCTTTCACTGATTCACTTCGTCTTAAATAGAGTGCTGTCCAAGAGAATCGGCCTGGGAGCACATCGGCTATCCCTGACAGGTTTGCCATCATCGGACCATGTGAAGATCCGACGTATCTACAATCGGACCACTTTGAAGTAAGTTGTCATAAAACTTCGAAATATGTCACCTTTGGAAACTTGGTAAGGGTGACCAGTTTCCTCTTATGTTCCTATTCATATTATTTGTTTTTATCATGGGTATAAAGCATGAGCACAATTGGGAGATATATTCCGTAAGGTCTTGGACCTATATCAAAGAAAACTGGCAACCGTTGCCTTGAGAATCAGAGTGGCGTGCGACCAAATAAGTCTCAGCAGGTCAGACACGGTGGCACGCAAATTTTTGACAACTGAGTCGGTTGGATAGTAACAACATAAAAGGAACTCAAAATAAATTGCCGTTCGATGGTCTCCACCCAGGAATGGTCCGTCTTTAAGGCAGATAGTTATTCAGTGAACTCTTGGAAGACAGTAAAGACCGAAATGAAAACCAGTTGCTGACATTAAAAACTGAGATGACAATACGGTGCCGTTCAGTACAGTGAAATTTGCTCCCTTATTAATGCAACTTTATTTCTAAACTTGCTCTAGATAAATTATCTCATTTCTTTTCAAATATATATTAAATTGCAGTTAAGCAGTGTTGTTGAGATGCCCCGAAATACTTCGTTCCCGTGATAGGAAAGAACCCAAGTGACGACAGTTTTTTCGCAAGCATATTATTTACTTTTACCTAATTTCCATCTTGTGACGCTATGATGTGCAAAGTGAAACAATAAGCATTCTTCGATGAGTGCTTATTACAAATGTAAGTGGAAACCTCGGCGTTCTAGTGGAGTCTTCTCGTCTGAAGATCAATTTACCATTTTTTTTAGTTTTTAACTAATCTCCTCTTTGATTGAAATTCTGAGGTGATGGTTTTTTCACACGCGCTAGTTTTCTGATTGTTTTCAGGATTGCGCTCCAGATGCTTGTCACTCAGTTGATATCAGCGCAGAAAGTATGAAATCTGATTTGGCCGATTCAATCACCAGCGGTAACACTCTACCTTGTGCCTTTTCAAGTGAATCAGATGTAAGTCACATCGTGTATCACTTAATTCTGACTTCGCTCACTTATGGGTTTAGATCCCATCTGACTGTGATGATGATGACAATGCGATAGATTTCGACCACATTAGTTCCTGTATGAGCCCTCAGTGGTCTTCCATGTCGCAATCGACGATCCGAACAAAATCGTCATTGTTTTCTACAACAAGCGTAAGTCTATGTTCAGCAGTCAGTTAAATCTATCATTCTCGCCTCGACATTAAGAGCCCTCAAAGGTTAACCATCTCCCATGGTGGAACGCTTCGTCGTTTACTCACTTCATCATCCTTTAATGAGGTATATCCTTTCATCTCACTTGTTCGAAAATTCCTAGGAAGTCCATATGACGACGATTCCTCAAGTATCACTAGTCTCAGATGTCTTATCGCAGCATTGCTCGGAAGTGCTACCGGTTTCTTGCACATCCAGTGCACTGTTCAACTGTTTACCCAATCCGCTTCCAGAGAAGAAATTTTCACTTGATGACAATTTCCAGCAGAGTACCGTTTCACAAGATACGAGTAGAATGAAGGTCAGTGCATATCAAAAATTTATCTTCGTTTTTGTTTGGCGGCAAGCAGTAGTCTGTTCTTGCCTGACTGCCCATCATCCTTGCTGTCTTGACGCTTTTTATGGTTATCCATGCTTTGTCATCACGCTTGGTGATTATGCCTTATAGTTCAGGTAAACAAAAATATGCTATCGTCTTGTTCTATGTCATGGCTGACTTATTAAGATCTTTGTTGGTTTTATAGCACTTCACATTTCGGGATCATGGTCTCGGGACTGAGTTGTGTGCTACCGTTTGCCTCCCTGAGTTACGGATAAGTGAACAATTACCATTTCATGAAGAAGAGACACATAAACCGATCGAATTTGCCGCCTTGCAATTTGGGCTTTGTTGCGAACTCACATAAAATGGCTTACTCTTGGCTGGGCGACCGAGTAGTAAAACTGCCCATAAAGGGACCATGTACAACAACAGACAGTCCATGAAATGAAGGATTAGTTTGAAAGAGCTGACATGTACGGTGAATTCTACGCAGACGTTTTTCAGTTCTTCAGGAAATCCAGTCATTGTATTTCCACAGCGTACACCAAGGAAATCTTGACCACCGTTAAGCAAACAGTGGTTCTTAAAGTCCGATCAGAACGTGCCAAACAAGGGTTTTGTGGACCAGTCAAGAAGTGACAGTGATGGAGTAAAACAAAGTCATGTTTTGGGAGCGTCGTCTGTTTGTTTGTTAACTGATAGATTTTTCCACTTCGAGCGCGAGACTATGTATGTTCTTTTTGATTCACAATTGTATCCTCATTCTCTTGCGAATCAACCCCAGCCTCTTCCTGAACCTCCGTAGCCACTTTCACTTTCTGTCGTTGTTCTTGTCGTGTTCCTTCGATCTTTTTTTAGTGAACTCTTCCCTCTTACCGGGCGATCTTTGAACCTCATCCGCATGCTGTTGCCTCTTCTTCCGCCCAGGATTTTTTTTCGCGCTACACTTGCTGAACCCAGACTCACTCGGCTTAAGTAATCTCAGTACTCTACCACTCCGATCATAAAATGGTTTTGCGTCGCCCTACGTTTCTTCTATTTCAATTTAGTCGTAAAAGAGAATGCGACATCTGAGTCTAGTTATCCCGCACATACAGGGAAGGTCGTTCTCCTTCGTCTTCCAAACGGTCATCCCGGGTTTATCCCCCTAGCCGCCGATGGTGTATTATGAGCCGATCACCGCCGTCGACTTCGTAATCCTCAATGATCTCCTTCGCTTGTTTTATCTCGCTCTTTGCTTTGCCACTCGATTGACCATAACAGGGACTAGTAATTTGGTATCCAGAGCGCCATATATGAGCCTCCACATGCTTTTGCATGGTCCGAGTAGGTGTATCAGGCTTTGAGTCGTCTCTTCACCCTGAACATTTCTTGAAATGCTCCTAAATGACCGTGCATCTCAAACAACCTTCGCTGAGGAAGTCCTACGCACCATCTTGTTTCGGAAGTGTTTTCGCAAAAGTGCGAGGACGAAGGCAAATACCCGGCGCTGTACACTGGGTTAATTGACTTTCGATAGTTAGTCTGGGAGAGGTAGTTCATCCCTGGTCTCGAACCACGTAAACAGTAGACAATTCTGTGTTCAGCAGCATCTTCCAAGTACTGAACTCTAAGGTGCGAGGAGCACTTCTATAAATCCCGTAATAACTCAAGTGTGTGGTACATTTCCACCCTAACAAAAGCTGAAATCATACGCATCGATACGACATTCGCCAGCTAACTCGTGGGTGGTAACAACATCGCACGGCA
Source organism: Fasciolopsis buskii (assembly GCA_008360955.1). Lineage (NCBI taxonomy): Eukaryota > Metazoa > Platyhelminthes > Trematoda > Plagiorchiida > Fasciolidae > Fasciolopsis > Fasciolopsis buskii. Next base: position 18,654 of record LUCM01011413.1, read on the forward strand.
TTCATCTGTTGTGTGAGAAGAAAAACAGATGTGTGAAATATTCTGCGGATGTCGACTTCATAAATCCAGCTTTCATCCATCCTCCACTTATACCTCAATCATATTTGGACAGAGTGATGATATGATAGTTGCTCGTTTTTCTATAGCAGAGGTTTCGATCTCATCCGTACCACCGAGATTACCGCAAGTCCCGACAGTCTACCCCCAGCTCTTTTAATGTGTAGTTCCATGTCCCTGACGGATGCTTTCACTTCTATTACCATATCAATAAGCTTGTCTTCTATACCTGACTGCTGGGGAGCTGTCACTATTGTTCCTCATCCCTAAATCAATCAGTTCTACTACTTTTGCCAAACGCTTTCGCTCTATAGCCTTGACATCTGATCTTAAACTGACACAGCGTGTTGTACTTAAGTGTCTGCATTCTTCTATGTGTCCTCCTGACGACCCCTTTTAATTCGTTTGTAAATCTAACAGGTCCACTTTGGACGTTGTCACCTCCCTTGTTCATCACATTTGTAAGTCCTTAAATGCATCCATGAAATCTGTGCGTTGCGCTTTTCTGGACTATTCGCCAACGTTCGGTTCGGTCCCACGGTCTCTTCCGCTTTCCAAACCGGAAACATTTGGTTGTCCCAGGCCTTTATTGGCATGGGTGCCTTATTACTTTATCAACCGAGCCCACTCCACACAAATGGACGGCAAAACTTGCATGGAACTAGTCGCGGTCTCGTTAGGTCCGTTGTGGTAACTAGTCGGACGACAGCGAGTCGCCATCTACCGCAGAAGTGTACGGCGTATCTGAGATTCGGACCTCTGACTTTTGAGGCAACACACCTTTGATGCACTTGACTTCTGATCAAATGCTGCACACAGTTTAGCTACTCCTGTTTTTCTCCATTTGTTTGTCTTCAATCAGTCCTCCCGTATCTTGTGGACGATCGCTTAAGTTTACTTAGATGCTCATTCGTTTTATATTATCCATCAAGCCGATGTTTTACCTGATTTTGTGCAAGCCTCTTTCTGGCATAGCCGTTTTTCGTTTTTCAGGCGAACGCTGCTGGTTCAGTTAGCCCGTTCGAATCTCCCCATCCGGTCTCATGTCAAAGGGTAAGTATTTTCCTTACTTTCCCATGCCAAGTTTGTTAAAATCGTGTTACTTTTGGATGTGGGCTTAATGGTCAGTCTAGAGTTAGCCCTAACATTTCTGTCTGATTTTGCAACTCAGCCCCTCGCAGTTTAGCGCCTGATGTCTACACGAAGCACCGTTCATTGCAGGGCCAGCATCGTTCCGGGGCTATTGCTTCCACTGTGAACTTGTCAAACCAATCAGAAAAAAGCCAACCGAAAGTACTCCTGTGTTTTTATGTCGCAATCCTGCTTTGTTATGTAGGTCAAATTGAGCTCGAATTATGGTACCCTGAGGAATTTGTTGACTGATAAGGTAAACACCATCCAACTAATAACAAGTTTTCTTTCAGAATTCGCCTTGGTCTCTCAAGCCAACCACATGTCGTCCGATAGGGTTCGGCACTAACCGGACTTCTGCAATTGTCAGTTTGAAAGATAAGTGCATTTCTTGTCACCCGTCGGATAGATCAGTCGAAATTGACGCTTCGATGTCGTTAGTCAAAACCCGCAGTGGTTCATCCCATACTTCTAGAGGCTAATGTACCATCCACCTTCAAAACTGTTGAGGTGTCTCATTTTAGACGAAGATGCACGCTGATCTCTTCTTTGAACAGGAATGAAACTGCTGTAAAAATGACCTACATCTCTGCCACTTCCCTTAATTATTTGTACAGATCAGAGCTCACTAAATACAGTGTTTCTGCCATAAGTTCCTTTTCATATATTCAAGCACTTGGTGTTGGTCCCTTGCATATTTCCTACATTAGTAAAGCAGTAGTGTAACTGATTTGATGGCTTCTTTTGTCCACTTGTGGTTGAACTCTTTGCAGCTGGACGTACATCATCTCAGGCTCATTACCTTGTTAGGTAAGAATATTAACTTTAATGTCTATGATGGATGACGTATTCCAAACAGCCTCAAGAACCCACTGAATTAGTGAGAGAGGAGAATTGAAAACTGTAGCTGAACGTTTGAGTGACTCGGAGCCACCCACGGCCACAACCAGCCAGATATCATAACGAGCCGGGCGAATTGTTGTCTGCCACCGAAGTACCTGGCAGATCCGCGATCGAACCGTCCTGCAGCTGTTGGTCACATTTTGAGCAAAGCAGTTAAGTCTTCTGATGTGTCACCTATCGTGTTCCGAAGGTGCGATCTTTGGGTACAGAGTTCGCTTCAGTAGATGGTAATCCGCTGTTTCCCGCTTCGTTACCACACCTGACTTATTGGGAACTTAATTGATTCCATAGCACTCCACCCTGCCTCTTCCACCACAATTACATGACAGGCATATTACGAAGATTCCTTCGTTGGCGTAGTACTGTTGTGCCAGGTTTTTCATTTCTATCTCTGAACAGTTATCGTCGCCCTGGACGCAGAATTCAGTGTTAGCTTAAATTCGAACCACAGCATAATTTACTAGTCAAGTTCGAAACTCTGTTCACTCCTCACAACCGCTGACCTCGAATTGAAGTGGTCTGGTTTCTCCCTGACGCCGTGGGTACCATCAAGAACAACAAAAGGATAGCATGTGAACAAATCGAAGAAATTGGATGATTAGATTGGTTTTTTTTATTTTTGTACATCACTGACTGCGGGGATTAGGTGCACCATCTTTAAATTCCCGGGTACCCTCTGCGATTGAATTGGATCGGGACCGTTTACTCGTGAAAAATGGTTCAAGCTTCTTACTGTAAAGATGAGCGCATTGTTGTGCCTTTGCTTGATAGTGCATGCTACTCTAGTTTTTGTAAGCAACTGAATTTGGGAGAAGGAAGGAAAGGTTAACAGTAGAATCTGACTTATCAGAACTGCCATAGATCGTATTGAATGTGGGTTGGCAATCAGGTTTTAATCAGTGTTTTGCTCGTGCCAGAGTGCGCAGTCATCATGATGTTTTTCATTCCGCCAGGGAAATTGATCTAGACGTGTTTAAGATGACACTCAGTTAAGTCCGCCTCGTTGACCAGATCATAGTTTGTTGATTTTATCGGAGGGCGCATTAGTACTGACCCTAGACCACTCAACCAGGTAGGCACTGAAATTCCCAATACGAATTTCCGATAATCGGAAAGCACTCATTCTTGTGAAATCGAGTTTTTTGTGCACAACAGTGACCGAATGGAATTAAGGGAGTGCGGGAAGACTGTCTTCTGTTGACTAAGAGGCAAATTTTTGGCTTAAGGTGGCAGAATTATAGTCCTCCAAATGGTTCTGTTGGTTCTGTGGACTGTGGGGTTGTATGTTGCTATTCTATTTGAAACAGTGCCGTTATTATGGAGGAAGTTATTAAGTTCATCAGGCATGTAAAAAAGAAGCTTGTTGGCATGGTGAAAATCGAAATTAGGTTGGTCATGAGCGTGAATAGATGGTAAGTCCATTTAAGCATCACAAAGTGATTCTTGGGAGGATTTTCTTCGGTCAGGGAAGGCTAACCTTCAGAAAGAGCCCGTAAGTGTTGGTTTTTCTTCTCAGCAGTATATTTCGCATACGGATAGATGAATAAAAGTTTGTATGTGAAATATACTATTGAGAAGAAAAACTAATGCTTTCGGGCCTTGTGTCTCCTTTCTGAAGGTTAGCCTTGCCTGACTGACGAAAATCCTCCCGCGAATCACCATATGATTCTTATATGGACTTACCGTTCATTCACATTCTTAACAATTCAAATGAGATTCTAGTGAGAAACTAAGAAAGGAGCTCACTAATATAGGGATGGTTGGACAGAATAATACCGAGTACGCATACCTGAAGAGTGGCAATAACCGCGAAACCGGTCGTGTGCTTCCGGGGAAATTTTGTTCATCCATCCGTATGCAAAATAAACTACTGGGTGGATTAGTCATGCATCAAATGAGTATAATAGCTAGCATGTTCGGGTAGGTTTAAATAAAGAGGAATCTGAGATATTCATCCGCAGTTGCCGACACTCATAGGTTCCGAGATGCAGGGTGAAGTGTTCATTTCAAGCTAGTGTTTGGTTTTTTTCGTAAGGAGCAGCGGCTTTGGTAAGCTAATCGTTAGACAGTCAGCAAACCTGTGGTTTCCATTCGACCCAGATTTTGCAGTCACTGGTGTCCGGTTTCATGTTGTTGATTGGATACCGGGTTTTTTTAGGTCATCATAGTCATGATGTTAACGTCAAGGCTGTAAAATAATCTTTGACGTTTTTTTTATTCCTCCGTATTTTCCGAGATCGGATATGAAAACCACGGATTTTCGGTCCGTATAAAGTCTGAATTGTGTACGAGCATATAGCACCCCCCAGTTTCGTATAGCTACGACAGTGGGGCTGGCTTGTTTCTGTGCGGAAGAATTATGCCTTCCGCCTTTCGATAGTGTAATGGCGAGAAGTGCTACTACTCGATCTTCCCTGAGTTGGAGGCATCGCTTGCTACGGCCAATTATGTATTTGGGTCGACAGCAAGTGGCTACTACATTCTTAAGTGTCTCAAACGACATTATCTGCCAAAGTAAATGAATTGTTATCAACCATTGAGTGAAATTTGTCGGGAGAACGAGGTGTTCAGTTACGTTAGTGTGAAAAACCAGTGGCTCGTCCTTGGGGTGTGATGTCCTTAGGCGGTGGAAGTTTTCAGTTCAGTTCAGTTCAGTTTGGTCAACCATTAACATTGTACAAACGTGCTCTGGTTGTGGCTGCTGCCTCACATTGTAATCTGCTGAAACAGAGAGAACGGAAAGCAATGAAAGGTCGACTACCAAATAGTAAGCTGAAGAACGGTACAGAAAAAGGGAGGTTTCGAATGTAGGAACGCCATTGACTATGGTAATGAGTCACACCATCTATTGTCCTCTATCACCATTTCGAGGGATTTCGTGTACTCCAACCCAAGACTATAACTGGATTTACATGAACCAGATCACTGATTAGTACGCCTACACTTTTTACGGATATCATCGAATGGACACACCACTACCTGCCTCGAAGAACAGCGTACAACGATGCAAGCGTTCTGTGAACATGCACAGAACATGTTCCAGCTACCTTATTCTGGTTTAATGCCTGACCTAAGGACGAAACCTTAAGACCCAGTACCTTACGCCTAACTTCTGAGTTACTGACAAGGTTCTCTCACTACATGGTATTGTATTGTACGGACTTTTCCGTGCAATAAATAATACTATGAAAACAACGGTGTTTAAACACCGCGAGTCTTGGCATATCCTCAGCTCTCGAGGGCCACGTTTCAGAGCCGTAGAGCAATATCGACCTTACTGTTATCATGTATACTCGACCTTTGATCGATAAGCGGACGTCACGCTGACACGACAGATGTCTCAAATTGGTAGTGCCAATCGAGCCTACTGTATACATGGAGTCACTCCATCCGATGAGATGCAACCACCGGAATGAGTGAATCTATCCACCTCGTCCAGTTCAATCGGAATGATTGAAAAATGCATGCGTGTAAAATTACGCCATATTCTGTGTCTTAGTTAGAACAATGCTCTTTTATTTTCCCAGCATTGTATATCTACTCTCGGACCACATGGCAAATTCACTAATTACACAGCAAAGTGCAACGCAGCCACAAATGCATCGGCCATTGGGGTAAGGCCAGAAGTTTAAAGCGAAACAACGATGATGCAGAAGAAGCGATCAAAAAGTAGTCGCGCTGTACCCAGATCACTAATTGGAAGCACAACATAATCCATATTACCCGAAACTACAAGTTCTCCAGTCAGAGCAAATACCAGTGCTAAGATTCCCACATGAGTATAGAGTTATTTCCATAACCATCTCAATGACGAAGTTGAAAAAAAGGGTGAAAAGAGGCAATCACGACGAACACCACTTCTCGTGGTGAACTAGGGGGAAATATGATCGTAAGCACCAACTCGGCTTCGGATGCTCGAG
>LUCM01011416.1:7934-25457 GCA_008360955.1 Fasciolopsis buskii
GATCGTAGTCTTTCTCAACTTGAAACGTGCTTTCGACTCCGTGGATCGACCGGCACTACTCAGTGCTCTCCACCGGAAGGGTATGCCAACGACGTTCGTGAGCCTGTTGCGAGCATTATACTTGCATACCTATGGTCGCGTTAGGGTATACGGTGAACTGTCACGTTCATTCGAAACAACTAGTGGCGTTCGACAAGGGTGTCCCATCTCTCCATTCTTGTTCAACTTCGTCGTGGACGAGGTGATGGAAGATGCTTTAGGAGGTCTCCGGGATGTAGGAATCGAACTGGGAAATGGAGGAAAGCTATGTGACCTAGATTACGCAGACGACGTCGTGTGCCTGTTCGAGTCTGCGGACCATGCACAACGGGCACTAGATAGACTGTCGAGATCGGTTGCTCGGTTTGGCATGTGCTTTGCACCTTCAAAGTGCAAATTGCTGTTACAGGACTGGACGACACTCGTGTACCATATCGTTCCCTATTTTGTGTTGCTCCTAAAGAATGGTTGGAGCAATGTGGAGGCCAACAGAAGGCGTGGCAACGTGGGATGAGAAAATGTACGGGAAACTTAGGTAAAGTAGGTGTCTCACGTCTTCGTGGTTGGGGACCGAAAGACCCGCCAACCAGTTGGCTGGATTCACTGAAGGATATGGCAGTGAACGGTGAACAGTGGTGATCGTGTTGTCATTTTCTATTGAGTCGGAATGAGTGGAAGAGTGCGTTTGTACAGTTAGACGGTGTCCATGTTTTCCCACCTGTGCAGGTCTACTCTACGTATTCACTCTTTTTATATAAACGTGTAACTCTGGGGAAAAGGCAGTGATCAGTGAGGCTTTCCTTGCTGTTTAACGCCGAACGATATGGTCGACGAGAATAATGATGATACTATATTTCAGCGTTATGTGACGGCTCGCGCGTCTTTAGCACCCAAGAAGCTATACTGAATGCATCAGCTCAAGCAAAAAATTCACTCGCGCCAGGAATGTTTAGGAGTAGGGGTCTGACGAACCAGTCCTACGGTCCGTAACCATCGCTGCCTGCGGTGTGATTGGAACGAAACTGGAACGCGGATGTTACAAGTATCCGATGATATTCGATGTTTTCTATGAAATCCAGTACAACCAGTTCTTGATATTAAATGCCGTGCTCCCTTTAGGAGGCTTGATAATCGGTGTAGTTTACTTGAGGGTGTTGTTTAAGTTGTTTGGTACGCAAAGTTCCTAGGTTACCCATCCACGCTCAATTCATCTTCGTGATTTTGTCAACTGGCTTTGAATATTTTCATCTACTGACGCTGCTAGTTATGATGCAGACCCAGTCAGCTTTTTATCTACTCGATTGACCATCTGTTCTCTTTGTAGCTAATACATTTGTCTTTTCTCACGCTGGTTCAAAATCGGCGTTGCGTAAATCAGCTGTGGTTTTTTGTTTGGATATTCTGACAAGTTTTAACTTAACGATGGAGGTAATTGTTAAGGGGATATAAGGTTTGTGAGCAAATCATGTGTTCTCTTTTCGGTCTTTTCTGCAGTCATCCTCGGTCATTTGCTTCCCGACAGAATCCGTCGTTGCCATCATTCTTCTGTAGAATTTCTTTTATTCGGCCCTAATACGTTTTTTCGGAGTATGGCGTGAAGGTTATTGAGCCGATTTTTATGATATGCTCTCATCAACCCCTATGGATCCTTCTCCAGTTTTCTTATTCACTACAAACTTTTGCTAATTACTGTTATAGCATGAACTTGTGACGCAACCCCATTTGTCAAGGTTACTGACCTTAAAGCTGCTCGAACTAAACCGAAACCCTGATCGCTTGGCTGTTACAAATGCACCCACAAAGCCTGCGTCTGTTATGGCCAGATGTGATGAACCACCTTCGGTGTCGTCCGTAGTTCGCCCTGCTGAGTTAACTATCGATTCCGCAGTATCTGAGGACAGAAAAGTAAGTGGCATCCACTCGTTGACCATATTCACATCCTTATTTCAACTTTTCCTTTGGAACGTCAGTCAAATGGTGTAAGTACACTCAGTACTCGAACCTTGTCGTCTGGCAGCGCTGGTGGTAGATAGCGGTCTTGCCTTTCCTGCCCAATCTGTTGGCTTCGTCTGGTTTTCCATCTGCTTCAACGTTTGCCGGTTTCCCCTTCGGATCTTGCAAATATACTTTTGTTACGGCATATTTCTTACGCTACATTTTTAATGGCACGTAGTAACTAGCAGGACATTGTGGCATGCGTACGCGAAACTGGATGGCGATTAATCTTTTTCTTTGTACATGAGATCAGTCACCAGCTTCCGCCCAATTTTCAAACTTCGGCAGCACAGAAGAATCCGTCTTCACTCTCCTATCTCTCCTTTTTTAACATTGTCGGCTGCTCGCCCATTCATTTACGCATTCACTCACGGGTACTTGAATAATTAGTCAACCAATCAAGGTAGTTTAGTTTTGTTTTATAAGATATAAATGCGCTGTATCTTAGTGCTGCAAGTTCTTTTTAATTCACCTCGGTCAGATTCTTTTGAATTATGATTCTTCTTGCACTATAGTATTTAGTCGCGTCCCGTTGTTGTAAAGCTTCGCCTACCATGAAAATGCAACTTAGCCAACTTCCGTTCCGATGATCTCGTTGCAGTGTCAGATTGTTGATAATCTGCGCATGTGTCACAATGTGAATTTTATTAGTGTTGGAGCAAAGCTTCGCTGCATCCAAGCTCCATTTGATTTTCGCGAACGAAAACATACAGCAGAGCTTGCTTTTCGCCAGTCTAACGCTTATATCCTACTATCAGCAGTAACTACAGAGTTGGTATTACGTTGATATGTTGAAAGGCATGTTTTCTTTATTGCTGCTTATTGTTTTTTGTGCTAATTTCTATCCTTTGCCCTTCATTCTTACAAGGTTACTACTTCTCAGTTAAAATTAAATGTCCTCTGTGGTGATATAATATTAATACAACTATCTGCGTTTTCCCAATCTCAATGTGGCTACCTTCAGTTAGCAATTTTCTAATACACGCGTCTGCGTTCTTTTTCGCGTATGCTACCCGTACGCAAACGGTTCTGTTTCAGGATCGCACTTTGGTACACAGTGTAGTGAGTGTGCATATTCTGATCCATTCAAATCATATTTATTACTCTGCGGCCATATTGCGTGACCGATACGCTGCTGAACTTGCATGTCCTTGTTGCCTGTCCGCAAAATACACATCAGCCTTTCTTTGTCTAGTTCAATGTACTGTGCTTTTCGCCCCCATACCCTTTTTTGCTTGTCATATTTTTTTGCATATCTTCACATCCTACTTGTGGCATTTCATTTCATATTCATTGCGGTCCTGTTGGTAAAATAACCTGTATCAACGCATGCTTTACGTGCATAGCCTATGTACAAATGTCGCTTTTCTAACCTTGATTTTCTGATTACATATCTGCACCATTGCAATGTTTCTTCACACTTTCGTCAGTAATTATTGTTCGTGCTTACAGACTGCTTGAATATTCACAATTTTTCTCTGGTTTTTACGCAAAATTCGAGGCATTAGAAACGCGCACCAAGAAGGGAAAATATTAGCCTTTTGTTAAAAAAGAACCAACTTTACTATCCAATAATAAAGTTTAACTTTACGTTCGATATTTCACATTTTGTGGGATTTCTTTTTCCTGTTTAACTTTTAGGTACTGAGAAACTTCGACATGACTTTAACCGAGAGGTTTCAGAAAGAATTTTAATAATTGCCTCTGAGTGTTTCCTTGGTAATGTTCTCTCAAACTCTTTCTCTTGTCAATACCAAGAATCATGCTATCATAAAACTAATTGTCTTTATTCAACTTTTCACTGATATTTTGCACAGCTGCTTCTGATCGCTGATGAGGAGGCAAATTTTTGCATGTTTGTTGGGATCACTTTACACGTTTATTGTCGTTCGAGTCTTTTCATTACTGCGGGGAAATGTAACGTCACACCACACATTCCATTTGCTTTTCGCCCCTGTTCAGTCTCCTAAGTTGTCGGATATTGACTCAAAACAAGAGATTAGACGTAAAACATCGGTATCCGCACAAGAGCGACCACAACCTCCTGAAAAAATGCACATGCCATGGACAGAACAAACAGCTGTGGAATATTCTGTTCCTGTTTCCTCACCAGGAACTACTCCCGTCAATTCACCAGTCCAGACTAGTCCAAAATCTTGGATGCCAGCTGAGCGGATCACTTCAACGAGGCAACCGACAAGTCAAATCAACGGTGTTGTATCCAATGTGCATTTCTCTTCTGTGGGCCCTTCTCAACCCAAGGCGCTTCTGGAAGAAATAAGAATTATGGATGAATTACCCACTCCCCTACCGGCCTACGTATCTGCGGCTCCAACTGCTACTCCAGCACCTAAACCGTCCGGTGATTGCGGCCAGTTGCTTGCATCTGGTAAAACCCTCAAAACTACGGCGTCATCCGCTATCACTAAGCCTCCGCTTGCTCCAGTTCATATTCCGGTAGAGGCCTTAGTTCAACGTCGTGTCGCCTCTTCCGCTTTTCCAGAGGTTCCGACTCGTATTGCCGTCTCAGATTCGTCCACAGTGGCATCATCCGGTTCGTCTGGCTCATCACATTCCTCATGCGCATCTGCGTCTACTTCACCACGCAGTTCTTGCTCATCCTTAGTAATGGAATCTGTACAGGCCGCGGATGCCCGTTTGCACGCAAAGTTGTCGAACATCAATGGCCATGAATACACGGACAAACCTGTAGTATCGTCTGAACTGAACGGCAAATCGACTGCATCACCACCAACGCCGTCAATAATAGGGCCGGCCGATAATACCACTCAGTCAGTTGCCGCCCCAGATTATCTAACCGTGTTGGAACCGGTTGTTTTGCAGGGTTCTCTCGAGGCACAGTTTTTGCCGATTGATGGTGAAGTAAGTGTCCCCATTGAATAACTCACTGTTCTCGTTGCTTGCAATTCGAACTTTCCTCCAAGCACATCGTTGGTAATGTGTCGTTGAGTTATTTGTTTAGTGAAACATGAAGTATCCATCGGAATGTACGTGTAGTTGACCAACCCCCATTGTTGTCGTATTCCTTGCAATCCCGTACTGTTTTCATGTTCATTCTTGTTATCACCCAATTACAGATACATTCGAAATTCCCCGTAAAATTGCCACAGTATGGTAGGAGGCATTTAGAGAGTCTGTCAGCACTCCAAGATTATGGGAGCTACTTCGAAACGGATTTCAGTGTGTAGTTCATCGCGTTTGCGAACATCGTTCGCGCTTCATAGATCAGAGTTCCTACATAGGCGATTTTTGGTGAAAAGTTGGTACCATCAATGGACTTCCATTAAAATATGGTAACTGAACCGTGAGATGATTCAGCGTTAGTGCATCGACTTCAAGTCCTGTACATGACTTCTTAGGAGTATTTCAATGTATTTGGCGTCTGTCGCAAAATGTGATTCAAGAATCGCTCATGAATGTATACATTTTCCTCGGCACCCTCCCTCATTTTTACTATCTTCACCCTTCTGTTAACCGTAACAGTTACGTAAAACGTTAACATTATTTTGCAACTTCCTGATTTCACTCCATGCATCTCCTTTCTGTCGTTGCCGAGAAAAATATGGTTTAAGCCGTCCAAAGTTTTGGTTTAAAGTTCTCTCAAACGATGTTTATGTGTTGGTGGCTTAGCGCTTGGGATTACTTTTTCTCGACCAGCTTTTGTACTAATCGTCCTGGTAATTTCTCTCGCAGAACTTCAACGCAAGTCGTTTTCATCTTATCCTGCTTTGCTTCAGGCGATTTTACTTGCTTCCCAACCTAACAAATCCAGTGCTGAACCGATCACTCTGCGACCTAATGCTAGGCTTAATCCTTCCACGTCGACTACAGTTGATGAGCCTAACTCTACTTGCTCGATTTCTGCCGCTGATTCGGAGAGCGACAGAGATAGCGATACGGATGATGTGAGCAGCTGTGACGAGCTGTCCGTAGAAGAGGAAGATCAAATTACGGATCAGCCGACAGACGATGACTCTTCATTCCGTGGCACAGTGACCACAATCGACTCGGTAACATCCAGCAGCACGAACCCAAATGTATCGACCGAGTCCATTCCCCACAGATTATCCCATGAAGGTAGCTTACACGAAGAGCGTTCAAAAGGGTCCGGTGTTCCTTCGTCCTCACATATGCATCTAGAAGGTACTCCACCACTCCTGAGCGAAGAAGTCGAATCAGTCGCCCCTCGAGCTCTGGTCGAAAACGCGGATGAGTGGGATTTAGAGATTGCACATGAAGAGCTTCTGGCAGCCGATGGTTTACTCAATTTGAATCGCAGTCGTCCGGTAAATACCACTGCATTGGCTCGTTCGTTCGCTTACTAGCATGTCTCACCGTATGCGCTCGCGCTGTTGCTTTTTATACCCACTTGCGCCTGGTTTAACATTATACCGACAGGTCTGCAGTAAGCCTCGCCGTTAAAATTTGCATGATCATAATAAACCTTGCTGATCTAACCGAATTGGCACACAGATATGTTCCACTTTCATCGTGTAATGAAATCGAGGTGTACAATGAGTCTACATCAATATTCATGCTAGTTTTTCCAGGCTTTCTTTTAGTGGTCTTAATTGATTCCAACAGTCGCATGCCCTCAGTTGCTGCACCCCTGGTTTTTATGCAAGTGGTCCTTCAGATTCTGGTTGTAATAACGCGTTTTCTAATTAGTCACTAATCGATGGTCACGATTGCGCCCTCCGTTCTTAGGGAATTTCTATCTGGACCATCCTATGCCTGTTTTAATTAATCTGTAAGTAGATCCGGCTTATGTATGTGCTTGTTTTAATGTCACGGATACGAGTTGTTTTTCGATTCCGTAAAAACTCGTTCACTGTTTTTAGGATTCTTTGAGTGATCGCATCAGTGAGTTTGGATTCCGTATTCACGGTTCTGAAGGTGAAGAGGAAGAGGAAGAGGAGGACGACGAAGTAGATGATTACGAGTTTCCGGACTTGATCGAGGAGAACGGGTAAGAGACCATGCTGCTGTCTTTTCAATCTGCGCGCCCAAAATTATATATATATATATATATATATATACTCTATTGTGAACAGAATGAGTTTCGGAGTGGTGGTTGAGTTTTTTCTTACTATTGTAATCTATTATCATGCCTCCCTGTTCGTAATGATAGCCCAGATCCCCAAACTAAGTAGTTACTACAATTCTGTTGCTGGCAGAATACATTCCATCTTAATTTCCCTGCGTGACTTACCTTTTTCAGTGTTAATGGGTCATCCAGTCGTCGAAAAACAAAGCAAATACCAATATGAACTACCTGAAAGTTTTAACTCGCGGGCAAAAAGCACGTGTACCGCTGTGCACCGTGAATGCAATCTTCGTACCAGCTGAGAGCTTAAACAGTTTATACTTATCTCTCCTCTCCTGTATGATTTCTGGGGATAGTGAACTACCATAAAAACAAAATTGTCCCTTTGTTTCGCTTTTATGGTTTTTTGTCCCCAAAGTAGTTTCCTCCTAGAATTTTATGGTTTGCTGCAAAGCATTGTGCAAGGTTCACTACAAAATATCAAAGTTCGCGAGTGCTTGCAGTCTGATTCCTATTTCGTTCGCTGGAATACCAAAGCAATTTAATTTTGCTAGCTTCTTTATTGTCCCTGAAACAGCGTGACAACTCAAAGCAACACTTGAGTTCACCGCTTGTCGGCGCCACTTGAAATTTCCTCTTAACTAACTTTTAGCTATCCACCACTGGTGGAGCTAGTAGGGCTGTCTTCCATCTCGTTACTTTTTGATGCACAGAGGTGCAAATAGATCGCACAGCTTACTCCGGAAGAATACCACGAGGTGGTTGATAAGCAAGTGTGCAGAACACATTCGGGCATTCAAAAGCATTGTTGTGTGGTTGTCTCAGGCAAGCGTGGCCATCTGAATCTAACGTACAATAAAAATCGAATCATCGCTTACCTGATGTCCCCACAAGTTTCGAACAGCTCTTTGTTGAAGTCATTGGTTCATTGAGGAGCAGCGGTAAAGGTCCTCAATGCTGAGGCGACATGCTTCGCATACTTAGAGCAAGGCCAAACTGTGGCACTGAATGCCCTTCCGTTGAGAGAAGTATGGATGTCATGGCGGTGCCATGGGTGTCGTAGGTTCAAGAGAATGACCCTCAAAGTCAAAGGATGTTCATTGAAAGGAGTTCAATTCCACCGTTTGCCTGATTAGGCAACGCATTTTGTACAACATTGTTTTCAACAGAATTCGAAGAAATGAGGCAGTATTGCCACATTTCACTGGGCTCGTCGAAGGGTACCAAAAGGTGGTTATAAGCTGTTAGTATTTGACGATTCTCAGAGGGCGATGATTTGGTGGACGCATTCACGACCAACGGAAGACCTAGCTTGCGTCTCGTGAGTGCATTGTGCAACTCGCGGTGACTGAGTGATGTTAGCATCTTCGACGCTGTTCGAACGAGGTTCATATTTCTGTGGTTGTTGTAGTCACTACACGAGCTTTTCTTAACGTTGTGGATAGCTATTATTTCTCTCCAACAGAAGACCTGCCCAGAGAATCACACTTACTACCATTTTTGGGTAGTTTGAGAAAAACCATCAAAGTCCGGGGCTTTATGATGCTCTGTGGCTTGGATTTACTCTCCAATCCCTGACGCTTCCGACGACAACGAATGTGCCTGTTTAGTTGTGAGAATGGCTTTGAGATGCTCCGAACAACGCATAATTCACCGTGGTTAATTATGAAAAAGGGAAACGCCAACTTCACAGATTAATTTGTTCATATCCAATGCTGGTCTACTGGGGAACGTAATGGAACAACTTTCGGGAATTTCCAACAGGCGAAATATGTTCCATCTCTGGTGCTGGTTTAGACCATCAGTTTTCGCATAATTGCGTTAAGCTTACCTTCTGTTTCAAGCCTACTTCGTTATCCTTTCTACTGGCTCAAATAAACTGGCATGCATCAAGGAAGTGCAGATTGCCTAGGCTTAAGGTGCTGCGACCACGGTGGGTCAGGCCAAAATTAATGCTGTTTTTCCTGAGCTGTGGTGATCGTTTTATCAGGAAGGTTAGTTCTAGTCTTTCAAAGTAGCCGTTTTAAGAAATAGAAAACCGAGTTGGATCGGACAGCTAGTCGCAGCGCAGTCGCCGCTGCATCGTTTGTTTGAAATGGCCACTGAAGCACGAGGACAGCTCTTGTCAGACTGACTTGGTCTGATCAAACGAATGTGACCTGATAAAACTGGTCATCATGCATGCGGCCTCGGCACTTCTGGCTAATAGCAATTCTGCTGATGCTCACTTATTTTTGAAAGCGGATGCCCAGTGGCTTACCGGTGATTAGAAAGTCTGAAGTTCTTACTATCAAGAAACGGGCGACAGACTGAACACCTAGCTAAACAACCGTTTTCTGTTTTTGGATGGCGGGAGCCAAGATAAAGTCAGTCATAAGATCATAATGTCATCCCAAAGGTCGTGCAGGTTCTAGTGGGAATGATATTTTGTTGCACTTGGGCGTGCAGATGTCTAACTTTCTTTTTCCCGAAACTGGACATCTCGTGTTGTTGCAACTCGTCTTCGTCCTTAGATTTTGAAGATATCAGTGTTGGGCTTTGGCCTCGGTTGGTGCTTTTCACTTTCCTGAATGGGGACCAAGAAATGAGGCTTTTATTGGTTGGGGACACTGAGAATTATAGCTCAGAACCGAAGTCAATGGTGCGAATGTTGTGTGGACTGCTCGTAGGACTCGTCTGTTCCATAAGGAATCCGAAAATAGCCACAAAATCACAAAATGTTTAGAGTGAAAACAAAAAGGACCACTGGTTTGTTCTGGTTTATTATTTTTTCTTCTTTATTTGTCCGGCTTCTAGGAAGTTCCATTGACATGTTTTTGCGTTGGCACCATGCTTGCTTCAAGCCTATATACATACATATATATATATATATTCTGGTGAGAAATATCAATCAATTCGGAGTGTACAAGTATGTGGATGTTTAGACAAGAGAGCATCGGGTACGCATACCTGACGAGCGACAATAACCGCGAAACCGGTCGTGTGCTCCCGGGCTAATTTTGTTTACGCATCCAGATACTACTTCCTGCTTATATATATATATATATGGTTCAGTTTTATCCTATTCGATACACAAATCTCATCACCCCAAGCACAGTAGATGTATCCAGCAGCATGCGATACTTCGAAACAACTTAAATCAAACTAGCCATCCACACCCCATTAGTTATAATATGTATAACAGTTTGATAGTTTGTCTCTCGTCCCGAGCAAGTCTGTTTGGTCAGACCTGCCGCAAAATGTTCCTAACTGGTCATAGCAACAATCAGTGTTGGGGACTAATTGAGTTCGACAAATCGTTCGAAATATAATCATCATCGTAGATATATTAAACTGGTGGACGATATCGCTGTCTTTCGACTCGTAGTCTGCTGAATGTTTCGTGCAACGGACACGTGAGGGTCAAATAGTGTCTCTTGCATTGTAACTTCCCTCTTATACTTTTAATTTGTCGCGGACGTGCATTTGAATATGTCAACTATTTGTAACGTCTTAAACGTATCATGAAAGGGGTGCGTCCTCTAACAACTGAGGCCGACTGAATGGGGCGGGGAAAGCGGTACCTGTGACCTTGGGAAGTAAATTATATAAGGTGTGTTAACAAGCTGGGTGAAAACGAACTGTTATCGACCACCAAAGTGACAGACGGATCTATAGTGACCGAACTGGCCGAACTGAAAAGCATAGAAGCAGAAAAACCAATATAAAATTGAACCCAGTGCGCGTACCAGCCATCATCGACAATTACGGTCATACCTATATGGCTGCCCGCTGGCCTCACAGTTCGCGCTTAATTCGCACAGTTGCCATCAATTGAATGCACGACCAGTGCTGCTTTCTGAAGGGTTAGTAGTAAGCCAAATGTCTTGGATGCCTATCTACCCCTTTAATTGGTACATTTGCTCTGTTTTGGATGTTCAACTCAGAAACACTTCACTCGTTTATCGTGATAGCTGGATTAAACAGTTGTTAACTAGTTCTTTGGATCCAGTAATAAGAAGCTTCCAGATGGGAAGATCTCACATGTCTCACGTATTAGTAGTGCCCTTGCAGATCTTTGACTCACTTCGTGTGGAGCGGTCAATTAGTTTTGCATTCCCACTCTTGCTATGCTCCCACTGACTGCATGATCTTATTTGTTACTTCTCTCGACTTTTTCCGAACAGAATTACTATTCCAGACAATGTTCCATCATTAGAAACCTCGTTACAATGTACGCACTTGACGGCTTTCTCCAAAGAATCGAATCCTGTTCTAGACTTTGATGTGCCCAACCAATTAAACGCGGTACCCAATACACAAATGAACGGATCACCTAAAAACCAGGTACCGATCACTGTCGCATCAAATATCGTGAAATGTCCGGACAGAGCTTCGCCAAACCATAACGTCCAACCTGACACATCACAAGAATTTTTTCCCGATAAATCTGGAGAGTGAGTTTTCTACCCAGTATATTTTTCTGATGGTTCAGTGGCTGTTTATAACAAGACTTCTTCAGAAACGAGCATTCTCACAGCGAACTGAATGTAAGCTGCAAATAAGATTCGAGTTGTCATTATGGCGGTTTTGGGTTTCATTTTGCGGTTGGATTTACCGTATTCCCGTGTCACACCGGTGCCACCTACACGATTTCCAGCTCTTATCTGAGAACTTTTGCAAAACAGTCCGGAGCTTTTCCCATAGGTGCACGGAATTTCAACATATCTGACCAATTGTTTTGATTTTTGCTTTACCCACATCGCACCGAAGACCTACGCAAATGTAGGTCTTCGATGACCAGAGCTGCGTGGCACCCGGTGAGCCCCCTTGTTGCGGATAGAGGGATGGCTGCCATTTTAATAGTTTTCCGCAAGCGAGTTGGAGTCATACTTTTTAAGAATATTGACTTGTCTCATTCATGGCCCTGGTCAGAGATCAACACAGCTGGAACGACGTCGCACCGATTGCGTCAGTCGGTAATCTGAGCGAAAAAACCACACGTGAAACCCAATTACTAACGATGGGCTAATTGGTGAGCAAAAGAATCAGTCAGTTAGTGTTGACCATGAAAGGTCAATGTAAGCTATTTAATTTTCACTAATATACGAACTTTTGTGTCCGCTCGACTTGTTTTTTTCTCATTAGAGTCAGTGGAGCGGTTGGTGGTGGTTGAGAACTAAAACCAACTGACAATTTACGGACGAAGTAAACCAGACGTCTTCCTTTTTCTGGTTTACGGAACGTACTCACCGAATAAACAGCGGTGGACAGGCAGCGACAGTGTTGAGGATGCGGTGACTTTTCATCTAGTAGGCTTTCTGTTTATAAAATACTGCAAAATCGCGTTGCTAACGCTGTGTCGTGGTAGTTATGGCCCGCTAATCAATAAACCCATAGACCCTTGTTTCTCTTCAGGACATTGCGTCTGATCAGGTACCAAATTTCTCGACCAATGGCTCTGCGCTGATTCCCAGGGGACGTTGGATCCCTAATCTGAATTAATCCAAAAGCGTATAAATTGAGCTACCGATCGCTGACACCCAAAGATTTGCAAACGCCCTGTTTCGCTCTGTTGTTTTGCAGACCAGGTCTTTCGATCAAACGGCAGTAGGCCTTCTAAGACCGCTCCCTTCCTTGGTTCGCGTAGTTGAGTAGTACAATGCTCAGAGGGGACCATAGATTACTAACGTGGCGGTGGAGTCTGAAAGAGTCGACATGTATGGTGAATTGTACACAGATATCTGTCTTTTTTTGGGTTTATTTTCTCTATTCATCATGGTTCTGACCACTAAATCTCTAAACGGATTTATTCAAAATAATACTTATTGTATGTTCTTACGTACCTGATCTGCCTAGTTTTCTAGTATGACTCCCTTCTTATTACGTTATCCAGCAGATGTATTTTAACTGGTGTGCCGGATCCTGTTGCGGCTTTGAGCCAATGCACAACCAGTTAGTCGCTCAATGGAGTTAAGGGCAAAACGCGATTCGTCGCGTTGTTCAGTGATGTTCGTTTTGCCCGCGCATTTATAGACGTGCGTTAGTGCATCGAACAGTGTTTTCTACCATTGATCTATCACCAAACGAAACTAAATCTCAATCGCCCCATGCTCTCGAACTTCCAGCAGAACGATAAAGTTTCCTTCGTTGTGTGGGTTCAACTATACGTCGGTAGCCATACGCAAACTCGTTTCGTTCTGCTCATGAAGCCATTGGTCGCTTTTGGCCACTACTCAGTTATTTTGGACGAGGTAAATGATGCTTCACTCTCAGTAGAGGGGTTTAGGCCTACTGGTTGCTCATTCCATCGACTGAACACGTCTAGTTGCATGTACCTTTACTTATATGTACTCAGTATCATTGGCTTCCGACTCGTGTCCTGTGCCGCCTATTGATTACACACACACACCTTACACCTTAATTATGATGGCGGGAAATGCGCGCAATGTTTGGAATTCCAGGACTGTTGTAAGGCATTCTTGGTAAGAATAAATGATGCGCAGATGTCAATCAATTTATCGAACAATGCGACAGCTTGTCTATCGTCAGACGTTTTGATCACTGTTTCTATTCAGTTGCCTTTAGGGCCTTCCACGATCACCACGGGTTATCCTATGTATGCTCAAACAACGAGAATACACCTTGACGTGGTGTGACGGCTTGCGTGCCTCCATGATCCAACGAGCTATGCAGGATGGTTTATCTCAAGCCGAAGACCCAGTCATGCCTGGAAGGTCAATGGGTAGAGGCCTGACGAAGTAGTCTCCTAGTTTTCCAAGTTGGGGTTGATCTGAGTTAGCAGCTCAGTCGGAGAAACGAGTGGAAGACTAATTGATCCAAGTAGATGGGCGCCCACTCAGCTGTACCCCGCTGCCTTGTGGTCAGGTTCTTGTCAGAACCGTAGGCTTTGGGTGAGAACCCTAATCGTTCTTCTGTTTAGCGGCTGAACTTCCTAGCAGCACCCGTCCATCAAACCTCATGAGTTACACGCCTACAAATGATTCTATACTGCATCGGTCGTCGCGCAGGATAATCAGGACCGCACTGCCCATTGCATCGAGCGGGGTGGGTAGTGATAAGTGTGCTACTGCTCAGAGTTCCCTCTCTTTTATTCAACCTGTCTCGTCTGTCTCCAACCCAATCTGTTTGCTCCTTCTGCCTACCCATAGTATCTCCATTGATAACACGCCCGATACTCGCAGTGGTTTATTGTCAAGTAGTGTAGTAGGCGGTTTTCAGTCTGTTAGCTCACATTTTCTCAAGCCTCGTCAGCCTCTGAATCTGGGTTCTTTAAATGTGCGCACTTTAATGCAGGCTGGTCAACAGGCGTGTTTGGCTCTGACAGTGGACTCACTTTCGATTGATGTCTGCTGTGTGAGTGAAACACGAATTCAGGATTCGAGTAGAGTAATTCAGCTAACTGCGCCAAACGTCTCGTCAAGTTATTTTCTTCGCACTTCAGGAGACGAAGCAGCTCAAGCTGTGGGTCAACGTGGTGTAAGAATCGTCTTGAGTGAGAAGGCTGAAGCAGCCCTTTTAGATTGGATCCCAGTCAACAGTCGCTTGTGTGCCATGAGACTGCAGGGATCAGTTGGCGTCCGAAAGGATAGTAGTGTTAAGCGTAGTTTATTTGTTATCTCGGCATACGCTCCCACAGACTGCAGCACTGACATGGAGAAAGACGAATTTTACGATAACCTCGTCACTCTTGTTCGGAAGAGCAAGAGCTCTGACATTGTAGTGGTAGCAGGTGACTTTAATGCTCAAGTTGGAAAACTGAGTGCATCGGAGTCCTGTTTAGGCGGGCGATGCGCCTTGCCTGCACAGCGAACAGACAACGGAGAAATACTCCTCCAATTCTGTGCAGATAATCATTTATTCCTATCTAGTACGAATTTCCGACACAGTTCGCGTCGCACAGCGACGTGGCGTTCTAGCTCGACAGGTACACTGAGTCAGATTGACCATATCGCAGTTGGCTACCGTTGGCGCGGTTCTGTCCAGAACTGTAGATCATACTGGATCACGTACGTCGAATCGGACAATGCGTTTAGTTAATTGCGATTTTTGCTGCAGTGAATGTGCCATCGACGGGGCTAGCTAGCAAATCCGATTGGCGTTGAACGTTTGTCTTGATTCGGCTGTGTCGCAAACAAGCTAGCGAACAGGAGAAACTTGTCCGAGGAACTAGTTCAGACTCCTGGAGTCGTGAATCCGTTTGGACGGTGTACGACTTGGATCCCAACGAATGAAGTGGCAGTCGAATTATTCGGGGCTTCTTGAAAGAGGGAGAGAAGCTGGCGGTCCGGACGCAACTCCCCCAGTTCGTTTTTTCAAATTGGGTGGAGAAGTGCATGATAAATCACATTACCCTTGTCTTCAGATATTTGAAACGAGGAGCGATCCCGCCGTCGTGGGCGTGAGTCCACTATTTACCCGTCTTCAAAGAAGGGTACACGGAGTGACTGCAGCAATCATCGTGGGATTAGTTTAATTCCAATAGTTACGAAGGTGTTAGCTTCGATAATGCTTCGCCGTTTGACACCGATTCGCGAGAGTAATATCCGCGAACAACAGGCCGGATTTCGGTCAGGTCGAGGTTGCATCAACCAAATATTCACTCTTCGAAAGATACTCGTAACGCGCCACACGCACCGCCGCCCTACGATCGCAGTCTTCCTCGACTTGAAAGGTGCTTTCGACTCCGTGGGTCGACCGGCACTACTCAGTGCTCTCCACCGGAAGGGTATGCCAACGATGTTCGTGAGCCTGTTGCGAGCATTATACTTGCATACCTATGGTCCCGTTAGAGTATACGGTGAACTGTCACGTTCATTCGAAACAACTAGTGGCGTTCGACAAGGGTGTCCCATCTCTCCATTCTTGTTCAACTTCGTCGTGGACGAGGTGATGGAAGATGCTTTAGGAGGTCTCCGGGATGTAGGAATCGAACTGGGAAATGGAGGAAAGCTATGTGACCTAGATTACGCAGACGACGTCGTGTGCCTGTTCGAGTCTGCGGACCATGCACAACGGGCACTAGATAGACTGTCGAGATCGGTTGCTCGGTTCGGCATATGCTTTGCACCTTCAAAGTGCAAATTGCTGTTACAGGACTGGACGACACTCGTGTACCATATCGTTCCCTATTTTGTGTTGCTCCTAAAGAATGGTTGGAGCAATGTGGAGGCCAACAGAAGGCGTGGCAACGTGGAATGAGAAAATGTACAGCGAACTTAGGTAAAGTAGGTGTCTCACGCCTTCGTGGTTGGGGTCCGAAAGACTCGTCGACTTGCTGGCTGGATTCACTGAAGGATATGGCAGTGAACCGTGAACAAAGGCGATCGTGCTGTCATTTTTTATCGCATCAGGATGATTGAAAACACGTGCGTTTGTACAGTTAGACTGTGTTCCGTGTGCTGGCTGCAGCAGCATCTTATCTTTTTTTCACCTGTGTAGGTCCACTCCCTGTTTCCCTTTGATATTCACTCTTTTTATATTAACGTGTAACTCTGGGGAACGGCAGCGGTCAGTGAGGCTTGCCTTGCTGTTTAACGCTGAACGATGATGATGATGATGCTCAAACATGAATCCCCTTCCATTATCTCGTTTTGATTGAATTCATCATAGCGATTACTCTAGTTTGACTATAACAGGTTCTTCCGTGTTATCTTGGGAGTTCGTCCATGTGTTGTCAAAACGAAATTACATGTTCTGATTGCTGTTTTTCTAAATCATCCAGAGAAACTGAATCATCTCGGTTGCCTTTCCACATTTTAGTAGCCGTTACCGACAAGCGAGCTTGTAATATGTTCCTCTTTGCGAACACCTTTTCATGCGAACATGACTTCTTGATTCTTTCAATTGGCTATTGTCCCTGGCTAGGACCTAACAGAATCCCATTCTCGCTCCGTGTACCCGTCCCGAAGACTGACGCCTTTGACGTCCATTGACTGCGTCAGTTCGTTTTTTTACGCCTGACAAAGATACTTCCAGTGGTTTTCCCATTCTGGTTCTTTGTCCAGCGGAACCATTTACGAAGGACAAACCTCATGATGTTTGTTCAGCAAGTTACCCTGTGATCTGTCATGCACAACTTATGGCTGCATTGGGTTTCTGCATATTTGACAAGCGGCGGTCAAGCGGATGAGGTCGTGACGTTTGGATATGATGGGCGCGGGCTCGAATCCTCCCACCGCCGGTGAACTCTTTCGTTTGGCAGCCCTCTGACGGTCCCCCCTTCCTGAAAATGATGCACGCTGTTATTTCATTAATAAAAAAAAGTAAAAGATAAAAAAGAAAATACGACGCGTCGAGCAGTTCACTACAATTAGAGAGAACTCGTGACCTGGTCTAACCTTCGGGAATCCTGTAACCGAGCGGAAATCTTCCATATATATATATATATATATATATATATATATATATATATATATGGA
>LUCM01011416.1:40196-53109 GCA_008360955.1 Fasciolopsis buskii
GGGTACACGGAGTGACTGCAGCAATCATCGTGGGATTAGTTTAATTCCAATAGTTACTAAGGTGTTAGCTTCGATAATGCTTCGCCGTTTGACACCGATTCGCGAGAGTAATATCCGCGAACAACAGGCCGGATTTCGGTCAGGTCGAGATTGCATCAACCAAATATTCACTCTTCGAAAGATACTCGTAACGCGCCACACGCACCGCCGCCCTACGATCGCAGTCTTCCTCGACTTGAAAGGTGCTTTCGACTCCGTGGATCGACCGGCACTACTCAGTGCTCTCCACCGGAAGGGTATGCCAACGATGTTCGTGAGCCTGTTGCGAGCATTATACTTGCATACCTATGGTCCCGTTAGAGTATACGGTGAACTGTCACGTTCATTCGAAACAACTAGTGGCGTTCGACAAGGGTGTCCCATCTCTCCATTCTTGTTCAACTTCGTCGTGGACGAGGTGATGGAAGATGCTTTAGGAGGTCTCCGGGATGTAGGAATCGAACTGGGAAATGGAGGAAAGCTATGTGACCTAGATTACGCAGACGACGTCGTGTGCCTGTTCGAGTCTGCGGACCATGCACAACGGGCACTAGATAGACTGTCGAGATCGGTTGCTCGGTTCGGCATATGCTTTGCACCTTCAAAGTGCAAATTGCTGTTACAGGACTGGACGACACTCGTGTACCATATCGTTCCCTATTTTGTGTTGCTCCTAAAGAATGGTTGGAGCAATGTGGAGGCCAACAGAAGGCGTGGCAACGTGGAATGAGAAAATGTACAGCGAACTTAGGTAAAGTAGGTGTCTCACGCCTTCGTGGTTGGGGTCCGAAAGACTCGTCGACTTGCTGGCTGGATTCACTGAAGGATATGGCAGTGAACGGTGAACAGTGGTGATCGTGTTGTCATTTTCTATTGAGTCGGAATGAGTGGAAGAGTGCGTTTGTACAGTTAGACTGTGTCCATGTGTTGGCTGCAGCATCTTATCTTTTCCCACCTGTGCAGGTCCACTCCCTGTTTCCCTTGGATATTCACTCTTTTTATATAAACGTGTAACTCTGGGGAAAGGCAGCGGTCAGTGAGGCCTGTTTTGCTGTTTAACGCTGAACGATGATGATGATGATGTAGTAGTAGTAGTTCTTTTCCATTCCTTGTGCGACTGCGGGGTCGTGGACTCTCCAACCTCAGCATGTGTTCTTGTCATGCTAGACCACAGGCCGTTTCTTCCTGTACTGTCTTGCGACGCTAGTGCTTGTGTCTTGTTCTTCAGTGTGTGCGGGGATCAACCAAACTTAGCAACGCAACGGTAATTCTCAGCTCAATAAAATCTGCTTTCAGTTTGATCTGTTTTCCATCTCATAATGCAGTTTTATTTTGGGTAACAGTATGCTACGGTTTTGATGCATGAAGGTTCCGGTGTGTTAAAATAGTTTCAAAATTGTTGGCTGTACGCCCTGATAGATCGTGTGTGTTATCTGGTGACTCAGAGTTATGCATAATGGTAGGTCTCATCGCATGAAATTATCCTCGGGAATTTACTATTTTTGGTTAGGATGACATTTGGAACATGTGCAGGCTTATTTTGAAGTTCTTTCGTAGGCTGCGATACATGATGGTTACATTTGATCGTACTTCTTCCAGGTGGCAAATTGTGCTTCTCATGCTCTGCTTTGTAACCGTGGTAGTTATTACGCTGTCATGTCTGCTGCTATTCCGTTCCTCTATAAATTGATTGCTGTAGATGATGTAGAGCGACTACCTCAGTCAGACGTGGACTGTCAGCATCCAGAGCTTATTCTTTGAACGTTACTTGTTTGAGTGGTACACCTTTCTTGTCTTTTGTCCTGTTTGTTTAACCAGTCACTTGTCAGTTGAAGTATCTGATAAAGATCAATGGGTACTACGTTCTACTCAGTCGATCTCTGTAACGTTTACTTCTCCAAATGTTACTCATTCTAGATTGAGTTTATTCCAGACGAACCTTCGGCGGACGTTTTGGAAGCTCAACTGGTCTTTCTTGACGTTCACGTGGCAGATGAAGTCACTCCGGTCGTCCACGAACCTGGTTATTCGATTTCCACAGCAGAAGCATGCGATGTGTCCCGCGAGCCCTCTGATATTTCAGTTCATTCGCAGTCCACAGTTGATAACATTCTGACATCCAGTGCTCAACGAGTGGCGTTGCACGATGATTCCTTTGTGACTTCGTCGCCTGAACCACGGACGTCCGACGTCTTGTTGCAAGAGCTGCAGTCAGTAGAATTTGATCCTGATGTGCCTTGTTCGACACGGACACAAGCGTCAAATAGCATGACGGAGCGTCGTACTTCATTTAGCCGAACATATCCCCCAAGACCAGAGGTAAACGGTTCTCATCAACTCATCTCCAAGGCCCTGATATCTTCTGGTCAGGTCATTTCTCATCCGCTCACTCGAGCGGCCCACTTACGTGAAAGCGATACTTCCCAGCCTCATTCAGGCTCTTCTGGATCACGTAGTTCCCGGTTTTCAATGATTGAATTGTCGCACGTAAACGAGCGTCCTCTTCACGCCAGCTGTTCTGCTCTTCCTCCTACTCCGCAAGTTCACGTAAGCATCTACATCTCATCCTCCAATGAGTTTTCATTCGGTCAGCGTAAACTGCAACTAGTTTCGATATGACAAGAATTTTATTTCTTTTTCACTCGTCAGCGCACCGGAAAAATCCACTCTTTCAATTCACTACCCGCTGAACGATGTGGATTGTTATTTTAGATTAGTCGGCCGTAACTTTTTCTCCCGTCTACCTCGAATATGGCAAGAGAAACCCTCCAGTCTTGTTCTGTCATCTTCTGTCCACTTTTCAGCGTTCTCCAGGTGTTATTTTTCCGGATTTGATTGCAGCGAACGAACAGGCTATGTTTATATTAAAATTCAGAGTGGTCCAAATTGCGTCAATCATAACTGTACGGTGGACAGTATGGTTTTTTATTGAAAACCTCTTAAACGGCGCTCACCCATGCCCATTATATTCCCCTTTTCGTTAGCTTAAAAAGTGTTTCATGTCTTTCATAATTCTGATCACAATAGTATAAAGCCACATAAAATCGCAATCATTGTGCAATGAGAGAACGTGGTGCTTCGATTAATCTTAAAAGGATAAAATCGACCACCCACACGTAGACATATTGATGTCTTCTATATCTTCGATTCAAGAAAATAATCTCACTTACTCCATTGGGCTACCACATATCATTGATACGTAAAAAGGCATCCGTATTTTTGTGTGGTTATCAGATCGCGCAAAACTGCAGGCGTTGCGGTAATCTCGTTCAACTGTTAATTACCTGTTTTCAGTCATGTTGTTGATGGTTCGAAACGATGAAGAGAAAGCATATAGTCCCCGTGTGAGTGTTTCCTGAATCACACAAAATATTTAAGTCAGATTCTGGCGTCGGATAATAAATTCAGTTTCACGAACACTGCTTCCTTATGATTGCATCGTAGCAAGCTTTCACCACTGTTTTCTGGCTGTTTGTCCGGAATAGAACAAATGCAGAACTGGGAGGGCTTTGTGCACTGTCACTTGATTCAGTATGTGAGCAACAATCCCAGTTTACAATTGGGCACTACTTGTGAGATCCAATCAATTA
This sequence comes from Fasciolopsis buskii, assembly GCA_008360955.1. Lineage (NCBI taxonomy): Eukaryota > Metazoa > Platyhelminthes > Trematoda > Plagiorchiida > Fasciolidae > Fasciolopsis > Fasciolopsis buskii. The sequence continues at coordinate 43,826 of LUCM01011416.1, forward strand.
GGAAGAAAATCAAGTTTTTAAATGAAAAATATTTGTTATCAAAGTAGCCAATTCAACCTAGTGCACACTTACCAACTGTAAGGATGTTTTCATACTTTATAATCATAGAATCTCAGGACATCCATAATGTCCATATCCAAGTCGAGAGGTAAACTGACAGGAATGCGGCCGACCAAATTATCCGTGATCGACGCAGTAATCATTCCATCCTAATGGATAATATAACGCCAGTTCACTCGACGTCCTCAACATGCGCTGGGGACAATGCATGTTCCAAGTTATCAGACAATTCACCGGTTTGTTTTCCTTGCGATCATCCTAGCTGTTATCATCCAATAGTATTTAACTCGTACTTGTCTGTCGAATTAGAAATGGGCTTGTTGCTACCTTTAAGCTTTATTGGTCATTTTTATCTACTGTTCTATTTATAGAACCATTTTTAAGTCCAAATAGACATTCGCTTATTATCAAACCACCCACTCAATCACGAATCAGTGGCTGTATTGTTAGTCTCTCTTCCGACGCGTATCCATATGGGAGAATGATGGTTTTTATTTACCGATCATGTGTCACTGCGTGAGCCATCCGCCAGTCTGATTGCTGTTTTTATTCGGTACGATTTCGTGATGAACGTAATGCAGGTCCATACCAACACCCATGTGGCTTTGTTGCGTTTCTGGACGCACACAATGAGGCTTTCGGGTAAACCTATCCGTTAATGAATCCATTCGATATCTACATGCGCATGTATAGGGTCTGTTCTCATCAAACTTTCACAGTCTTTCATAGAGGGCCACCATAATCAATCTCCGCCCGAATGTGTCTCAGTTGTTCTTATGTAAAAGCCGAATATCTGTAAGGTTTGTTCAGTACTGCTCACGTCTTTGCTCAGTTTGGTGACTTGCATTGCCGTTTGTATCCTAGATGGGCGCTTGTTTCTCACTGGTGTTCGAAGGATGTCCGCTGAAGATCAATTCAACAGCAACATGGATTAACCCGACGAACAATGGTACGGATTATTTATCGATCAGTTTTTTACCGCAATATGTAAAGTAAAACTCATCTGGTGAATAATGTTTTTTTTTGACTACATGCAGGCCAAGTCATCCTGTTTGGTACCAATGACGGAATCTACTTTTTGAGTCTGAAGGATCTGGCCGATAGTTCTCTGGAACTTGTAAGTAATATATTTCCGATGTTTTTTCTAAAAAAACAGTTGTGCGATGAAGTAAATTTCCCACATCCATTGCTTTCTATTTCAGTTAGTCAGACAATTTTAGGTGGATGCATGTGCATTTATCTATATGTATATCGATGGAAGAATCATACCTCTTCGGTAGCATATTTCCGATCTCACATTGATTGCCATTTCTCAGGCGTGAGTACCCAGTAATCCTCTGGGATGATCAAGAAGATTGATAGAGGCTAACCATAAGAGCTTTCGGCAATTTACTTTTTAATTAATAAGATATACTCGCTGTCCATGCAGTTGCCTAATGTTTTAAATGAGGTTTTAGTGAATATACGTAGCGGAAATATGAAACAAAGAAGGGACACGTTCTTATTGACTGATTCATACGATTTTGAAATGAGAAATCCGTGCGAATTTTGGATAATTGGTATTCTTCTCTACAGTTCGAATTTTGAAAAGTGCAAGCTATCCTTATACTCATTGGCTTTACCCTTACCCTTCTTCCTTTTATGACATGATTTCCGGTGTACCTATTTGAAACGGCCTTACTCTGTGGCCGCTAGGGCTCCTTACCCGGAAGGGGAGGATAGGCGCCAAGCGTCTGAAAAGTTAAGTAGCATGAAACCACACAAATCCCAATTTCGCCAGGCCTGATGGCGATCCGGGGTCAGCAAATTGCTTTCCGCTATCGGTGACCGGCGTATCTGAGGTTCGAACTCCTGGCCTTTATGGGATGACAGACGCTTGATCCAGCGGTCTGAAGAAAACATGTGCGACCGCAATTCTACCTCTAATACAGTTGACTTTTTCTCTCGGCACAACCTTGTAAAAGGTTGTTTGATCATGGGCACTGACGCTTAGGAATTTCCGTATTTCGCGGTCAATTTTTCCTCTGACAAGAGTGTCTTATCGGTTTTGTAAAGTTCTAGGTGCCCTTTTCGGTGTTCCTATTTTGTGCGTTTTCATCCTCTATGGCCAGCTTCATGCAGTCTCGTAATTTGCCTCTTGCATGGTTTGACATCGGAGAGTAAGCAGCTGGACCGAAGGATTTCACTTCAAAATCAATCACATGCGCTATGGGGAATCTCATTCTCCAAATTTCTATGGATTTGCTTCATTAGTAACATCTTTATCGTGCTCATTCTGTTTCTAAATGGTAGGGTTTCGAAAAAATGGTGTATTATTGACAATGTTAGGTTGAAGATCTCTTTAATTGTCTCGGTTCTGTGAGGCCTTGATAAATTGTTTTAGCGCGTTGTATGCAGTTTCCGATGCAATCTTGTGTTTTTGTACTTTTCCTCATTTTCCTCCATAGTGACATTCGCTGACTTTGTTGAGAATTTTGAGGCGACTGTATTGTTGAAATCTTCAGCTTTTTTGTTCCAGACGGTTGCATACATACTTTACATCACTGCAGCATGAAATCAAAAAACCGTCGGTAACTGCGCTATTTCTTTGCCAGAATGCGGTCAGAACCATCTGGTTAAGTGGAGCGTTTTCTATATATTGCTAAGCTCTGTTTGTTTGATAAATCCTCGTGGCTAGCGAATTTGGTCAGCTGTTTCTGTTCAATTTCGATTCCTTATTTAGTCAAACAAGGGCAGTGACTTGGCCACTGACCAATCAGTAAGAAATCTCTTTTGTCAGTTATAATCAAACGATATACTGGTTGCTTCAAATTGATGCTCATCAGGTCCTTCGCCTGCAGTCTCAGATCGTCGTCGCTTCTTTGATCTTTATTTCGAGCGACTTCGCTGTTTTCCAGTGAAAGGTTCACCTGGATCTAGGGCAGAGGATTGGCCTCCACATTGCTCTCATCTTTACCGTCCGTCAAAGTCCTCACCCATGCATCCTTTACTTGATCTTAAGATTTGTCACTCTTGCCTGATTTATGTACATCAGATCACACGAAATCCGTCTCATCCCAAGCATTAAATGGGAGAACTATTCTGTTTCATAAAAGGGTCTGGAAGAACGATTGATTTAGATTGACTTATACCCCTTCCTACCGTCATGCAACATGTGTCGACGCAGGGTTATTTCCGATGCTACTCTGACTACTAACTGGTTGCCTCCATTGTATTGTAAACCATGCGGCATGCACTATTAGGTTCACCTTAAATTAAATGGAATTTTCACTCATGATTAGAGTTCAACCGATTATTTCGCTGGGTTGTGGGAGCACGTTCTTACGTTGTAAATTACAAAGTAGATTGGTAGTGGCTAGCTGTACACCCATGCATTTGTGGTTTAATCCATCAATGATGAATCATTTCCCACTGAAATTTATGTTTCATCACATCTTTGCACATCTGGTTGCAGATTAAGTCCAATGGGAATAACAACGGGAATAAAATAGTAGAAAAATTCGCGTTTGGTTTTTCATGTGTCTGCTTTCCGACACCTTATTCCACATCACCCACTGTTCATTGAGATGTCTCCGGTTCTTCATGTTCTGATTTTTCTTTCACTGTTCTTCGGTGTTCCAAGGTAATCACTAAAATCAGAACCCGTTCGTGCAAGATGGTAAGGGGTACAGTACGGCGATAAATAGCTCCACTGTGTCACGGCTCACTACCATGCCCAACCTACCGAGGCTTTATTTGATCTCCCACTCGAAGTCTGAGGGTTGGATGGCTGGTTCTTTCAAATCAAATATGAATTTCGCAATCAAATGAATAGCCAATTTCGTCCATATGCGCGCAGACACAGAATGAACATGAAGCTCCCATTGTTTTCGCTAAAACTGGTGGTTTAAAGCCAAATCTCGACTTTATGCACTACCTTCTCCATTCCTAATCCCTGTTAGTTTATTTTTGATGGAAACAAACTTCTCTCACGTCAGACGTAAATCACCTTTAATTTTCCAATAACTCATTCCTGCTTCTCCAAAAGTAATGACTGCGCCCGTAGTCAGTGCAGTCTTACTTCTCTGTCTCCCTTGGGCTCATTGAACCATTGCTCTATTTCACTCGTCACTGTTTTTCTTCGCCTTGTTCAAATATCCAGTTCTAAACTCATCTTTTGGCACTACGGTTCTCTGGACTGAATCAATTCCTTTACTAGGCTTCTCCATAAATTCTTCCTCCTTTGGTCTCCATCTCCTTGCTGCCGCAAAGTTTGTCTTCTATCGCGAGTCAGACGTTTTTTTCTCACCTGCCGGCGTTTTTCCTTTGTACAAAGCTCATATTAGCGTGACACTTGAATACTCTGGTCATGTGTTGAACGAAGCTTCCTCTCTTGCGGTTCGACTGATCAGTGATCCTTCTCTGGCCTCCCGTACCCTTTCATTTGCCCACTACTGAGTAGTTGCTTCACTCTTTTTTTTGTCCTTATCATTTTAACTGTCCTTCGCAACTCGTTTCGGCATCTCTCCTTCCCATGACTGTCATTCTTCATCTATTCAGTTGGTCAGTCACCTTTATCAAGTCTCCCTCCGTAGGTGTCGAAGTTCCATATTTCAATATTCCTATATTTCCCGTTCTGCAAAGTTCTGGAACACTCTGTTTCCAACACTATACAATCTTTCCGTTTTTAAAAACAATCAACAAACTGAATCTTACTTGAATGTTCTCCATACTTATCCTCCTTACTGTCTCCTGACTACTGGGTTCATTCCTCTTACTGTAAATCGCTTTCTACCGTAGAAAAAGTTTATGGGTTTTACTGGGTTAGTGGTTCCTCTCGTTTTTATACCGTTTGGCTGCCTCAGCTGGAGCAAGGACTTTCTTGCGAAGCCCTATTTTGAAAACCCGGTCGTAGTTTCTGATCTGCAAAGCGTGATAATCGAAGTGAGTTCGGAAACCGTTGCGAGTGAGTAATCAATAATTTAGTTGGTATGTCCTTTGCACATTCTAAATCATCAACATCGTTCTGCTTTAGACCTTGGGACTTGCCTTACTGATCGGTGTCTTTCTCATCGTGTTCCACTTTTCTGTGGAACGACTGAACATCACATTGGGTAGAGAGTAAAGGCCCAACATCCTCCGTGGTTCTATGGCACTGGTGCCCATGACCGCGGATATCCACCTTGTCCTGGACTCAGCTGCTTATTTCAAGGGCATCAGTCTATCTCGATCACTAGTAACCAATATTATGGTGGCTGTTCTTCCATCTTTATCCTAAGGACCTTCCGAGTAGCATGCAGCTGTTCGCTTAGGATGCTTATGGAACAGGTATCCCTTCGACAATCATAAGAGAAATTTTTAAAAAATCTGTTCCTCTTTTCCATTTTGTAGCATACCTCCCCATTGATATGCAGGACCAGTAGTTTCCCAGCCGGTTAAAAACTAAACTTCACAAACTAAAATTTGGCAATTCCTTTCAGAAGAAATATTATTTCGCCTTCAGTTGGTGTTTCTATTTGGAAAGTTCATGTGTTGACTACTATTATATATAAGCTATAATCTCGCTTTTAGTTAAGCACCCTGTGTAGGAATTGTTTGAACTAAATCTACGCGATACCACCTGTTTTTCTAGTATGAAAATAAATATGAAGTTGTTGAGTTGGTTCATCTGCTTTGCGATGAAATTTAGCTTGTCGCTGATGAAGTGGCGCAATGACTGTTGGAATGAGCAATTGATGAAAGTGACCATCGGGTACGTGTGTCACTAGACTTCTTCATTAGTTGCTCTTATTCAGTTTGTGCAAGGTGGGCACTTTCCCCCATAGTAAACTTTATATTCGTATCCGTAGGCGTTGGCATAAACGGAAATAATCAGCCGTAACAGTTCTCACCAGCATTCAATCAACTGTTGCTTATATGTTGCAGAAATCTCATTATTCGGAATCAGACAGTATTGTGTTTGTGGTTGTTCATAAATGTAGCCCAGCAAGAAAAACTTTGTTTACCGAATTAGCTTCTTGATCCGTTAAGTAGTTTTGGCGCCGTTAGCTTATTGTTATCGAATAACCGTCGCTATATGATCCGTTTTAGTTTCACCATGTAGTTAACCTCAATTCCCGATACACGATTCTATTGCACAGGAGGTAACGGCTAGCGTACGAGCTAACTGTGTACGACATGGACTTATTCACTACATATTTGAAGTTCTCGAAATCTTTTAATGATTACCTTCAACGGGCATAACATTGATTTTTTTTACAACAAGTTTGATGTTGACTTGTCGTCGTGACTATGGCGAAGTGTCAGCCTTAAATTAAAAGCTTATGATTAGCTCAAGCATACATAGTTCAGTTACAGAACGTACTTTTTTGAAGAAACTTATACGATGGCGATGTTACGCCGACCGATCATAGAAAAATTTTCGGCTCTTTGCCACGACCGACCCATTGCCTTAATGTGGTCGTATGATAATAGAAGTTATAGGGCCATGGTTGCTGGTTTCTGCCACTTGTGTAGTGGGCTTTCGGGGCCTTTGAACGCGTCCCCTCCATTTCACTCATATATAAAATACAATAAAGATGTCAAGCTCAGCGGCAATACTTTATAGAAGCCATCAATCTAAGCTGCGATCAGCATCAGTTTCTTAAGTCATTGGGAATCAGTAGGAAGGCTAAAAATACAAAGCTTCAATTCAGTTAAAAACCGACTTCCACTACCTGAACCCTGTTACTGAAAGAACAAATGATTTTGATACAATCTTGCTTTTGGGGAAGAACTCATTTCAGGCACTGCTCATGTGTATTTTGCAGTTTGTCGTTATATTTGTCTAGATCACAGTACATTTTTGTTTACCTGTAGCTGTTTCCTCGTCGCTGTCTATGGCTTTCGGTTGTTCGCGATACCATGATGTCTTTATCCGGTCGACATCCACAATTATATAGCCACAATCTGATCTCTTTGATGAAACTCAAATCACAGGGTCACCCAATGAACGGCAAATTGAGCAGGTTATCCAGTTTATTTCCTCGGTGAGTGTATGCTTTTGTGGTTCCGTCTTTTTGTTTTATCTCAGCCTGCAATGAATGTCCTGCGGATGGTTTTGTTGGCCTTTGGTTGCACGAATGTTCGTGAATAAACGAGGGTGATGGACGTCAGACGAATCACCGCTGCCGAAAAGTAAAAATCTGGCGAATGCAACTTCGACCTGGATAAAATCTGGTCTGCTGTTCGCGGTTGTCACTCTCGCGAACCGGTGTCAAACGACTCAGCATTATCGAAGCTAAGACTTTAGCAACTATCGAAATTAAACTAATCTCACGGTGATTGCTACAGTCATTCCGTGTGCCCTTGTTGAAGATAGCTACAATCAGTGACTCACCCCAAGATAACACAGTGCACTCTTGGTTGTGAATATTACAAAGCGAGGATGTAAGCGCTTTTATCACAACTTTTCGTTCCATTTTTAAAAACCTGGAAAAAGTTCTTCAGGACTAGCTGCTTTTTCTCTCTTCAGAATCGAATATTTGACTCTACATCCGCTTCCGTTGAAGGCAATAAATCAAGAGACGTCCTAAGGTTTCGCAGCTGCGGACGCCGGACTAACTACTTTAGCTTGGACTCAGGTAAATTGCTCGCTGAAGTGTTCAGCCCACCAATCCAGCCTTTGCTGCCTACCATGGATGAGCCTTCCATTCCTACCACACACGACTTCACTAACCGAGGTTCGCCGTCTCCCTCCCGGTGTCGCGTATAAGCCTAAACAATCTTCGACTCTTACCTGAAACGACTGCCAGTTTCATTTATTCAACATCTTATATCACTTGTTCCCATGGTCATCTTTTGAGGCTTATGGGCAGTTGACGCCGCAACTGTCAACGCATCTCATTGGCCTCCCTGCAATTAGGGAGCTGACATTTTCGCTTCATTATGTCCAGCAACCCTTGCAAGATCCAGTCTCTTTAATAGGCGCTAGGTCTAGACCTCACACAAAACCCGCTGCCAAATACATCGCCTACTTGATTTGATCCCAATACCCGTCTACATTGCTGCTCGTCGAAGTTCTTAGTTCGTCGGATAGTTTCCGTTCATAGATATTCTGAAAAGCCGAATCAGACAACCGACGGCTAATCACGCTTGTGGTCTGTGTCGATGTCCGTTGAGCTGGAGCAAAAGTCGTATTAAAACTAACGGATGGTCCGAATCGACGTACGCGGTCCAGTACAGTTCTGGACAGGACCGCGCCAACGGTAGCTTATTGCAATATAGCCGATCTCACTACCCGCCGAGTAAGAACGCCATATCGCTGCCCGATGCGAACCATGTCGTAAATTTGTGCTAGACAGGAAAAAATTATTGTTCACACAAATTTGGAGAAACTTTCCCCGTTATCTGTTAACCAAGCAGGCAAGGCGCAGCGCCATCTAAACAGGCTTTCGATGCACCAAGTTTTCCAACCTGTGCATTAAAATCATCTGCTACCGCCACCGTGTCCGAGCCTTTGATCTTCTGAACAAGAGTGACGAGCTCGTCATGAAACTTGTCTTTTTCATATCAGCGCTACAATCTGTTTGGGCGTGCCAAGATGACAATCAAATTGTGCCTAACAACTATCCTTCCTGGCGCCGACAGATCCTCACAGTTTCACGGAGCATAGTCGACTGCTACTGGGATCCAGTATAAAACGATCGCTTCAATCTTGCCGCTCAAGACTATTATTGCACCCTGCTGATCCGCAGCTTGAGCTGCTCCGTCTCCTGAGACGCGGAGGAATTACCTTGACGAGATGCTTGATGGCTATTTCAGTTGCGCCATCCGAATCTTGAGTTTGTGTTTCGCTGTCGCAACAGACATCAATCAGAAATGAGTCTTTTCAGAGCTAGACACGCCTGTTGGTTGTCCCCCTGTCGGTACGCACGTTGAAGAAACCGAGATTTAGAAGCTGCCGAGGCTTGAGGAAATGTTAGCTGGGAGGTTGAAAAAGAACTTACGACACTATTCGACAGTGAACCGTTTGATGCGCCGTCGGTGGAAACATTGTGGTTAGGCAGAAGGGGCAAAGAGACTTAATTGGGATCGGACGACACAAGCTGAATAAACCGGAGGGAGAGACGGTATATTATTCGTTTCAGTAGTGATGAATAACGCGTTTTATTGATTCTCCGTGATCTATCATTCTGTCGTTCCTAAAAGGATTCACAGAACACGTCTATTTATCACTAATCTATATAATATTTGTTTTATCTGTC
>LUCM01011418.1:10849-41584 GCA_008360955.1 Fasciolopsis buskii
ATCGAACTATCGGTCTATCTCTCAGTCAACCAATCTGTCTGTCTACGTATCTATCTATTTATCTATCTATCTATCTATCTATCTATCTATCTATCTATCTATCTATCTATCTATCTATCTATCTATCTACCTATCCATCTATCTCGATGTTGTTACCTGTCTCTGTTTACATATTTCTCTGTATGCCAGATCGTTAGTCGTTGTATTTGTCTGTACTTTGATCAGCATCTTCTTAAAATGCTTTTTATCCTTATTATTTCTTCCTTATTGTTAAATCTTCTTGGGTGTCAGCCCTCTTTGTGCTAATTCAGTTCAATTTAATGAATGTTATCTTACATGTCCTATTTGTTCGTGTGCATCATCGGTTGTCACTAACGTATGGAATTTCTATCGTAGCATTTTTTTTCATACCAACTTGCCGCTTCGTTCCAAAGTGTTCCAGCTCACTTTTTCTTTTACTCCGTTCATCTATTCTGTAAGGTTGATACCCAACCCGTGAATCTGTCAACAGTGATTTAAAGTATTAGAAATACACGATCACCAGGACAGTTGTCTTGACCCGACAACTTTGCTGTTTCTTCACCCAGTTACTCTTGCCACCACTCCATGGCTCCTTGCCGATTCGGACCGGTCGCCTCGGGATTTGTCGTATCAACCATAAACACACACACGCACACACACACACACACACACATTAGCCGTGGAATAGCATACAGACTAGTAACCGGTTGAGGCGTAAATCAGTAACCAAATTGTCTGTATGCATGACACAAGGCTGCGAATATACGGGGGCAATCTACCCGGTGGTACCACCCACTCCATCAAGTGTTACCACGAGCACATTAATGAGCCAAGCCTACCGGATTAGACACACATCTTTTTCACTAATAGCATCGGTAATATCGGCATGTCTTCAGTTGGTAGGGCAAAAAAAATGAATAATGGGAGTGTTGTACGAAGTTCGTTCGAGCGAGAGAAGTTGGGGGTGAGGTGGGGTGCGGTCGAGTGGATTGGGGGGGTGGGGATGAGGCATGGTTCGTTTTTTTTCCTTGTTCACAGCCTTCCTGATATCGAACTCATTTACTTTCCCTTAACTGGGTCGTGCAACTGATCGACACAATTTCGATCAAAGAGGGCTTGGCGGTATCGTTCTTAGGAAACGATGTTCATTTTAAGTGTTGCGTTTGTGTGTGTACGTATGTATACATATATTCATGCTTGGTTGATCCCAGCACTCTGTCCAACAGCATATTCTCATCGCCTTATGTTGAGGGTGTTGATAATATAGACAAAATACGCCTACCACTGGCATACAAATTTGTATTTGAAGGTGGACATGAAGTGGAGCTGGCTGAATGGATGATGGAAACGGTCAGCTTTATCCTTCTCGTCTTGGTATTCGTGTGTGTCCATGTAAGAAGCAATCCCTTTCCCGTGATGCATGAGAGAGAACAGAGACAAGGAAGTTCGAGTTGTGCTTTTAACTTAGACCGTGTGTTCCGTTGTCCCGGTATCGTCGAGGGGACCACGAACACGATCCCGACACACATGATCGAAAATGTCGTCAACTACGATCTATGGCGTAGATAATCCGTGACGGTCCCTGTGTGTGTGTGTGGAAGTACTGTTGCTTGTATCTGGTGCATATCGCCAATCGAGGGGAGGGACAGACCGATCATTTGTTGCGTAATTTCATTCGAAATTGAGAAGAAAAAAATTTGGTCGGTCTGTCAGCATTCATTGACAATACACCTATCGTATAAATTGTATGGCCTCGACCAATAAAGATAAATCAAGTTATTTGCCTAAATTTTCTATTCATTCAACCTAACTGGACATAGTAGAATTTGGTCGAATAAGTAATTACTGGTTATTTATCAGTCTTATTGCTAATAACATTAAGAAATTGCGTGAGTATCAGATTTGTCGACTGAATTCATCCTCGTCCAACTGAATGAGATCATTTAATCTGGTTCGTGAATTAATTAAAATCAAGAACAAATAAAATTAGATTACTATCTAGGTGGCATTGAAAGCATCACGATTTGTTTGAGTCTTGTTGCTACCAGATCAAAGACAAAAATGACAACTCGAACAAATGATACTACTAATCCTAGTCCAATTATAGTTACGTGTTACTAACACACGGAAGAGAGTTCAATATCAGGTATATAAAAACAGTCTGGTCCAAAGATATCCCAGTGACAGACCAATCGAATGATTGCGATTTTGGAGTCAATTTGCTATGAGTGTGACAGCACTGTGTTTGTAATGGTATAAATAAAGTGACTAGTTTAACTTGAATGATTTGGATCTAGTCACGTGACATTAAGCCGTAATTCTATCGGACTAAAACAGTTCGTTCTTTTGCGGGAATGAAGCCTCCGAAGACGGGTTTATTTGGTGCTGAGGAACTCGTTCTCAAAAGCAAACTTCTTGGGACATTGCATACAGGATGAAGAGGCCAGTGAAAATTTTGAATAGGACCTCCGAAGTGGTGCTCTTCCCGAAGTAGCTCTGTCTGCCAACTGCCTTAAAAGCAACTTGACTCTTCGTGTTGTCCAGATTATGGTGAACGAGGACCGGTTGCTAAAACCCACGTCCTGCGAAAGTTTTTAATCTTTTATTTCCTCTCAAGAAGGGGGCCGCTGCCAACAGAGGCCTGTCAAGTGATGGGGAAGTTGATCGGTGGTGTGAGGATTCGAACCCGCGGCCTTCACGTCCAAACGCCACGACTTCATCCGCATGGCCACCGCCGGTTTTGTGAAGGCAACCTGTGACAGATTGTTTTGCAGCCAGCCTACCCGAATCGATCTTTCGAGCTTTTACCTTTTATTTCCTTTATTAATGAAATAACGGTGTACATCATTTTTCAAGAAGGAGGTTACGATTAAAAGAGGGCTTCGTATTAGAGAAGTTGAGGAAATGCGATAATCCTTTAAGGCAGTCGCAAATTGAACACGTGATGATTGGTTAATACGAAACATGAATCGACTAGTTTTATTATGACAGCGAAGAAGTCGATCGGCAATAACTGATTATATGTGGGGAATAGTCAAACGGCCGACAGAGTATCGTTGGACTATGCCAACGTTGAATGGAATTCACAAGACTAAAATATTAAATGTTAAGAATGGGAAGTAAGAAATGAATACTCTTCGTCTGTAATAATCTTAGTTAGCGTCACAAACGGGGAGAAATCTCTGGAACAACCTCTCCGTCTGTCTATCTGTCTGTCCGTCCATCAGTCGGCCATTTGGCAACTTCAATAATTCATTGTGTCAGTCAGACAGTCAGTCAGTCAGTCAGTCAGTCAGTCAGTCAGTCAGTCAGTCGGTCAGTCAGTCAGTCAGTCAGTCAGTCAGTCAGCCAGTCAACCAAGCAGTGAACAATGTCTGTCAATGTTCCAAACGACACTCATTCAATTAGTCAGTGATGAAGTTATTCAGCTAAGCAATCAGTCAGTCATTGAGTCGATCTGTCACTCATTCACTGTGTCAGTCCTTCAGTGAGTCCCTCCGTCTTTGGGTCTGTCAGTTAGTCAGCCAATCGCCAAATTCAGTCAGTTTTCATTGACGGTCTGCTACTCTATGTCGGTCTGTCCAACTTCTACCCGCCTCTCTGTCGATCCTTTTTGCTTTCTACTCTCTGTTAACCGATCTTTTCATTCAACTTTATTCATAAAATGACCTCATCGACCATAATTTAGTCGTTTTTATTTTCAGTGCTTGGGCTAATATGTCAAGTCGTATCACCATGAAAGTTCGGTTTATCCCAACCACTTCCTGAACAGAATCTGATTCATTTTTCTGTTAAAGATACAGTCTGATTTTTGCGTCAATTAGACGACGAAATAAAATTCTATTGTTCTTCATGAAATAATTCACCATGTGATATCATCGCTCAACTAAGCATACAGAAACCATGGAAGCACTGTACAGCTATTTCATCCTTGTTAGGAATCATGAACAGTGCATATCCACAGCGCCCGACCTAGGACGCGAACCCGGGACGAGCGATTCTGAGTCGAACGCCTTGGCCATTACGCATTCTTCTTCGTCGAAGAGATTACTGGAAAGTCGTTTAAGTAACGATTGTGGTTGAATAGGGCGATAATGGCCTGAACGTGTCGGTGAGTTGCAATTCCAATGACCCGACTCTCTGGAAACGTGGTTTTAGTTTTTCCTACATCTTAATAGAACATCATTCAAATCGACAACTTGGGTATCAGTCTATATCGATTTCTCAAACCATCGAATCCTGGAAGCTCACAGGATTGATCCGGTGTCTTTTTAATCCATTTTTGGAAAGTATTAAAATCAAAGAAATTTTTCCATTTAAGTGTGTGAATCTCGACAAAACGATCCGGGTCATAGTTGTTGCCGTATCATTTCTACTCGGTAATGTATGAATACCGTACATGTGTGATTACATATTTCGTATCTGTTTTGATCGTAAGTCCCGATGCGGGCACTTTTATACCTTGGCTCTGAACTCACCCGTGTTCTTCCAATCGCCTCTATACTCTGTTTAATCAAAAAAAAAAAAACAATGAGATTTTGTTTAGTTTATTACTCTCGTACTTTTGCTAAAGAGCTCAAATTGATCGTAAATGTTCGTGTTCGCTTTTTCTACCGAATATTGATCAAACCGATTAAAAAAAATAATAGAAATTAAAATTTTAATTCTATTACTCATCACTGTTTAGCCATTTTTGATCTGTCTAAAAATACCCAATGAATAGGTGTGAATTTTCTTTTATTGTGATGGACTTCTCGGATAGCGTTGGCAACCGCACCCACGTGTACGAATTCTCGAAGAATCAAAATAATATGAACTAAAGGAATGACGGAAAAAACTCTAAACTTTCAAGCGAACGAAGGTGACGAAGAAGAGGGAGAGATAAAGCAGATAGGGAAAGAGAGTGACTTTTCATCAAAATTGGGTCGTTCAATTGTGCCTAACATTTGCCAAGTACAAAAGCGACCCTTAATATCGGGCATCGTCAAAGTCTAGTGATTCGTTGGGACACAGGTGGATGAAACATGTGGACATTAGGTTAGACGGAGAATAGCACATCACAGGTTCTTACCCCAACATGGCCAGCGGTGGCCAAGTGGACAGGATCGTGGCGTTTAAGCGTGAAGGTCGCGGGTTTGAGTCATTCCAGCGCCGGTCAACTTCCCCATCACTTGACAGTCTTCTGTTAGCCGGGGCTCCCTTCCTAAAAAATGGTGCACATTATTATATCATTAATAAACGAAGCAAATGCTAAAAGATACGCCAGTCTGAGCATGTACGTTACGGATGATTTCTAAGGGTAATGAGACAGTTATATGAGGTTGGAATGCGAACTTGAATGTAAACATTATATTTCGTTGAATAATTGAAGAGTTTAATAGATTTCATTTTCTTATTGTGAGTAACTGGTTTTTAAAAGTTCATATTGTTAAATTTTTCTTAATCGTAAAACACTTTTGTGTGATTCTAACAAGTCAAACTCTGTTCTGATTCTTCCATACTGGTTAGAATATCTGTCGAGTTTACCCACAAATGCAATACAATATTTTATCCCCAACTGGGCTAGAACAAGAAAGCTGACTTGCAACAAATCAGAGAAAATAGCACAGAGTGCTGCCGCGGATGACAATAATCACCTTTCCTGTCTCTCTCTCTCTCTCGCCCCCTCTCTCTCTCCCTTCACTCTTCACTTTTTGGTCTGATGAAGCCAGTAGCAGAGTGTGTAGCACACTGTGGCACAGTATACTAGAGCGAGAGCGAGAGAGAGAGAGAAAGATAAAAATTAGATACGCCAAACTGATTACCTCGTTACAGGACATTCGTGTATAGTTTGGGAAAATTTTTGTCACCAAAACCAATGAGTCACACTCAACTGGTGAATGGCAGAAACGAGGCTATTCCGTTTAAGTGTGCCGAACGACAAGAGTGATTCGATGAGTGCAATATATTAGGCTAAATAATATTTACACGATGATTAATCGTTTGGGTTCGAAAGCAGAATTGTTTGTCCGAGTAGGTCCAATGATTCACAGTTGGGATCATCTCAACGATTCGTTTTCAACTCAAATCGTTCGGATTATATCGAGCTAGTTTCTATCCCCCGGGTTGGGGTACTTACATCAATTCATACAGCATAATTCATTCTAATAGATAAAGTTCCACGGGCCGAATCTTGATCATGTGATGACCGTCCAATCTGTGGTCTCCATTGGAATACGTACAAAATACCCCCTAAATCGCACTGCATCTTCCATGCATCGTTTTCATCTTCTATTTTTTCTCAGAGTTACCATGACAATTTAATATTTCAATCCCTCGGTTGTGCCCATAATAATTTCATCGGCTCCCAAAATGAAATGCAACATGCTGTGAATCGACTGGAATTTTTCTCAAATCCTGATCAAATTCAACGTTTGTTCTTGACTGTCGTTGGTCCACAGAACTTCTCTGTCCTCAAACTTGTTCGTTTTCTGTTTCAATCCAATGAGTGCAAATCGGTGTTTCCTCAGTGGGACAATCCTTTTCTGGTTGACAAACATGTAAGCAAAGAATGTTTTACGCATTTGATCAAAGTTTGTGATTCCAATCAAAAATTCCACGAAACAAACGATCTGTGTCATCCCGATCGATTGACGACTCTCCGCTAGACGATATTCGACAGGGACGAATTTGATTCCTTCAACCACTGTCTGTTTTCATGACTTCATAAGTACTTATGTACATACATGTTATTTTTCATAAAGCCGGCGAGGACCAAGCTGCTAAGGCCGCGGTGCTTGGACGTGAAGTTCGCGGGTTCGAGTCATCATCATCATCGTTCAGCGTTAAACAGCAAGGCAAGCCTCACTGACCGCTGTCTTTTCTCCAGAGTTATACGCTTCTATAGAAAGAGTGAATATCCAAGGGGAACAGGGAGTGGACCTATAAAGACGGGAAAAGGTAAGATGCCGTTATAACCAACACACGGAACACACTCTAGCTGTGCAAACACACTGTTTCAATCGTTCTGATTCGATAGAAAATGATTACACGACCGCCACTGTTCACGGTTCACTTCCATATCCTTAAATGTCTCCAGCCAGCTAGTTGACGAATCTTTCGGACCCCAACAACGAAGGCGTGAGACACCTACTTTACCTAACTTCGCTGTACATTTTCTCATCTCACGTTGCCATGTCATCTGTTGGCCTCCACATGGCTTCTTCCATTCCTTAGGAGGAACACAAAATAAGGCATGGTATGGTAGACGAGTATTCGTCATACGCAACACGTGTAGTCTACTAAGTTTCATACGCTGAAACATGCTTTTCTCAGAAGTGGCACCCAATACCAGATTCCTAACGTCAATATTACTCACCCGGTCACTCCATCCAATCCTAGCCATACTACGTAAACATCGGTTGTCGAAAACCTCCAACCGACGAACATCGCCCACACGCATACTCCACGTCTCGCAACCGTACAACAGAACTGAACGCACTGCAGCACAGTACACACGATCCTTCAACGTCAGTGAAATATCAGTCCGACGCCACAAGTGATTCAGTCCAGCGTAAGCAGCCCGAGCCTTGGATATACGCATACTTACCTCCAATCCCGAGCTACCATCGTTCGACACGCAGCTACCAAGGTAAGTGAAACGGTCCATAGTCGTTAGTTCCTCTCCATCCAGTATCAAGTTCGGCATTACTGTCGTCCAGTCCTGTAACAGTACTTTGCAATTTGAAGGTGCGAAGCCCATGTCAAACCGACCTACAGACTTTGAGAGTGTACGCTGTGCATGGTCCGGGGATGCGAATAGGCACAGGATATCATATGCATATTTTTGATCCCAGCTTCTCCCTCGACTCCTGTATCCTGGAGACCTCTTAAAGCATTTTCCATCACCTCGTCCATGACGAAGTTGAACAGGAATGGAAAGATGGGACACGCTTATCGAATTTCGTTAGTCGTTCCGAATGCACTTGACAGTTCGCCATGTACCCGCACAAGACCACAGGTATGCAAGTACAGTACTCGCAATAGGATCACGAACTTCGCTAGCATACTCACCATTCCGGTGGAGAGCACTGAATAGTTCTGTCCAATCCACTGAGTTGAACGTGCCCTTCAAGTCGAGAAAGTGAACGATCGTAGGGCGGCGGCGTTTGTGGCGCGGTCCTAGTAACTGTCGAAGAGTGAATATCTGGTCGATGCAACCCCGACGACCTGGACGAAATCCGGCCTGTCGTTCACGGATGTAACACTCGCCAATCGGTTCGAGTCCTTCCACCGCCGGTCAACTTACCCACTTGGCAGCCTTCTATTGGTCATAGCCCACATCCTGAAAGTGACGAACGTGTTCGTTTCATTTCTAAAGATAGTAAATGACAAAAGCCAAACTGAATCTCGGAAATGGGCAAATAGCACGATCACTGACTGAACAGTTGACTTCAAGGTTACCGCGATTAGCTTTCAATAATTAACTCGAATTTAAAACCTCACAGGCTACAAATATCCGGCGTCATGCTTCCATAATTAAAGGTCACCAATTGGAATCCCCTCTCACTAGCGACTAGCTCTCCTGTACGGCAATCCTTCGAGGAGATTGGAACTCGTCCTTGTCATTTCATAAATGTGATGATATCAATGATTATTGTTGTCACATTAATTTCATCATTTCATCCGAAGAAATTTGTTTATCATGTATTATATTTGTGCAAGTACAAACGCTTCCAATTTACTTCGAACCAAACAGAAACTTTTCGGTACAAATGTGTCATTCAGCCCGACCAATCCTCCCGAACGACAAATTCAACCTGGGTCGACACAATTGTTCGTTTGAATGCATGGGGAAATTATGTTTACATCTGTCTATCTCTGTCCCTGTGTGTGTGTGTGTACGTGTGCGTGTGCGCGTGTGCATGTGCACCCGGTACCTCGAAAGTCCTGGTGGTTGGTGGTGGTAACCCATTCAGACGGGGACTAGCACCCAGACGGATTTGTTCATTAGATTGTCCCGTCTGGAGGCTCCGGGTATGTTTGGTTTAGCCACTACCCGCCATCCCAATTGTGTGACCCCCAACATGATCTACTCGGTCATATTCGGGCGCGTTTTGCACTGTGCCACTGTGCCACTGTGTGTCCACTCCCGATGCATTGATCTGCGCATCGGAAATCTGATTGGCCCACAGATTTGTGCCGTACCGGTAATAAATGCACATCCACATCCATTTCTGTACGTATGTATGCACATATACATATGCATATATACATATATGTATGCAGGAATGATTCGGTTGTTTGTTTTTTGCGTGTATGTGCGTGTGTGCATGTGTGTGTGTGTGTGTGCTAGTGTGTGCTCGTACAACACACATCCCATTGTGGGACGCTTGGCACCGCACACGCAACCAAGGACACATGCACAGTAGGCATGGTTAGGGATACGTGTGCCCAATTCAGCACACATGAACACTCCGAGGCCTATCAGAACTTTTACGAGTTCGGTTCAATGAGGGGAAAAAATCTCACGAGTTTGAAGCTCAGACTGACTGACTTCAACCGAATTCAATTGGCCTAATTGATAGTGAACGTGTTTTCCTCGGATCCACGTAGAACAAACACGAACGTCAAGTGTGGATCATTTACCGTACCCACGGTCCGCATTCCAACACTCTTGGTAGAATCAAAAGTGCAAATCAAATCAGAAAAATTTCGTTTATCACAACGAGATCAGACAAATCAAGTTGGAAGATCCTCGAATCCGATTAAATTTTCTGTTGCTCTTCCATTTCATCGTCCATTGCACAAGCGGAAAATTTACATCACACTATTAGGAACGAAATCCGGACTACATACTATTCATTATTGTCATCTTTTGGCCTATTTGGTTGAGTACTTGTGCCTGTACGTGTGCGTGTGTGTGCGAGTGTGTGTGTGTGCGTGTGTGTGTGCACGTGCACGTGTGAGCCTCGGTAATTTCGGA
This sequence comes from Fasciolopsis buskii, assembly GCA_008360955.1. NCBI lineage: Eukaryota > Metazoa > Platyhelminthes > Trematoda > Plagiorchiida > Fasciolidae > Fasciolopsis > Fasciolopsis buskii. The sequence continues at coordinate 20,835 of LUCM01011418.1, forward strand.
TTGTACAATGACAACACAATTAAGACATTCTAACGGGCCCGTGACAATGAGTTGCCTAAGCACTGGACTGGTATCTGGATGCACTGGACGAGCAAACCCCGGGGTCGGAACACAAGACCACGAAACAATCGGAGTAAGTGCGAATCGATTTTGTATTGTTTAATTCTACATTTTATCTGTTGTTGTTAGTTGAGAATTTCATATTGCATAGGCGTGCGTGTGTGCGTATATATATGTGTTTATATGACTCATTGCATAGTGTTGATCACCGTTCAACTCATCCATGAGATCACGGAAACATTGTAGACAGACGCTTCAGGTGTTTTTTTTAATGCCTCCTCGACATTCCGTTGCACAACGCTCATTGGGCCTTAAATGGTCACAGTATCCCGTGTGAATGATTGTCGTGTGAGTATAACAGTCTAATCATCGGTTCAATAACCGTCAGCGACGATGGACCGTCAAATTTCGAGTCAGCATTAAAAAACGAAAACTCGCGCGTGTTATGAATCCCAAGGTTACTGTTTTTTGTTTTCAGTAGTATATTTCGCATACGGACGGGTGAACAAAATTCCCCCGGAAGCACACGACGGGTTTCGACGTTATTGCCGTTCTTCAGGTATGCGTACCCGGTATTCTTCTCTCCAACCGTCCCTATACTCGTACACTACGCTTCTTTCTAAGTTTCTCACTCGAATTCTGTTCACCCATGCGTACGCGAAATATACTGCAAGGAAAAACCTAATACTTTCGGGCCTCTTTCAGATGATTAGCCTTGCCTGACCAACAAACATCCTACCTCGCTCGAATCACCATGTGATTCTTAAATCGACTTTCCATCCATCCATGCTTCCGAAGATTCAAATGAGATTCACAGTTACTGCTTCAAAATTTGATCATAAATTCGACACGTTATTCACTCTGCTATCGAAATTCGCTAGCCAATGCCAATTTGTTCCAGAACAGTAGTTTCCCGAAATCAATTTATAATTCATTCAAGAATAACTGAACACAAACAACTTTTTCGAAATTTGCTGGTCTGGCGACATTGCGAACGATGCACAATATGCGGCAGAGATTAGACTTATCAATTAGTACGCTAGACGATTCACCATTGACAACAAACACCCCCAAAGTGACCTTGAGAATCGTCACTAAGACAACCGTGCAGTTATTCTTTTCAATAGCCTTAGAAATCATCTCATATAAGATGAAAATATTAATTAAACCTCATGTATGAGTACAATGAATAACTGTCTCTGTCGTCGATTCTTCTTCTATCCGTTCACTAAAACATGCTTGGCGGCTGAATTGCGTGAATGATAGAATTTAGTAAGGCAGTCGTCACTGGACTTAAAAAGACCGTATTCGGTGCGTCTAAGAGAAACTAATTTATCTCTATGAATGAATGTGGGTAGTATTTTTGGCTACATGAATTAGAAATTCATCGTCCAGTATGGTACCGCGCACATTTCAATCGACTGAGGGGGAACGTGGACCTATGGGGCCCAGAATGCGATATACAAGGAAGTACAGTTTAACATCATTTCTGTTTGTATGCATTTCACTATGAAGCATGGTGTTGTTTGATGTATGAAGCGTACGAGTTCCCTAAACCAATCTTCTGATTGAAAAATCACCAGCATGTGACGACTGCTTCATTTGTCAGGCATCCATGAAAGTTCGAGGGAATCAACAAACGGACGACTCCCTCATCCCCTTTCTTCACACTTTAATTCCCCAAGTACCCAGTCACTTTCTTACCCCTCGTCTTCTAGCCGCTGTTTTTGTCCTTCCAGATGATTTCTTTTGCGTTTGAAAACTTAAACATTACGATCATGACAGTCAGGAATTCCAACTCAAATGGAAAAAAAGTGATATGCTGAGAATTTATCGGCCCCTTATTGGCTCAGATGCATAGGACTCGTCGTCCGCGATTCTAATGCGAAATGCCTACGGAATAGAGAAAACATGTTCAAAGCTCAATAAACAGAATAAATGCCTATTATCTATTACTGCATTCAACTTTCTGAAAAACTTTTGGTCAAACGGCAAAAGTAAGGCCCTGTTGAATAAAACTGTACTCAACTAACAACTGGGGTTTTGATGAAATCCATCTGGCATGTTGTGGAATTCTCTATTACTTCAAGCACGCACACGCACACGCACACGCACACGCACGCACACACACACAACAGACATGACCAAATCCACAGGTCGTCGTCTTGTACAAAACAAAAACAAAAGATAACGGCAATAAAAGTGGTACGCAACTCATCAGCATCGTGCGAATTGTCCAAGTCGTTTGAGTAATAATCATCTCCAGCACAATCGCCTTTTCAATATTCGACTATCTATCAAAAACATAAAAGTAATCACCTCAGTCATCATCATCTTAAGCTGCACCATCGTCATCATCCGAATCATCACCATCCTCATCTGCATCATCATCATCATCATCATCATCATCATCATCCGAATCATCATTCGAATCATCAACATCCGAATTATCATCAGAATCATCATCATCATCATCCGAATCATCAATATCAACATCCGAGTCATCATCATCATCATCATCATCATCATCATCATCATCATTTTCATCATCATAATCTGCATCATCAACATACGAAACATCAACACCATTATCCGAATCATCATCATCATCATCATCATCATCATCACCATCATCATCATCATCATCATCATCATCATCATCATCAACATCATTTTCCTCCTCCTCATCATCATCGGAATCATCATCATCATCACCATCATCATCATCATTTTCATCATCATTATGTTCATCATCATCATCATCATCATCATCATCATTACCATGATCAACATCATCATCACCACCATCATCATCATCATCATCATCATCTTCATCATCGTCTGGATGATCATCTTCATCATCGTCTGGATGGTCATCATTATCATCGCATTCGTTATTATGATTAAAATGGGAGACAGTTTACTCTGGTTTTTTTACTCAGATCACATCCACTTCTAAAATCAACCAATCACCTATTTCGTTGAATCCAACAGCCGGTCTTTAGTTCGTTCTTTGTGGGAGAGCGAGAACAGATACGACAGCACGTATTCAATCAATCAAAACATTTCCAGATTGGTGTTTTCTTATTGTTCTATCTATAAGCTAGAGTAGTTGCGCCATAACTCATTGCGTGTATTATCAAATTTCACAACTCTATTGTCAATACAAGCGGCCAATCGGATCCAGGGCTTTGAAAAGAACCTTACATGTCGGCTGGGGTTCAAACCCCGGTCGAATGATGCTTGTGAATAAATTAACTGTACGACATCGCACGGCCCAAATTTTAAAATGATTTTTTTAGAAGCAAAACGAATTCTCTTCCCAAAACCTTTAGACATTCATTTTGAAAACAAAAATATCACTAATGTATTAAAGACGATTCAAATACCCGCCATGTTCAATCGAATGCTTTCAGCTAAATTGTCCATTACATAGTTGCCTGAATGATTCTACACTAATGATATTGCTTACAAACTAATCGAGGACGTTGTTTCTATTCTGTCTTGCCGCGTGAAATTCGATTTGTTTGTTCTAAAATCAATCGGTTAAGTGAATGAGAAACATTGGAAGTCATCTCGAATCAAACGATAAACATGAATTGTTTGATTTTTGCTCGCATAGAGTCTACCCAAATAGAGCATGGGTTTTAAACAAATTCATTCATTTCAATGTCAAAATAGCCATATTTGCATGGTAGAAACAAATCCTCGGGAAATTTAATCGAGAACAATAAAATCTGGCATGTTGAACCGGTTCGAACGGACGATCTCATCTACACAAGTGATAAAGTCAAACACGCCCACGTTTACTGGTCCCGTGCGGACATCTGTGTGGAAAGTTGGTACACAAGTTTGTGTGTACCAACATACGATCTTGCACGTTAGTTGGATCACAGTAAATACTCATCATACACTCTCCCGGACACACAGGGAAGTATTAGCCCTTTCTGACTTGGCTTGAAGTACGAATTAGACGAGTCAAAATCCCAAAGTAAAAAAAGGAAAACAAAACCGGTCAGCACCAGAGAATTCAGACGAGTCTCAGTATCATTGGGAGTCTATGTCTCAGGGTCTTAGATTGTTACTAGCTTCGTGCACCTTTCAAAGTGCCCTATAAATGGCCGCACGCTGCAAATAGCTCCTGCGAAATAATAAGTCATAAGCACTTGCTTCTGTACCATCCTTTCCGCTCGTTAATTCGGAATTGTGTCACAAATATTCGGAATTATATAAAAGTTTTTGGGACGTTTTATTCAACTAGCTTAATGAGATTTTGACTGCACAGTTTACGAAACGTAATGACTCGCATGTGTACTGTAAGGCGTACTGATTACCGGTGCATTGCTTTTTGTAATGTTCGAGCTGATATGCTGTTGCTAGATTATATGAAAGGCAAACATTTCCACTCGGTCCCAAACATTTCTGACAAACTCAAATAATTTGGCTACAATTTCGAATTACCAGAAGAAACGTTGTAATGGCAAAGATGTTTTTGTATAACTGATAGGACAAGGCAAATGCCGAGCTCATGTTCATCAGACTGACCAAACTTTGATAGACATTTCGATGAAGATGACATCACTCTCACCGCAAACCGACCAAAAGTGGCGAACGAAGTACACGGAGGCAGGTTTACCGGCATTCATGTTGAACGGGTTTGTATTGGGCATCCAAGATATTTGACCCGAAGGCGAAGGGAGAATCAACTGGTCGGTTAGTCATCGATCTTCAGCGTGTTACTGGATCCCCAGATCGTCTTACTACCCTGCGCGTTAGGCTTATTGGTCAAAGGTTCGGACTACCGCTCATTAAACCAACCGTCTACTTTCGTGTACACGACTGGATAATATCCAGCCCACCGAACCATGGAGTACTAGATCCCAATGGACGACCGTATACGTGATGAAGGATAGAGGCGCTATCATGCCTGTGGTGACCTCAGCGCATCATTTATTTTCTCTTCTTTTTTCGTGGTTACTTTTCTCTTTCTCCATATTTCCAATAGCCCAATTGAAGTAAACACATTTATGCTGGTATATGCAAATGTATGTATGCATATAAAAATGTTGACCTATAGTAAGTAGTATCTGAAGGGTGAGGCATAAGACGAATTTCTCGGCTGCAACCACTCGTCAGATAGGCACACATGATGCGCCCCTGTCCAAACAGCATGTTGTTCACCTATCCAGATACTATTTACAATTTATATCCATTCTAGTAACTTTCTACCCTCTTTCCCAAGGTGAACTCAGCTCAGTTGACAAGGAATTATCAACGAATCACAATTGTAGTTCTTCCATGAGCTGTTCAACGCTGAAACACCGCATCCCTTTAAGTGATGAAATTTAGAATCACCATCTTGTACGAATCGATCCAAAGTATTCTCGAACGATGTACTTCCAATTCGTGGAGCATCATGAATATTTCTAATCATATTTCTTACTAGTCTCCGATCTACATGATTAACATTTGATCACCAGCAAACCGAAATTCACAGTGCTTTGCAATTTCATGTCCTATAATTCGAAGAACTGTGCAGTATTTTTTTTAATGTCGCGTGATTCACTCTAAAATATGAATTTCTAATCATTGGCACTCTATGTTTATCCGTTTAAGATGCCATTTCGGGTAATTGAAAGCAATTACGAACCAATTACTAAGAGGTTTGAGAAAAGCCACCAATCGTAGAGACCAATTGGTGATGAATATCATTCAACTATTTAGTAGCGAAACTATGACCACGAAATCAAATCAGACAGTTCACCTGTATTGTCTAACTACTAACGGAATGATTGAATTGTTTAGGCTTAGTCCAAATTGTCTATCACACGTGATTTAATCAAATCTATCAATCGGGCCTTCCTAGCCTTGCAGTCCGTCTGCATTGCAGACACAAAAAGACTGTTCGAATTCTAGTCTGGGATCTTTTCAGTTGACTGTGATGCATATGAACTGTATATGTCACAGCCCATAAATTTCAGAATCAAATGTACTGTGTAATACTAATAATAATAGTAATAAGTTAACTACTGACAATAATGATAATATTAGTAATAATAATATTATTATTTTGAGTGAGTAGCTTGCACGTATTATCGTTACGGACCCTGAGTTAATCCGAATGTGAACTTAGTTATTTAGCACAGAATGGGATTCATTTCCGATCAAAAACGAATCCTCGCAATGAGCTGGTGTACCGGTCAATTGGCGTAAAGTTAAGACAGATAAAATTCCACTAAGTCTCTTTTCTTTCGGTGATACCTAACAGACGTGTCAGATTCTCCAGATAGATGGAGCAAGAACCATCAAGATGACACGAGAGAGGGTGTGTGTGTGTGTGTGACAGAGACGAAAATACTTGTGCCAGGAAAGTTCATTCCCGATCACTTGAATGTGACCACCTTCCTAGACAGGATAGATATGTCTCCGCCGAGATCACTTTAATTCATGACCGACGGAATGACATGAATAATGTCGGCGGATCCCCAGGACATATTCCATTGTCTGAGGATAGTTTTTTGAACGAATAAAAAAATTTACACGAGATAGTGGCAAACAAACCTGAGTACATGCACTCGCCCATACACAAGGAAACGCACATGTGATAGATATTGATTGGGGATAGTTTATCAAAGAAAAATACTTTTCCCCGGTCGAGTTATCGTCGCGAGATACCCAAACAAAGTCCATAACCTGTTAGGCTCGAATTACCACTCGGGGGCTCGTTCCACACACCGTATATCCAATCATATCCCCAAGCACAATCGTCATGGACTCTTCTTTTTTTTGTACGCCATCATCATTTCGATTGTTCGACACATCACCATCCCCTTTCCCTAACCTGTCCTATTCCGAGGTGGGAATCGTTCTTATGCCAACATTAGGCCATTCCCCCTACCCTTACCCCGGGGTGCCACGTTATTTTTGATACCTGGCCACGTTACTATTCGACCTGGTAACGTGATGCTCGACCTAATTGTATTTTCATGTTGTACACAGTCCACGTGTCTACGTTTCCACGGGAGGGTGACTATAACACATAAAAACAATACAAGATTTGTAGTGTTGCAAAAAAGAATGAACGGTGAGAGAAGTTAGTTAGTTAGCTAGTTAGTTAGTATAGATGACTGGCATCGACAAGTGCACAGGTCACGTTCACAATCGTGGTAGAAGCATTTGGGTGGAGTACAAATATCGAAATAGAATTGCTAACAAATCATCCAATCATTTTCTACCGTTGTAGTTGTCGATTTGTGTCGAATCATGATCAGGGTATCATGGTCAAATACATTTTGCAGCGAACGATAAACCGGGGGGAGAAAATTAGAATGTTAAGACGAACAAATCGAATCACGCATTATGCCGATGTTTTTAGGCGTTAGAACTGTCAGACATCTTAGTCGGTCGAGATAAGTACAAGCTATCGGGTTCAGTTAGAAATCGTCTTATCATTATTCGCACACATGTGCATACTTGTGACGATCGTTCCATCCTCGGACAGTACGGTCAAAAATAGATTTTCCAAGCCCAAATTGTTTTTCCTGCTTCGTCGGTATAGGGAATGGGTGTTTGGAATCGATGAATTGATTTCGCCCATATCATTCTGTCTTTGTTACGATTGTAATACGCATGAATAATGGTACAACCATTGATATAACTAGTAGTTATAAAATACCATACAAATGGTCTATCAAAATGAAATTCCACTTAGGTAACTATTTTCTAGTTAACTTAAAGAAAAAATAGATTGGATATTACAAATCCCATAATATCATCATAGCAGGAAAGATCATACTCCCAGAATTATTGATCGATTTTGAACTTATCATTGAACTACAGTTTGCCGAGCAAGGCGTAATTATATGCGAAATGAGAAATCTTACTTATCCGTAAAAGAAAAATCAGTCGATTAGTTAACATCGGAATTGCTTGGAACTATTAGTTGAACACTCTTGAGATCTTTCAATGGGGACTCGAACCCGAGATGCATGACAGTGAATTCTGCGCTTAGTCAATAATCCGCGCGTTTCATTTAGGGTTCCAGTGAGAACGGGAACAAATTATTTCCACTCGAATTCTAAACAAGGCAGAAGTAACTAAGTTCTGAAGGTATTTCGTGTTATGATCAATACCAGTATCCAAGTGCTTTTGTGTACTTGTGTGTGTGCGCGCGCCTGTTTGTTGCCACTCCATTGTGGCTAACTGCGCGGCAGACTGGCCGATCCAACCGGAACGTTTAAGGCCATAGAAGAGCTCCCATTGCTAGTTTATAGAGAGCATTGCAATTCCTTTCTAAATAGGATCCCAGGGCTCAATCGACGGAAACTGTTACCATGAGACGGTCGTAAGGGCACATGCTTTAGTTGGGACATGACGTACGGAGAATTTCACCGGTGTATTACCTATTGTAGTAAGAGTTAACTACAAACTCTGCTCTGGTTCAATTGCACAATTGACAGCAGATAGCAGAATCTCCACTTTATTCGCTAGTGAATATCAGTTCAATTAACAATCATTTTGTCATATTTGGAACTTCACATATCGATTACAATAAATAAGTTATCTAGTGAACTGAATCTCTTCGATTAAACACAACCAACCAGTCAATTAACGAATCAATAAAACTTTGCTCTCGATCTGTCCGGATTTGTATTGTATGAACTTTTACGAATAGTGAATCTTGAACAAAACGCACTTCGAAACTAGTCCCAGTCAAAAGATAAATAGTCCTCGCTTATCATTTCTTTTCAATTGTGTCAGTGAAATGACCATGGAGATAGTGCTATCTTCACATGGGAATAATGGCATCGATGCTTGTCCAGGCCATATTACCTGAACTAGAATAGGCGGACGAAGTTGCGTTACTAAATTATGACCTAATTAAGTTGCAGATTTCTCTCGAACGTCTACACGATGGCGTGGGCATGATTGGAATGCGTTTTGTACGTCAGAAGTGTAAAATAACGTTGCACGATTGAATTGGCTCAAAACCGAAACTTGTTCTTTCAAGGGACGTATTGGGTGAAGTGGATAAATTTAGTTAATTAAATGGATAATTGCATTCTCACCGGATGGCTGTATATCGGATGAAATGTCTCCTCACATGCAGCGGGTTTGGTTGGCTTTTACCAATTTGTGTGGGTTTGTGGTATCCGGTTGTCCAGCGAGGGTCACCACCTGGAGGTGGATATTGCTGAAAGGGCTTCGAAACATGGTCCTTGAGATCAAATGCACGAATATTTTCTATGTTACCCTACCGTTGTCCTCATATTATTTGCATAATAAAGTGGGATAATTTTGTAAGTAACTCAAACGTTAGGTGTAAGATATTGGGTTCTCGGGTTCTGTCTTTAGAATAGGCACTGTGAATCAGAATGAAGTATGACGGTTAGTTGGTTTGCACGTGTCCACGGAACAGTTGTTCTGTTGTAAGCTGTTCTCCAAAGCAAGCAATAATTTTGATAGATAAGCCTGTGTGATCATTTCTCGATAGCATGGGAAAAGAAAGGGTGCAAACTTTCACCGGTTAGACTGGCCGGTGTGGGTACAGTTAGACTACCGAGTTAGAGTATGCCAGATTCTATCTCCTGTTCCACTCGATCTTTCACGATTCCTCGTTCTTTTTTCTTTTTGTTTTATTTTGTTTTTGAACAACTGGAGCTGTGAAGTATTAACCAAAACTCGGACAAGTTCGTGTGAGGTTAATGATTGTACAAACGGAAACCATTGGACAATTCAGTAAGATAATTAATGGAAATAACTGCCTATGAAAAAACATGAAAATTTGACATGCTTCAGCCCATCAAACAACCAATGAACATCCATAGAGGAATAGACTGAAAGCAATGATTAATCATATTGGCTTCTGACTGGACCAAGCGAAAGTGATTAATCTGTCGATAATGATTAAACAGGACGGCAATGAAAGGTCTAGCTGTGTACCAGTGATTAGCACACAACTATAAGATTGCTGAACACGTATCAAAAATAATCTCACGAAATTAGGGAAAAGGAAGAAATGTAATAAGGAAAACAAAATCTCTTCATTCGTTTTCGAACACATAAGTATCAGCTAGTCTAATATAGACTTGGGTTTAATTCACGAAATGTAGGCAAGGATCAATTAATGACAAAATTCCACTTGGTTTCTAATTAATGGATAATCGATTTGAGGGACAAGGCATTAGTGGGAAAACAGTACCTATGCCTGCTAGTTCATCATCTTACAACTGATTGAGTTTTCAGTGCTCACGACTGACTGGCGTCCTCATCCGAATCATCATCATCATCAAAAACAACAACAACAACAACAACAACAATGACAACAACAAGTGCAGAGAGTGAATCTTCCTCATGGTTGGCCCATGCAAACACCATCGAATGCCAAGTTAATAACTTGAGTTGAGTCTGAGATGATATTCTTTGGCGATACGCTTTAAGCAATTGAAAATCAAGAGAGATACGTGGAGCTGCTTGGTAGCCAAAGTTGTGCCGGTCGTATTTTAAGTAGTATTACCAATAATAGTATTAGTGGTAGTAGAAGCAGTAGTAGTGGTAATAGTAATAGTGATAGTAATAATAGTAGTAGTAGTAATCGTAAAAGTATTAATGGTGATAGTATTAGTAGTAGTAATGACGGTTTTACTGACGACGGTGATGATTATGTCAATGTTATTGCTTCCCTTTCGTGTTCAATACACAGCGCTAGATCCTATGACAATTGTTCGGAGTGTTAAATTTTAAGGCCTTAAAAACCCAGTTACACAGACATCAACCGAACACGTGAGGTGTATGAACGTGAAAAATTTCCCCGCCTGGTTATTATGGATCGAAAGTACAGTGTGTGTGTGTGTGTGTGTGTGTGTGGAGTAGGAGCAATTGAAGCGGTTGCAGGTCAATAATTTGATTGAACTTTCCAAGTTCAACTGTTCCAACGTTTACTACAACGATTGCTAATGCGTTTTTTCGTTTCTAAATTGTAATAGATCACCACAATGTGCCATGGATTGTGTCCACTGATTTGTGCTCCCTTGTTGTATGCTGGTTATCAATCATCATTTCTTTGTGTGAAGTGAGATCCGGAAATCAGTGCCATCCGGTGGCCCGTTGGATCTTATCGATTTGATTGTGTACACTCAACGTATTCTGTGGCATACTATAGGATTCTTCTTTTTCGAACTTCTCGTAGGTTTAGACCCACACGTCTTCTGAAATTGGCTCCAGGAAGGGATTCACCCATCTAATCAACAGTGGACACTAGTTACTGTTATAAATCACTACTATTTCACCGCAATTTCGCATCACGATACGCCTCGTGATTTAACAGACAAGTTATATTCTTTAAGAACAGGGCACAGAGAGAGTAATTTGCCCCAGCTGGAATGATAAATCTATTAGTTCAAAGGCCAAGAATCACTTTTCAAATGTGCAGTTTACTTCTGAAACTCGAAGTTAGCGTCCATTAGACTGCAATAAATGTAGTCGAACTGAACACATCAAATAGTGGACGAAATCTGACTAGTAATAGTTGGTTGTAATGCCTCCTTGGGATAGGAGTAGCGCGACACACCGGATATACAATTACCAAATTTGTTTCCCGATACGGTTATTAAATTAGCCCGCTAGTCCGCTGCTATTTATTCAAATGGCCTCAAGTGCCAGACACAACGGGGAATCAATTTGCTTATTACACATTCTTATCTCGGCACCGCCAGTCGGAATCGACCCCATGGTCTTTCGCCCAACAAGTAGACGTTCTTAGGGCTAAGAGATGATGTCATCAACCTCGATGGATTTCCCCAATAGATGTACGATCGTATATTTTCTGGTTATGTCGCTGACTAAATAAATCTATACCCAAACCACACTTCACGAACGATCGAAAATGCACCCTACTAATAACCATTCCCCGATCAATACCAGTCCGTGGTGAATCGAATCGACCCAGTGCCGAATCATGACGGCACAGGTGTTACAAATTGTTTGTCTTTATCAAAAGAAACGGTAATCACCCCTCCTCTACTTGATAGCCTAGACTGATGCGCATTGACTGCGTCCGCTTCACATTTCATTGGCCTCACACCACATGTTGTTTGTGGCTCAAGTCAAAACCGTTCCACGGGTTGCTCCACCACCATAGTATACGCTTCATGATACGGGGCGCAAGTGTATAGCAGTTGTTCCTATCGGTCACATGTCGCGTGGCCATTTGCTTCTCCCCCCCTGCCTCGTGCGGCCACAGCCATCTCACTCGACCCTCGCAAATCTCAATGGGACCAATCACGTCCTTGCGAATGTTCTACCCGCTGCACTCGCCTGTCTGTCTGCATATTTTTGTTGTATACTTATGGTAACGGACCAATGAAGGGTACACATCCACACAGTTGATATGTGCTTATGCGCGCTCACTCATTTGTTCACGTGCACGCGAGCGAACGTAGGTTTGAGCCGCGCGACTGCTTTCCGGTGCATGGATCAGGACTACAGAGAACCCGTAGGTAAAAAAAAGAGTCGAACATCTGTTTCACCCAAAGACCAATTTACGTCTCCAACCCATATGCATTGCACATTTGATAAATTAATGTCCTCGATGCTACATCTCCCGCGAGTGATACCACCGACCGAAAATACGACATATACATCGTGGTCATTTGTGACTACTTTTTGTAGTGAAACAACATAACGGCCCCCATAGTACCCGCTTGATGTGGCAGTTTTTATCGTTATACTTCCTTTATTAATGCAGATCATCATTCAGGAAGGGAGCCGCGACCAACAGAGGACCGCCGAATACGGTAGTTGGACCGTGGTGGGAGGATTCGAACCCGCGACCTTCACGCCCAAAAGCCACGACCTTATCCGCCTAGCCACCGCCGGCCACGTGACACGTTCGCATACTCCATGTACTCCTGTACACGCCATAGAACTTCTCCGCAGGACAATCATATTCATGCCGCCGGAAGTGTGCATTGAGAATGGACCAGTTGGAGAACGAAGACTGACTTTGTACTCGCTACCGCACTGGGTCACAAATGGTGCGATACTCTAAACCAAAGCATTCGGAGTAGCTAATCAAAGAGAGAAGAAGTGAAATGCCACAAACTTATGACCGTGCCTAAGCGAAGGCCGAAAGTGGTCAAATTTAGTACATTAGGCTAAAAAGTGCAAACCATTCATGTCTGCTTCTGCAAGGACTGGTGGGTTGAAAATTCCCCGAAGCATGCTAATATGAATTGGCTATTTATTATGGACAGCGCATTCATAGGGATGCTTAAATTTTATGGAATAATTAGGTAGCCGCATTCGTTAAAATGGCCCTCATGAACTGACATATCCCGTATGGGCTCATTCGATCCACAAAAACTCCAACTGGTAGTGGGCGGAGCGAGGGAAGTTTTACAGAACAAAAACGGATCAAATCTAAAGTGCAAGCTGCTCTAATCTCATGTTGTCTGAACTACAGAATATAAGGTCACAAATGGGGTAGGTTTGGGGTGGGGTGGGATGGGATGGGCTAATTGTGTATTTCGATTAGGCAAAGGGGACAAGACCTGGGGGTGGGTGGTGTCTAGAAAGCATATGGGCACCCGGTATTAGTTAAGCGTATCGGTAAGATGACACTCTAATTTGGGAATTTTTAGTAGTTCAGTCCGAGGGCATCAATCTGTTGTGGGTTGACATTGAAGGAGCAACAACAACAACAACAACAACAACAACAACAACAACAACAACAACAAAGAAAACATTAGACAATAAAGACAAGCCCAAACAAGTTTCATCCCTGGTCCTCGATACATTCTCGCCCGTTCCAAGTTTCAGGGGTCAGGACATTTTCATTTGTTATCATATTGTGGGAAAAAGTTGTGCCAGCAAACACATGGAGGGAGGTTGACGAAAATGAGAGGGGAATTTCACGTACGTACTTGTCAGTCTAGTGGGTTTATTAGCAATGGACTGGATGACCATTTGTTCATTTTTGCATTCGAGTTAAAAAAAACCAATAAATTAATTTGAAATTACGCCCCCTTCCTCGTAAAACATCATCCACAATTCCTGCCGGCCTAGAATGTGAATGAATAAGTTCAGAGCTGTTTTATTTCGATCAGCCTTGTTCTGAAGCCCTAAGTACCGAACGACACACGTTTTCGTGTGATTCTGATTTGGTTGGAACTTTGGATGAACGAATGGGAGTCGAGCAATTCAACCGCCACGTATACACATGGTCTTCTCGAAGCCATTTGTATCACTTTTTGAACAATGAAATTTTCTATCTGCTGTTATGCATAAAAATCCCCAAATGCAACTATTTCCACAAATGGATTGAGCATCCGTCACCGAAACCATCCGAGGTTCGAATCCCGGATCTGTCGGTTACCGTCAAGCTCCTTACCACACGTGAAATGACTTTGTGAGATTTCATGTGGCTTTATGCAACTCTAAGTTTTAGAATCAAGATGGCCAGTCTCCGCTCTCGTGTGTATTACTCCTTGGTGGCAATCGAAAGTGTTCTTTCCAATGCGCACATGTTTTAAGCGTCTCAAACAAAAATCCATTATGCCGATTAACTGACTCTTTATTGGATACAACGATGAATTTCAAACAGCACAAAATTCATTTGTCCCAAATTGCCTTGGTCGTACAAAGAACTATTAATCCCATCCAGAGAGTGTGATAAAGACTTGGGCGAAAGCCCGGCCCAGTCCATCGGGTGGACTGGTTTTTGATAGTCAGTCTAGAGTTAGATGATACAACTCTAATCGCAAACCGACCACAGATGGCATACGGAAACATTCCCATCAACATCTTCCGCAACGGGCTGAACTGGACACCCGGGATGTTTGAGCCATCCAAAGGTCGATTGTTACTGGATCCTCGGATCGTCCCAATACCTTGTTCGTTAGACTGACTGGAACACAGTTCGCTAAGTCAATCCTCTACTTCGTCTAAGGTAACCGGGTAACATCTAGCCCACAGAGTCATACGTGCGGTGAATTCTACATATCATTTCTACTTTTTTCTTCTTTCGCCACGATTTCCTGACATGATCTTTAACCATAGATTTGTGCTGGATATATATATATATATAAGAACTAAGTACAAAGTTTGGTGACCTTGAGCACTAGTGATTCATAATCTATGACCAACTGTTCCTACTCTCTCGTCAGTAGACGGTATAGCCGTTGTTTCACCATGTGAGCAAGATTTATCCCGATCGTCTGTCCCGGTTCGGATAATCGATCCAGTGTTAGATCGGAGGGTGGTTGAACAATGTCTGAACTAAACGAATACGAAAAGTATTCCAAAGCAAATGATCGAATTCCGCTCGAATTACTTGAACACCCGAGTATTTTTGGTCACATATCCGTGAGTTTTAGAATGATCCATGTTAGTTCGATAGAAGAAAGATGCATGAAACGCTAATGCATTACACAATTAGATCGGACAAAGGCTAGCGTATAATGTTTTCATCCAACGAATAAGACTATCAGACCCACAGAGATCCAGGCAGCTGAATAATTATAAGCAGGGTATGCAGCCACGATTACAGTCGATAGCGCATCTTTAATACAGAAAGATATGATTAGTGTCTAGAATGGCTGTGTTGGGCATATAGCGAGAACAACTGGCCAGAGGTCAGATACGGAAACATTGAGTTGAAGGGTTTTAGTTTTAACAACAAATATCCAATTCTGACCGCTTTCATAGACTGAGGTACTTCTAGCTTGAAGCCCGAATAGATAATCCGGTCATGAGTAGTTCCATTGTCAACGGGGACTTTGCTGTGGCCCGGGATATCGATTCCTCTGATGGAAAATCGTATTTGGTCATTCCCGGAAGAAAGCAAGCAGCCGGTTGGCATATAAGGCCACCGAATAGATTCTCGATTTCCGACGGTGCTAAAATATTTTCCAGCGATACAACACGGCGGCACCAATAAGTAATCTTACTGCAAAGTGATCGATTTGCCAGACGATGAAGTTCCTTTGTTTCTTTTGTCTTCTACTTCCTTTATTAATGAAATAACGATATACATCATTTTCCAGGAAGGGGGCCGCGGCCAACAGAGGGCTGCCAAATGGGGAAGTTGACCGTTGGTGGAGGATTCGAACTCGCGACCTTCACGTCCAAACGCCACGGGCTAATCCGCTTGGCCACCGACGACCTGTGAGGATAGCAGTTAAAGCATAGACTACTGAAAAGTTTTAGATCCATTGATGAAAAATGTATGTGTTTGTGGAATAGTTTCCGATATACTAAACGCATTGAAATATGTCATCATCGATGAATGATAGGCTGCTAGAGTCGAGTTGATTACTTAGGCAGATCCGAATCACGACTGAATGATGCTTTGCCTGTAA
Organism: Fasciolopsis buskii; assembly: GCA_008360955.1. NCBI lineage: Eukaryota > Metazoa > Platyhelminthes > Trematoda > Plagiorchiida > Fasciolidae > Fasciolopsis > Fasciolopsis buskii. Next base: position 37,253 of record LUCM01011418.1, read on the forward strand.
TCTATTACTTTTTTCAATAAGGTTACAGTATTGTACATAGTTTTTAGAGGGGCGGCCATAGTCAACTTCAGGCCACCTAATGGGAAATTAGCCGACCGTGGAAATACTCGAACCTTTGACGTCCACTTCAAAATGCCGGGGTGTTTGCTAAATGGCCAAAGTCTGTGCCACTGGCAACAAAGGTTTTTCTTTATATATATATGGACCTTGGGAAGTTTTACGTTGCCAATGCTTTTCTGGGATCAACGGATTTAGTTATAGCTTGTTTGAAACGAGCGCACATTTCAGATAGACTAATGGATAGAATATTCTGCATGCCCTAACTCACTATCCTGACTTGCTCATTCTAGTAGATATTGTAAGACAACGGGGTGGAGTTAATTGCATTTTGTGCACTACTTTGAACTTGATGTATCGGCCGATTTCCACCAACTCTCACGTTGACTTCTTTCAGTTACCCGATAGCGGGTCAGGGCCTGTCCTTAGCTCTTACATGTTCAATGAATTCGGAGTGAACGTGGTACAGCCATTCGTGATTAGCTTCTGCCTAGCAGGAAACGTTTTTTACGAGCTTCGAGATCACTCAACACTTCCAGTCGGACAACTTCAGGTTGTATCCAGACAAAAAAACGAAAAGATGGAAGGTTTATGCGCATCCGACCGGGCTAATTTATTGCGTTCAATTACTCGTCGGGATAGATTGGTGGGAAATTTTCCACCGTTCCGAGGATATTATATTCGTCATGACCAACAAAGCAACTGAATTCGTTTCTTTTGTCTTGCTCGTACACTTTTCTGTCCTGTCACACAAATCAAAATTCGAATCGGTTCTTTGGTCATCGGGTAAAAAGGCACACTGTTTAACTGGGACAATCGTCAACTTATCGTTTTGTGGTTATCTTACCATCTCCTTTTTTGCTTGTCATGCACAAAAAAGTTTAATGATAGCCTGTCCAAAAACATAAGCGAGTTGTCACAAATGGTTTTTTTCCCCTTTTGGTTAGGGGGGAGGTACAACCACCCCATTCCTGTCCCATTCATCCTACAGGAAAAAAGATAAACAAACAGACATGTCTTAGCCATTGTTTATCGATTCACTTGTGAACAGAAGGTCTTAAGTTGACCGGGTGTTTAAGTTTGTTTGTGATAAGCGATTCGTTCGCCGCGCAGTTCATTGATCTATGTTCATCTAAATTGAGGCACAGCTCGTGCTTTTCGGAACTCGAAGTCAGCTCACGTGATCTACTGCCGTTACCGCCGTTGCAGGTCAGCGTTGACCACTGCGCGAATGACAATCGTGCAATGAAAGTGGTTCATTGCTGGGATGTCATTGTATTATAGACTATCATAGCATTTGTTCAAGCTCAACAAATCACAACATATCGACTCTTTACGAGCACACCTGGCTAGTTTTTTTTTTGCTTCTGCGTATGCAGAAAACAACAGCCGGATTGTGCTAGTTTTTTGAAGCACAAAATTGAAGTTAAAGGATTAACTGACCACTTCGATAATAGATGCACCCATGAGGTGATGAATTGGAGCCAGTTTCAGCCCTTTCAATGGTTGTAGAAAGTTATGTTTGTCTTAACTCAGATTGATGGTTTTTTCGGGGTTCTGGAAGCTGAACTTGGTTTTACCCCATGAAGATTTCGTCATCGGTCGAGGTGACCTCATCAGCTTTTGTGTATACCCTTTGACATCGGTGCTCATTCAATGTGCTGGCTAACTAGATGTCATCTAATAGCCTGTTTTATACAGGCGATAAAAGACAGTAATACAAAATCTTCACATCCGTAGTTTCTACAGTCTAAAAGAGTCTCGAATCACGTGTTCAGCTGCCATGTAACTTAAACCCCAACAATTGGAAGTTTCCTTGATAATTTACCGCGTTTGTAAATCCATGAAATGAATGAAAAACTGAAGATTTGGAAGCAATTCTGGCAAGACTACTGTGATCTAACACCATTGTTGAGTGAATAACAGAAAGACGGTAGGCATAGTTACACTTGAAGTCTTCTTACTCCCTCTGTGATAAAGTCATAGGTCTTTTTAGTGATAATACAATTTCTTTAGGTATGAGTAAAACAATTTGGCCCTACTGAAGTTCACCTGAGTTGGTGATCTCAGTGATCGATGTAACGCATAAATCCCAGTTTATCAGCAAGCAATGCAACCCGTTTTTCACTGGATTCTCATCACTTCCGTTACAATCCGCTCGTCCTGTCATCCTCCCTAGCAGCCTCAATAGAAACTGATATGTCCGTACCAATTAAATGCTCCGATTCCAAATTTCCGACCTGTCATTTGATGTCGTAGTGATAACGGGTGTAAATGCGATATCGCAGCTTCCTTCTCGTTTAAAACATAATGAAATTAAATGTAATTACAAATTGATGTTTCATTTACTTCCCGTCCGAAGGTAGCACGATTTATCATAGTTTGTTGAACTCGCAGAACTGGTCAGATTTAGGACGAATGCTTACATTTTTTAGCATATGACAATGAAACTGTAATGTGGACTTATCTATACAAAATTGACGGACAGTACATTTTAAAATATTGTATAAATACATCTGCACATGCTGGCGGTGCGTTTTGCCACTGCACGAATTCGGAACTATGCAATCGAAACCACTTTGGGATTTTTCACAGTCCGATCATGTCCATATCGACTTGACCGGATCAGTAACTAATCATCGTGTGATATCAACACTCAGTTTGCCTTTAATTAACCATGGAAGCACCGTAAAGCTATTTCATTCGTGTCAGGAATCATCATGAGTACATGTCGGCCGCGCCCAAACTGAGACGCGAACTCGGGATGAACGAGTGTGAATAGAACGCCTTAGCTATCGTGTTACTACACAGGATCTCAACGATTGGTTGAACGTCACCACATCATGTCACACCTATCCGTAACTGATTTGCACGGCCACAGGCCGCTGACTTTCGACTCACAATCGTTCGCACCTGGTTTGCGTTCCGTTTCCGACACAGTCTGCGTGCATCATGGATGATTCCTAACAGGGCTGAAATCCTGCTACTAATACGCACGAATCCCTAATGGAAGAACACATTCGCGTGAGTGACAGACACCGAAGTTTGTCCCAGTTCCCCTCCAGAACGTCGCAATTCTAATTGACCTACTCGTGACTGTGAGCGGCCGAAGAGCTGAACCGTATCGTGTCAGTTGGGTTTAATTTAGATCAATCTCAAGGTGATCAGTACGAAGAAAAGTGATTATGCAAGTCTCTCCATGATAATTCATGTAAGACCACGTATTACTGCGCGGTCGAATGCCGTATTAAGGGTTTTAGTCTCTTGGTTCAAAATTCATCCTCTAAAACCCATAGAGTTTGTTCTGATAGAATGACCAATACGGATGCTGCTGTTGGATTTTGGATAAAGTGCCGAAAATGGGTCAACCTCAGAGTCTCAAGTATTACGCTCTTTTAATTAGTCATTTTTCGGACATTCGAACCACGTGTGCATTGTAAAATCAAGTGACGTCTAACATCATACAAACGCGCGCACACACACACACACACATACACACACACATACACACACAAGGAAGGAGTTGGGTGTTCGGACGTGAGTTGTCTATTTCATTCAGATATTCATGCATAATCATTTCGAACAAATGGTTCTATGATTCTCGACATCTCCGTGCAAGAGTATTCTCTGGAAGGGCCACTTTGTCGAGGATGTGAATCCGGCGGATGACCACGAACGGCGATGCCAAGTATAAAGGAACTGTATTGAGAGTAATGAAATCGCAAAAGCTTGTGAAATCACTTCCAGTTTTGTCCGAATTCTAAGAACACGCTCTATATCTGTAGTTGTTTACTGTTTTCCTATCTCCTAAATGATGAAGGTAGCGATGGAAGGATGAAACGAAATCTGATGACCGAGTGTGGTATTGTTTGAACAAGTTACGGTATTCATATGTTCAACGGAACACGGAAAACGAAAGCATTGTGTACGGACGTGTTCACGTGACACCGAACACGCTCAGATTTAGAGAGAGTCTAATCGCCATGACAAGAGTTGGCCAATCGTAGCGGAAAACGAACGGCACATTCTGCCGACCGGGACGACGGGTATCGCGCGATTAGTTGGGAGATTAACGAAGCTGAACACGTGACTTTTGTTTGTAACTGGTGGTTACAATGGGTATCTTTCCTGTTGACGTAGAACGCAATTGGTGAGGACGGCCACACAAGGTTGGATCTTGCTTCTTCTCGGGCATAATGAAATGGATATGTCCAACTCTGATGATTCCACCATTGAAATTCGGAGTACTTTTCCGTTTCGTTCCACTTAAATTGG
>LUCM01011418.1:42090-52798 GCA_008360955.1 Fasciolopsis buskii
AGACCCAGTGGTTACCTAATCAGGCGAACAAATCTTGTGACCGAGAGTTTGATTTTTCATGCGTGAAAGTAACACGTTCATATCAGTCAGGTTAAACTTGAAAGACATTTGTCACGTGGGTAGGATAGGTTAAAATCTGTAGGGTAGAGAATAGAGGAAAACAAAAGCACTCTGATTTCATGCCGTTTAATGCAGGAAGTCATGCGGTTTTATGACTAATCGATTGACTGAATGACTGCCTGACTGATTGGCTGACTGACTGACTGACTGACTGACTGACTGACTGACTGAATGAATGAATGAGTGAATGAATGAATGAATGAATGAATGAATGAATGAATGAATGAATGAATGAATGAATGGATGAATGAATGACTAAATGCAACGAGGGACGAAAAAGTACATTGAGCACTTTCGTTTTCACTTCTCCTTTACTGTACCATACTTTTTTGATCGCCAGAAAAACGTACACTTCAACCCGTAATTTTGGAATGCTTCGACCGTCCGTTTTCACCAAATAAGTCAGCGACAACGTGGTAGAAATTTGGTCATGAGTTACCGTAATTCATTGTTGTTTAGTCAGATAAAGCTTTGAACTTCGTTTTTGTTTCGAATATCATTGACCTTAAACTTGACAGAACATCACGAAATGGAAATTAGAAATGGAACTCTATCACGAGTTCGAATTGAGCATAAAACCTTCTACTGAACTGAATGTTCACAGACTATCGGAAATCAGTAGTCAACTGGGAATGATTCAGTTAGAGGAATATCTCCCTATTTTTTAATCCCGCAATGGTTGACTTGTGGCTGTCCACATGAACTTTCTGATACGGAAAGCGATTCAATTTAGCACAACCAATATGCAATCCATTCCGTGGCATGTTTTCTAGGCAGCATGTTGAATTTAATTGTCTACTGGTACCAGGATTTTTTCCGCAGCAAAAACCACATCCCGACCAAAATCGTTGCTTTTAGGCAGAACTCTGATGGCTTTCCGTCCATCGAGATAGTGTATTTATGGTTTTCTAGATTTTTCATGCTTTCTTTGTTCATTGTCCCCGGTTAATTTGCCTGTCTAAGACCGGTCATTTCTGTCTGCAGTACAACGAATGCTGTTTCCGAATACGTATTGACATTTTCTTTACGAGTTAAGCGAAATGAAATCCATGCATCGACTCAATGAATTTGGTTTCTGGAGAACTTCTTCGCGTTTAACAGATAAACAAGTTCGAATTCCACTAGTACCAATATTTTTGTTCAGTATACGGTCTGTAGATCGTACTAAGCGTAAGCAACTGTAAACTTCTGTGCACATTGTTACAAAAGCTCTCTCATCAATGTGAAATGTGTCTGAAGATACATTTCTAAAAGCGCGACCATGGTAGATGAAACTGCTAGCCGAGAAATCTATTGTTCGCCGGAAACCGGGGTGATTAGGTAACGAACCAATCGGGTTCGATTAGCAACAATGGCATCCGTATACACACAAAAATGGTCTAAAACAAAGGAATTAACTTATCATTGCACACGCGACAAGCAGAACACATTCAGTCATTCACGTGATGTTGAACATTTTCGGTCAATGAAGTGTTGGATTTTCAAGTATAGCAATTCCTAACACAAAAGTAGAACAAATCTTGTTCATTTCTGCTGAAAATAAGCCCATTCAATAACCCAAATTGAAGGATTTGGGGATAAAATAAGGATGCATTTTGATGCGTTTTTTGTTTACATACAGTATCACTCCTTATTTTTCTATTCGTATCACTTTTTGGGGGCTATTATTGTCCATTCAGGTTTACCGGCTTTCACTGTACGATACGATTTTGTCTGACGACATCGAATCCGTTCTTCGGTCAGACAAAGTTTCCTCCAGGTGGGTGTGCAAGTTGAATTAGACAGTCCACTGATATGGCACTCGTCACGTGACACCGCGTTACTGTGACACATGGTGTTTGGTCGATCTTCCACGATTTGAACGCTGACCAAATGACCTTCAAGTGTATGATGCTGAAGTGGACTGACTGTCTGAAATTTCCATTCTTCCTTTTGTCTTATTCGGTGCTCCTGTAACCGGATCTTTTTACGTACAATGGGATGGTCAAACGAACACTCTACAGTGTAAAATGGGATCAGAACATCTCGGAGTCCACGCTGTGCGCGTAGGTGGGTGATCGCATTCATGTAACCTATTCGAGCCAAGGTATTCTGCCAGAAATACGTGCTAGATTCGCAGGCGGCCATTGATTCAGGCACGAGCACGATGGTTGGAATGACTGAGATGAGACTATGCATCGGGACCCATCGATTGCTGAACTTTTCAAATCTGTTAGTTATTTCAGGAAACAAAAGAAAGGAAGACTGATGTCTGTTGTGATTGAAAAGGGAATATTACGTTTAATTAGTGAGAAACTATTCAAAAATGTAACAGGGGTTATATATATGTATATGCATATATATATGTATATATGTATATATATATATATATATATTTATATATATAACTGGCTTGGAAACAAGCATGGTCCAAACGCAACAACATGCAAATGGGAATTTACCGAAGGGAGACAGACAAGAGGGGAAAATAATAAGCCAAAACAAGCCAACTGATACTTTTTGTCTTTTCACCGTACACATTTTTCTTTTGATTTTTTGGCTGTTTCCAATGCTTTTTACCGGGAACGAGTTATACAAACAGGCCACACACACTACTCATGCCATTGACTTCGATTCTGAGCCATATCTGTCTGCATGTTCAAGAAACAACATCTCTTTGGCCCCAACCACGAAGGCGGGAAGCACAAACCGAGGCCAATGCCGGAGCCAACTTCTTCACACCTCTAAGCCAAGTCATAGCCTGATCACCAGATCACTTATTCCAGCCTTGCTAAGTACGTGCAAATGGAGCACGAATAGGTCGACGATGAACGGGCATATACGATACGTGTCCAAGTCACCAAATGCAACGTAGAGTGATCATCTCAGTTAGAGGACGACTGTCTGCACCCAACATACGACGACGCACCTAGTCATTGCTCACCCGTTGTCCCCACTAGACTGGAGCAATGCTTCGGAGAAATCGATGGTCAAAAACAGAAAGTCGCCAGGGATCCTGAACGCGGATAGGCCAGGTTTCGCGACCGTAAAGAAGAACACTATGAACTGTGGCATTGTACACCCTCCCGTTGAGTGGATGTCGGCCATTATGAGGGCACCACAAGTACGACAGGTTCATAGGAGCTGCTCTGGCTTTTGCAATCCGTGACGAGGAATTCATTCGTTGAACTGATGATCTCATCGACTCGTTTCCATGTCATATGGCAAAAATTAGTGAGTAGTAGAAAGGATCTATTGCCATAAGTGAACGGTCGCCTCCCCCAAACTACTGTAAACTTGTCATTATCAACATAACCAAATAAGAACTTGAACACATGCCCTTCATTCTGGTCGAAAAAAACCTTTGGTGGAATAGTGTACATAACTACCTAATTCTATCAAGATCGCTTAAGATGAGATCCTCGTTGGATACCGCGAAACGCGAAACACTTCAGCATCATCAGTCAGTTGGTTGTTTCTCCTAGTCTCGGTAAAACGGATTTTGATTTCCTCGCAAAACCCACAAAACACATTTTTATAGACATGTATTTTCTCTGAAAATCATTCTTTTTCTAGGCAGCAAAGCTGTATTCAACATGAGTGCTTGTGTCCTAAGTGTATACTTGTCTCATTCCCGTCATGGGTCATCATCCGTGTCCCGATTGGTGACCAAGTCGACCACTTTGGATGCTAAACTATTCGTGAATGTCTCAATAATTAAGTATCATAGGATAAAAATGCGGCATAGCCTGCAAAATCCAAGGTAGGCGGAAAAAATCGACCTAAAACTTTGTAAGGAGAAATATGCGCATACGTTCCCGGGTGTGTCAAACAAGTTTTACCGTCTGGGGTCATCTGTACTGTCGGTGGAAGTCGTATCAATCCAAGAGCCTAGTATTCCGTAGGTGTTACAGCCCTGCACTATTCATACCACGCTGGTCACAAAAAGATCATCCCTGAATTAATTGTGAAATATACAATTCAGAGCTCATCCACAACTGTGCATTTATACATTCGCATGTCCTTCCGACCGCTTGGGAATGATTACATACAGACAAAGATAAAAGTGGAGAGTAGCTTAATAAGAAAAAGAAAATTCCTTTGATCAACTCGGACAGGATAGTGCCAAGAATTACTTTGGGATTTTCATCTCATTTGGGAATTAGATTTGGGTGAAAATTGCATAACGAAATACGAGACTTGGAACAGTTTTTGTTAACCTACAATATCTGCATTCCATTATCGATCTATTCGAAACATGCAAACCAAGTTTGGTCGAATAATCAGATGAACAGTGATCAGGCTTGGAGTCATTTGTTGTCTCGATATTTACTCGTTGAACACGCTGGTCGATCCATATCGATTGAATGATTCAATTGCATTATATATTTTTTGGATCATTGTTTATCCTTCTTATCACCGATTTCGGTTTTGCCAACCGAGTAGTACTCAGGCCAAGAAGAAATCATGGATCCCGATCGATTAACGAAGAGGTTGGTGGTGACGATAATGAAACTATCATGTACACGTTGTTTCGTTTTCATTCCTTTCCTCTTTCTCGCTCATTGTTTTAATTATTCATCCTGTAAACGGATTAGTCGACAAACAAAATATAAACGTAATTGGAATCAGGTATGCTTTGATCAAGTTTTGAGTTGCTTTAAGAGTTTGGACGGTTAAATTCCACATTGAACGCAGTCGGTGCTTGATGACTTTCTGGCAAGCCTCAAACGAGGAAGATTGTCACTGGCAAATGATATAGAATGACAGTGACCGAAATCGAGAGCTCTGGTTCGAGTACAGTACAAATTTTATGAACCCGTGACAGTCAACAGATTAAAGATCCCAAATAATTTACACAATGGAAAACACATTTTCGTGTGCACCTATCCTCGTTCCGCGTTTCATAGTCTGGGGTATTTACTCTTCCTCCTTACTTGTATCGTTTACTGAATCAAAGTATTCACATGAGAACTTGGTACCAAGCTTTTGATAAGACAAAGTGCTATATTACATCATCTCCTACATCATTATCATCATCATCATCGTCATCATCCTCATTATCATCATCATCATCATCATCCGAATCATCATCAGCGCCCAATTTGCATCCTGCACAGCTCATTGTAATTTCCGTATGAGCTTTTTCCGTCAATTCCATTTGGATAAGAAGTGAATGGGTTAGACAAAAGACAATGTTATTCAGGTTTCAAGTAAGAACGAACAACAAGTCTGAGTAGGCTTTATGTCAGTTATCTTTCCATATGGATTAATCGAGTAAATAATACTCAGGTAATCGCAAACTATAATTGTACCGATTCGTATGTACTGGAATATCCAAGTGTGACGATTACCATAAATTTTCGACCAATGTTTATTACTGTCTCGTCTTATACCATCTATCTTTTGTTTTTCATTCAAATCAGGCATCATCGACTTACGATTTAACCGATGGACTGACCACTTCGTCCATGTGGTGTAAATCGGACCCCTTGGACAATTCGATGCTTTTTTCGGATCCGTACAAACCGTGGCGTACATCACCATTTCTTGCACCAAATCTCCCATTACCGGTCGAACGAGCACATACTCCAAGACACGAGCAATCCTCACTCTTCTATTCATCCCATTCTCCAGGTCCGTTTGACGATTCATCACCCGTGGAATCACGAATACCGGCCGCATATGGGAATAAAAATCTCGTCATCGGTTCCTCGGTTTACTCCGGCCGGGGTAGTTTGTCTGATTCGATCGGTTGTACCGGTCCGATGGCTCCAAACTCGGATATTACCGAGAGTACTGATATGGCCAAACTACTTGACGACACGGATTCGCCTAGCGAGTTTACTCTACAAAACCAATCTTCGGATCCGGAAAGTACGGAAGGTTGCGGTCGTACAGAGTCACAAATACTTTCACAAATCCAATCATCATCAGTACCAACCCAATCACAAACGCTTGGTTCAACATCATCTTGTCCAATATCTTCCGGATCCTTGTCTTTACTTACATCCCATGTATTGAATTCTTCTGCTCTGGAGAAAGCCAATGATTCTTACCCACAATTGTCCGCCAATACTCCTTACCTGAATCAATTGTTCTGTGCGAAAGCCCTATTCGGTGATTCGTCCGCGTTCGGTCACCAAAATCCGGGCAAATATTCCACCTATAACGAAGGTGAAAAAAATCCAACTTCTACATGGAATCATATGTTCTACGGGGAAACTAACGGTCGATCTGTTCCGAATCAGAATTCTCCATCAAATCAATCTTGTTCAATCCAACCACACAATGCTCAACATCAGAATCCCAATCCGCTTCAACAAACGCATCAACAGAACCATCAGACCAGGCAAGGCCAAGGTCATTCGACCACGGAATCGGAAGTTATAAAACACGAGGACGGACTTGACGTCATCAGTCACGGGCAAAATTTATCACATGTGCAAACAACTCGAGTCAGTGGCTCTTGTTTGCGTGCCGATATTTGTCGTTCACATTACAACGAATCCAATCGGTCGATAGACGCGAACGAACACGGACGACAACCATCGATACCAGCGCCACAACACGTCGCCGCGGCTGCCTACATGGCCGCGGCAGTTGTTGCGACTAGTGTATCAAATTCATCAAGAAGCATAAATGCATCCATAAACACTGGAATTGCCAAGTCGTCACACACGCATATGAACTATCAACTTGCGGAAGACGTTCCACCGCCGCAATTACCAACGCATAGTGTACCGCTTGTTGGATTACCCTCATCGGAAAACACACATCCAGGTTTAACAAACAATCGTGTAGCCCATAAACAACTTCCAGACTCCAATCCGACCAAACCACATTCGTATGATTCCAAGTATTCGGCTGGACATGCAATGTCTGGTACCCCATTTCCATTCCATGTTTCAAACTCAACCTACCTGAGTGCACCCCACCCGATATCTTTACAGCCTCAAACACCATCATCTTTGTTGCTACGACAATCGCTACCACCACCACCACCACCACCACCCCTTGGACAAATGTCACCAAATTTGGCACATGCAATACCTACCCATGGATTGAATCATATTCCACCTGGACACGGACCATACGCATCGTTAAGACATTTTGGTCCACACTCGGTACAACAAAGGTGAGAAAATCTGTACAGATTGGGGAATAAATTTTTTTCATACATAACTTGGGTCAACTGTATCATCCTTCTCGATCTTCTCTCCTTATCAATCAGAGACAAATATATAATTTGTACACGTGAGAGAAGATGAAGTTGTACGGAAATTCATCCACCGTTTATTTGTAACGCTAGAAAGGATATTGTAATGCAGTTCTACTCATTCGTTATTCAATCACAATCGCCGGTTTGTCATGAATCATGAGTTGCAATATATTTATCAAATTAAGATACAAAAGGACCCAAATTGTACGCAGTTGAACTATCCGGGCTGCTTCTTATTAACACTGAGAACTTTGACAACCCGTCATTAAAGGAACGGCTGAATTTTATCCTACTAATACTAATACTAATACTAATACTAATACTAATACTAATACTAATACTAATACTAATACTAATACTAATACTAATACTAATACCATATTATATAACAATATGAGGTACGATCAGATGATAGGAGATAGACCCTTAATGAATTCACTGGCATGAAAATGATTGCCGGGGTTTAAAGCAAAGTTTCTTTTGTTCTGTATGCATTTTTTCGGATTTATTTTAATCAGTCACTGATAGCATAGTCGAATTCAGCAATGTATGGACTAGTTAGCACCGGTTTCGTTTTTTTTGGATTGGAGTAAACATTGAATGTTACTTCTTTTGATCATTAGTTTATACGGAGAGACGGAGATGTAACTGATCAAAATAGTGTTACTAAACGTAGGAAGAATAATCAGTTGCCTTGGATACAACTCGTATTATTGGTTCTTGTCGATAGTTTATTTGTGGTAATTTTGAACTTAGTGCAAACAGAAACAATTTCGTTTGTTGTGACATCCAATTAAACAACGTGAATCGCATGAGAAAAATTGAAATTGACAATAAGTATGCAAATGATGGGAGGTGGAAAAATCAAGTTATCACCACGTACCCAAATAAGTGTGTGGTCTAGACACCGTGTAACGAAAATCCCATCGAGCTGACCACACTGACATTCCTGACCTAACTGGTATGTGTACACATGGCCGGACGTACAGTTAATCATAATTTAGAAAGCCACAAATACGTTAGGAAAATTAGCCTTCCATATGTGAAACAGAATCCTTAGATTGGGATGTGTTATGTTAGGAGTTGACTAAATTAGTTGGACGTCATGTATGACCTGGTTGGATTCAAACCATTCGAAGTACTGAAGTCAAAGCGCACAATTCATTCACTCATCATTGTTCACGTAAGGAGCTGACTATTACCGTATTGCTTATAGAAGACAGACTTTTTGAAGTCTTGAAAATGTCTTGTGAAACGATTCAAAACGGTACAAAGACCGACGAATTGTTCGCCTTGAATCGTTGAGATTCTGTGACCGAAACCCTTTCACTCTGTCTCTCTCTCTCTCTCTCTTTCTCTGTCTCTTACTGAAAGTGCATCAAAAGTCTCGTCAATGGGTTTCGGGAAGCATTAAATCCTGTAGGCAGGGTACATCCCCGAAGGGTGCTATCGATGATGGGCAGTACTGTATCCTAGCCTCTATTATAAGGTAAAAGTGAAAACACAAAAAAAGAAAAGCTGTGGATATTTATTTACTTCAGAAATTCCACTGGCGTAAAGAGTATCAAGGACGGATTTCATAATCATGGATTCACAGAAACACGAACTGGGAAAACGAATGGATGGATAGATGTGAAGGCATTATTTAGTAGAAAGCACATTACAACACGTAAAACGCAAATGATAGTCAAACATCGTCGTCTCTGTTCACTTTGTTTTTTACTCGCTCACTATTCCATACTTCCATTTTTCTTCTCCAACTTCCACACCCAACCATCCACCCACCCACGCATTGCCCTTCGACTCCCATCCCACTCGGAACCGGTGGACAAACACTAATTTGATCACATCAATCCCGCCCAGCTACGGTTTTGGTCTGGATGGTACACGACGGAAAAATGCCACTCGAGAAAGTACGACTACGCTGAAAGTGTGGTTGCAAGATCATATCAAAAATCCGTATCCGAGCAAAGGTGAAAAAATCATGTTGGCAATTATTACCAAAATGACTCTGACTCAGGTAAGTGCATGAATGCACACATACAAACATGCTTCTACTTAGCAATATATGTGTATCTATGTATAATAAGTAGTTCCTGGATGAGTGAACAAAATTTGCTCGGGCGCACACGACCGGTTTTGCGGTTGTTGTTGCTTGTCAGGTATGCGTACCAGGTACTTTCTTGTCCAAACATCCACATACTTGTACGCTCCGAAGTGGTACTTTTCACCAGAATCTAATTTGTGGTATCAGGAGTGTCCATGGAAGCTGTTCGTCGAAGAGTTCACAGAAGAACCACAACTGTGATTCGATGATAATTCTTTGTTAGTTGGGCTGAGCCAACCTTAAGAACAAGGGCAGAATGCCCCAGAACATAATTATATATATATATATATGAGTGAAAATATCTGCAGCTCAGGTTGCATATTTTTAGAGTTGAGAAGGCGTACACTGAGTTAATACGTTTATCGTGACGTTTCGATCACTCATTCACGTTTGACAACGTGTCCTAGTTTGGATCGAAACGTCACGATAAACGTATTAACTCAGTGTACGCCTTCTCAACTCTAAAAATATGCAACCTGAGCTGCAGATATTTTCACTCATATATATATATATATATATATAATTATGTTCTGGGGCATTCTGCCCTTGTTCTTAAGGTTGGCTCAGCCCAACTAACAAAGAATTATCATCGAATCACAGTTGTGGTTCTTCTGTGAACTCTTCGACGAACAGCTTCCATGGACACTCCTGATACCACAAATTAGATTCTGGTGAAAAGTACCACTTCGGAGCGTACAAGTATGTGGATGTTTGGACAAGAAAGTACCTGGTACGCATACCTGACAAGCAACAACAACCGCAAAACCGGTCGTGTGCGCCCGAGCAAATTTTGTTCACTCATCCAGGAACTACTTATTATACATAGATACACATATATTGCTAAGTAGAAGCATGTTTGTATGTGTGCATTCATGCACTTACCTGAGTCAGAGTCATTTTGGTAATAATTGCCAACATGATTTTTTCACCTTTGCTCGGATACGGATTTTTGATATGATCTTGCAACCACACTTTCAGCGTAGTCGTACTTTCTCGAGTGGCATTTTTCCGTCGTGTACCATCCAGACCAAAACCGTAGCTGGGCGGGATTGATGTGATCAAATTAGTGTTTGTCCACCGGTTCCGAGTGGGATGGGAGTCGAAGGGCAATGCGTGGGTGGGTGGATGGTTGGGTGTGGAAGTTGGAGAAGAAAAATGGAAGTATGGAATAGTGAGCGAGTAAAAAACAAAGTGAACAGAGACGACGATGTTTGACTATCATTTGCGTTTTACGTGTTGTAATGTGCTTTCTACTAAATAATGCCTTCACATCTATCCAT
>LUCM01011418.1:52808-84860 GCA_008360955.1 Fasciolopsis buskii
ATATATATATATATATATATAGAAGTAATAAGTAGCATCTGGATGAGTGAACAAAATTTGCCCGGGAGCAAACCTGTCGGTAGCCAATATGTGGCATTCAAATGTTTAGATGAATCGAAACAAACCATACTAGCCAATGCGCCTCATAGCACATTATGTCCCGGACAGAATGCAATATTTGAATGAAATTAGATGTCTTTAAACAACAGGAAATTTAAATGTATATTCAGAATGCAAATTAATGGAACTGGAAATTGACAACTGTCACAGAGATTTCGGGTTTGAAATAGTCAGGTAAGCAGTGATATAGGCAGATGAGATGCGTGAATATATACCGAAGAAATAGGAACAGTTAGACAAAAGCATCGAGAATTTCACTTCGGCAAAAGAGATCAGTCAACGAAACTCAAACAGATTCAAATGCCATTGGATTCAGTCTGTCCATCCCTGCGGTAGTCAACTCGTAAAATCAATGGCCGCAAACTGTTTATGTCCGATTAAAACCAAGAGTCAAATGAAGCAATGAATCTCCATCAAGTCGTATACAACAAGATGACTACGCTGGCGAAAATGACCTCAATGGACAATTGAGTGGCATGAATTAGGGGTGTGTTAAGTTTTCCGTAAATTTTCAACTGCGCGCGCGCGCGAGAGAGAGAGAGAGAGAGAGAGAGGGAGAACACGGTTCTAGCATGCATGTTAATCAAATGTAACCTTATATCATTCTTCTCCTATTGATTTTATTGATCATTAATGTTGTCAAATCTAGTCCCTTGCATACGATAGTCCGTCATAAAACAATGGTCGATTTGTTTGTTTCTTTTCGCGTTCCCATCTAGAAAGTGATTGAAACCTCTAAAATTGTTTTTAGTCCTATCCGGAGTTGATATCATTTTATTTACCATATTTGATCCGTTTTCCAGTAGAACTCTGTCATGGCCGTTTGGGTTACATTCACTTGTAACTAGCACCTTCATTTGGGTAACGATTACATTTCCCGTACACAAAACGAGGTTTAGTTAACATGCGCAAGTAACAGCCGGGAGTGACCATCCGGGAACATCCGTCCAGTCAGGACGATAGTGAAAGCAAACAGCCGCGTTCTCATCTGATTGAATTAAACACCAGGGGGATGGGGGGGGATTTCGTCACGTGAGCTCGTAGTAGGTGGATCTTGACTCGGACACCTACATGGGATGCACATATTTTTAGTTAGGAAGGCCAAATTCAGTGTACATTTTTGTTTCCCATTTGTAAACTGAGTGTATTCAAATTGCAGGATCCGGTAACTATTGTCGATAAAAGGCGAATAATGTGAGTAGATCGAATGCATACACGATGATGCGTATGTGACAACGATGAGATGGTGAGTGAATTGTCACGATGTTAACAAGATTCTCACCGGTTCCATAGTCCAGGCAACTTTTGTGAACTGCACTCACGGGTGGAGGCTGTGAACGAATAAAGTGCAAGACAAAGTGTCATGTTTTTGTTGTCGTTGGTGCTGTTATTATACCTGTGATATCTGTTCAACCCAGCCCAACAAAAAACACCCACCCACCTGTCGATTCTAGCATCAGAACTAGGGAAATACGAATGCCTGTTGAATTGAACTAGACGAATCTATAGGACGGACAATGACAGAGTGTAGGTGGGGGGTGCTTGTCCCGTCTCCTCGACCATGTCAAAACTGGTTTTCTCACCATTTATCCTTCGTAATTCTACATTTCCCCAGGTCATATTCTCAGACAAGAAGTGAGAGTAGCTTTTTTGACTGAACAAATTTGGTATGCATACGAAGTCGTATGCTGAACACTAGGATGGAGACAAGGCGAGAACGGGGATGGGAGAAAGGAACTGAGAGGTACGATTTGATTCAGGCACATTGTTTCATTTGACAATTTAGAACAAATTGAAGATTTGAAACAGAACAGGTGTTCTGCATGAGAAAAAAGATGATGCATGTATAGGTTCGGGTCAAAAAAAGGCAGCAGGTCTCATATTGGACGGCCTACAGTTACGTATGTCGAAGAAGCAACGGAAAAATTCAAGTAACTTTCATCCGCAAGAGGGAATACGGGTGACAGGTAAGGTCAATCTTTAGAACAAGTTGCACAACGTGCTAACTAGCTAACTAACTAACTAACTAACTAACTAACTAACTAACTAACTAACTAACTAACTGACTGACTGACTAACTAACTAACTAACTAACTAACTAACTAACTAACTGACTGACTAACTAACTAACTAACTAACTAACTAACTAACTAACTAACCAAATAACAAAGTAACGAACTAATCAAATGCTTCTAGTCTGCAATTACTCTTGTGGATTATATTTTCACTTTCACCTATCCCAACCCATCCCAGGTTTCCACGTGGTTTGCAAATGCGCGACGTCGGTTGAAAAAAGAGAATAAAATGTCCTGGCATCAAAAAACCAATAACTCGGGTGCAAATGCCACGGATCGTCATAGCCCAACCACGCGAATCTCGGATCCACGATCGAACTCCTCGAATCCATTGAAAAAATCGGACGATTCGGGTAGCTCTCGGAAATCGCCAGATACGTCCGAAAACAACATTCTTATGGATGCCGAAGGTCGTACAGATGAAGAAACAGACGATGATGATGATGATGACGTATGCGAGACCGAAGGTGAAGATGGTGCGGATGAGAGGGAAGTTGACAAACCTATTTTGGATGATCATCCCGTCGATATGGGTGTTGTACAGGGTCGACAGATGAAGACCTCCATTTCACATGAACATGAATTCCGTTATGGTGCCATGAACTCGTTTTGTTCTGGGCGACAAACCATGAACATGAGTGATGACACTGACCATTCTTACTTGCGATCAACGGATGCACAGACAAAGCCTGTTTTGGATTCCTCCTACTCGGAAATGATGATGGTAGATCCTAGTTTTGGTCGATTCCATCCGAATTATTTATCCTCTTTCAATGCTCATTCCACTATGATCGATCTAATGCGTACCGTCCCACCTGGAGCCACAAATCCACTACAATTTCGCGATAACCTATTTCCCAATCAATCAGATCTTCCAAAAGACTCGTCACAATTTTCTCGAAGACATTCTTCTTCGTCATCTCAAAGTCCGCTAAGACCAAACGATTTGATAAATTCTATGCAACGTTTTGGTTCTGATCCAAATTCAGCTACAAATTCCAAATTGGACTTTGTCGAGCCCCGATCTACTCCGTTCCAATCGCAATGTGATCGATTCATGCCGTCTACACGGGATTTTTGTCCAAATCCGTACTCAGCACGTATCCCAGATAATTCATTTGCTGGCATATCACGTGATTTATCCCAGGCAGATATTCTGAATAACACTATACCCCAACCTAATCGTATGTTCCAACAACAACAGCAACAGCAGCAGCAACAACAACAACAACACCAACCACAACAACACTCGAATCTCTCGCCTCCTGAATCACATGCGTATATGAGCACAAACTCAACATTTTCCAATGATTCTCTTGATTCTGTAACTCGTCATAGGGCCTAATTTTATCTTGGTGTAAATTCAACGAACGTAATGCTCGCATGCACTCATTATTTCCTCGTCCCTTAAGGAATGCGCCATGAGCGTACGGTTAACAAAGTGATTCTATCCAAATCGCGTGACAAACGATACGCGTAGATCATCAGACTTGACCAATCCCAATCCAAACTGCCACTGTTTACAGTCTAACCGATTTATTTGGAATTCATTTTTCTACTTGTACCTGCGTGCCTATTTGTTTGTTTGTGTGTGTGTACGTGTGTGCCCACGAGCAAGCATTCATCTGTAAATGCACTAATCATATATACTAAATTCTTTCCCATTCGGAAGATAGACTTTCGCACATTCATACCTATGGATATATATATGTGCGTGTATGTGTGTGCGTGTGTGCGTGCGTGCGTCCATACTTTATAATGTCTCTCTGTCCACAGAATGCCAAATGGAGAATTCCATACTTTGACGAATGAAAATTAACAAATTATTGATAAACAATGTCATCATTAACCTCAATCTTTGCTTATCCACTATCTTCTGCCTACTGCCGTCTATTCCATTCACCCAAGCATATCCCATTTCGCATTCGGACAATACAAATGACCTTGTTCAGACAATCCCATTTTGGAACATCATCCCTATTTGGATATAATTCATCTCAGTTTGCATCTATTGTGCAATTCCTTTCAAGAATCCTGTACAATAATTTGGCTCGATAATTTAACTTGTTTTCTAAGTCACACGAAGACAATTTGCCAAGAAACCTCAATGGAATTACGATAAACATGGCATCCGTGCTAGTGCAATGATTGTATTTTACGTGAGTCGTTCGACAATTACCGAAAGACTAGTTCATACAAGATTATATTTTTCAGTTTACTAATACTTAGACAGTGTGACAAACGGTAGCTAATCATACTAAATGATAGAATGTTCATTGCGAGAGGAATGAATACATATTCAGGCAATTCAAACCTCATATAGTGCCTGTATTTACGGTTTAGTACTTTGTGTGTTTTATCAAATAACCCTAAAAACCAACACAAATTAGACATTGACGCATGATATTCACCTCAAATAGATTCAAATTCAGTCCAGGGCTGGGCTTCAAAAGTGTACAACAAGATTCACTAATAAACAATCTGAGGTAGCAATGCGTGGGCGTCTCACACATGCAGGCCTCCTCCATACCACATGGATTCAAAGTATGTCCGTTGTTAGCTGATTGAAGACATGTCGATATCCACGGAAGAAGGTAACATCAACATTCCGATACTAAGAAGAAGATCATTCAACCAAACTTTAAGCATTTTATTGTATAACAACTTATGAAAGCCGATCACGGTAAGAAGCTGTTTTCTAACTGGGCGTACAAATAATGAGCAATATGGAAAGACTAACTTAGAATAGAGCTCATCATTTGAGACGAACATAAAAGAATACAATCATACGATCTTCCACTTGTTCGAACCTTAGAAAAGTGATAGATCAATAGATCAATAATCAAAAACTATTCTTTATCATTAAAGTTGACGGGATTGTATCCAAACCTCCACGTGACAATGGAGTAAATAATCATCTACATACAGACTGCTTAGTTTTTCCCGAGATCCCAGTAGTGTCTCTTACTGCGTCTAAGTTCCATGCCTTGTGTCTCATTTGAACCGGTCGATTATTGTTGCACAGGCAACCGTTCATGACGGAAGCTAAACCCTAAACCGAGTGGTGTGACGTTTCGAAGTGCGAATGTCAAGAGATCCTTTGTGAGCCAACCTGGGCAGTCGAATGGTACGCATTCACCCTGGGCTCGAAATAAATTTGATGGTTCCTAGAAAAACCGAGGAAAAAACCGGACGTACATGGGATTCATTGATGAAGATGAATACTGAATACTGACACAGAAAAATATAACCAATCCAATTAGCTCATTCAACAGAATACACTATCTACCATTAATGGATTAAAATCACACGTCCGTTAAGGGAGTATAAAGAACGATGAAGGGGAAAAAGGAAAATGCCTACACAACAGTCCACGAATGTGTATTTATGTCTGATCGAAGGTACACACAGCGTCTTATGTGGCCTTGGATAGATTCACTTGAAGGAGCGTAGTACTCTCATGAAAATAATCCCGTCACACCTTTGGTTTTTTCATTCTTGTTTCTCCTTTTTTCTACTCAGCAACAAGTAGCGGACTTTTTGAGGTAATTGATTTACTTTTTGTTAAACATAAAAAGAGATGAAACAAAAACGTTTAATTCCGTTCGGTGCTTGTTAAATGAATTCCGCATAGGCATGGTGACTTGTACAGTTTGATTTTGCCCTAGGGTCAATATAATTTCTGTGTGATTGATCATAGATTAAAAGACACAACTGAATTTGAATCGTGAAATTATTAATTAAGAGTCTGGTTTATCTATCGGAGCTACCAATGTGAAATGGCATTGTTGTCACGGGATATGCAGAAACTACTCTGTTCTATCCAAAAGTAGTATATTGACCAACGAAGAGAATTTGGACATCAAGACTGCATACAGAGTAATAAACTTCGGATTAATTATAGGTTTCAGCAAACGGTCGAACGAAATATGATATTGGATTCATTAGACAAATTACTTCACGATACTATCCAGGCTATTCGTTCTGTTTGTTCGATCCGCGTACATCGCTCAAGGTATTGCGAATTTGGCGATTTATTCCAAATTATGTTCAAATCAATCGGGACTGTTAGTTTATTGAACAGTTCAGATCTAAACTGTGATCCACACTTCAAGGCGCTTTTGGAGCTGTTAGGTGCGCTGATTATCCGTATTTTGGCCTGTACCTGTGCGATCAGATGTATATGTGGCCGCTGTTGTGCAAAAATGGATGTTTTTACCAGATTCCAAATATTTTTTGACCTGAACCGGAATAATTCTGATCTATTTTGGAAAATAAGTGGAAAATGGTATAGTGTTTGCACTAAAATCCTAATATCTGGAATGTCTTTGAGTTTAAAAGACATAGACCAATATTTGAGCTGGTGTCTGCAGTTTCATGTTCATTTATCGAGTGTGCATAGTTGATTGAGCATTTTTATTGGAAATGAAGTCAATAGGCCACGTAGAGGGGACAGAAGATATCGAATGGGCTTTCACACACACACACACACACACACACACACGAGCAAACAGGTTTATATACGAGGCATGAACCGGTTGGAGTTGTGTCTCCTAAGCCATTGGAGAACGTGGAAGAACTGCTCCACATTGGATTCATTTGTTTCGATTTATCACTTCGAGCACACGTTTACTTCTGTGCATGAATCCAACATAACAATTCGAATACGCCTTATTGTTTGTGTATAATTTAATCTGGCTTTGTTTATCTCAACTCGGGCCTTAAACAAGAGGTCAAATTAAATTACACGAATGGTTGATTTCTAGACATACGCATGAATTGTTCGGGTAATTGTTGTCAATTCCACGGATCGTTCCATTTTATCCACTTCGATCATCTACAAGTCGCAAAATTTTATCCTAATTAGCACGCATTGAAATCCACACCAATAGATTGGATGCCATAACGGAAAAATTGTAATAGCTTCTTTTGAAGGCCTATTGACTTGGGGATCTTATCTTGCCTATGCAAGTTTCGAGAAACCTAGAAGAACGAAGCGCAATACGTTGAGTATGCCATTCGTTTACATATATCTATCTATCTATCTATCTATCTATCTATCTATCTATCTACACAACATGTCTACAAGTCGACTGTCCATCCACTTTGAGGATGAATGATTTCTTCCCCTTCATCGTTGTCTCCTACTGTCATCATCACATTCATCAACGGTATCAATTGTAGTTTTTTCTGTGAATAAAATTGCGGGTGTTACTTAAGTCTTATATTCTGGATACATTATTTCATGGTCCATCTTAGCGATTGATCTTTGTTTGAAGTTGGGATCACAGCTACGTGTACATGCTCGGAGAGTAGGGGATCGAAATCAGAATGACATTACTTAGGAACGTGCCGTTATCCATCTCAGGGATCGACCACCCATGGCGTTCAAAACAGCATGATTTTCAGTTCTTTCCAATCAGACACGGTGTTTGGATTACTGGACCATTTCATCGAGATCCCCTCTGACATTCGTTCAACGCCCCAATCCACTCGGATAGGTTCACCACTGCGTCATCATTTCCAAAGACATAGGCAGCAGCAACAACAACAAACCTGTCTTCCTGACACACGATTATGTAGTTCTGCCTCCACAACTCTCCACAAGGCAGGGTTATATGGCATGTGGGCCACCTGGAACGGTGTTTGCACATCCTCGTTTAGGATGATAGACTTTCTTAAACGAACTTCGTTCAAGTTAAACACACATACAGACATACAAACACACACATGCACACATACTCGTGATCTGATCACACAATCTTTTCCGGTCCGCGGGGGATTATTCATTTTTGCTTAACGGGAAAAGATGCCGAGGTAACGCTTATCACTCACACCCCGGGGCACCATAGCAACCATGGGCTTTGTGGGAAAAAAGACATGAATATGAGCTAGGAACAAAGATGTACTTCACTTTGATAAAGTGATAGAGGAAAGGTACGTGGGAAAAGATGTAAAAACCGAATTGTATCTCTGGTATACAGTCAGAATTTGGGAAAATGATATCATCCACTTCAACACTGTCTGGTATCTCACCGTGAGCTGCAAAATGATGACACACGTCAACTTGATCAATGACAATACATGAACTTTCAACGATTCCGTTTATCACATCGTGCACAAGGTGTACGGGAAGAAAATGTGAAACAAAGCAAATGAACAAATCGAATCACCAGGATGAATAAAATATTCAATACAACGAGTAAGATATTTGATGATGATTGGGAGAAACAATGTGAATGTCAATCTGTTCAAAGATGACAATCTCCAAAACATGCATTTCCTCCGCGCCTACAGTGCGTGTGTGTGTGTGTGTGTGATTCAAACAAAATCACGGAAAAAACCGTACTTTTCTAAGTCCACCCCCAATCAAATTGCACGCGAGGCCTAATCAAGGACGTGATGAACACTTAAACAAATTTATCTCTGACTCAAATAAAGCAGATATCAGTAGTGTCTCTTATACGGATGGATGAACAAAAGTTCCCTGGAAGCACATGACCGGTTTGACGGTTATTGACGCTCTTCAGGTATGCGTACTCAGTACTCTGGTGAATAACTAAGAAAGGAGCGCAGCGTACCAGCATACGGATGGTTGGATAGAAGAATACCGGGCGCGTATACGTGAAGGGTGGCAATAACCGCGAAACCGGTCGTGTGCTTCTGGGTGCATTTTCTTCATCAATCCCTATGCGAAACATACTAATGCGAAGATAAATCAATGCCCTCGGGCCTTGTATCCCTTTTCTGAAGGTTAGCCGTCCCTGACCAAACAAAATGCCCCGATCAGTCACCATGTGATTCTGAAATGATCCGTCGACGCTCCTAACAATTCGAATGAGATTCTAGCAAGAAATGCATATTTCACTCAGAATTTATATTACAGTCCAACAGTTTCGACTCTAGATACCAAATGAATAGAAATATCACAATTAAATATGATGAAGACGTTACTTATTGTAGCGACTCGTTCGATTATCCATCACGGAAGCGATTCTGACGAGCCGTGTGACTTATAATGGTCGGTTGTCGATAGCCTGTAGTCTGATGACTTCTCTGATACTGAAGATGACCAAGGGGTAGCGGGAACGTTGGTTATCATGAAATAAGAATAATAGTAAGTCTGAAAACGCCCAGGGCATCGGCCTGACATAGCATCAATGATAATTAGTATAGATTTCACTCGGTATTATTTTCATCAGAGTCCCTGGACGAAAAGGGAATTATAAACAAGGTACAATTACCAAGACGACTGACAGTCATTTCATCATGCATGTGTTCACTTGTAATTTGGTGTAAGAGTAGGGTGCTGGTAGGATAAAACACAATGCTGACATCTGGACGCTGGTGTGTGTGTGTGTGTGTGTGTCTGGGGGGTGGGGGGACGTGCCTGCGAGACCGTGCCGGAATATCAACACTAGTCGAACTACAATCACTATCATGGTAATAATGGTCCCGATGAGTGTTACTCATTTCTCCAGTCGTTATGACAATTTGTATCATTGTGCTAGTTAAAAATTTCCGGTTGTATGAATTGTTGACTGGTCGACGCGGCACAATCCCCCAAGACAATGAGTGTCCCATAGCCGACCGACGATATATGCACATGTATGAGCTGACCATATGTATGTTGTCATCAATGCCCGAGGCATTCCATATGGATTATCGGTCATTTCCAACCTGTATCAAAAATGTCAGTGGGTTAGTAAATGTAGTGGTACTAAGTTTGTTAATTACGACCATATCCAACTTCGTCATGTGCACGGAGTATCTAGGTATGGTTGTTCGATTGTATTCCTATATTAATGTTATACAGTCAGATTATTCTTTCCCCGTGTGAGTAATCAGATTGTATATTCTAGTTTGGCACACCTTGTGGTAACCTATCATACGGTGTATTTGGGCGGTTAAATCAAACTTGAACTGGGCTAGTTTTTCAAACATTTAGTGACCTTTGCTTGTCTGTTGTGGGGTTGGTGGAAGTCAGGTGATACAATTCGTAAATAATTCACCTTATTTTGTTGACCTTGAGAGCAATATAATGTGACTTTTAAAGAATACCGCGATGGTAAATAGTTCACATTCGAATAGGACCTCAAACTACACATCTTCTATCGTGCGCGTAAAGCCAGTGCGCCGGCATTAAATTTCCTGTGTCCGTATGCATATATATATATATGAATATATATATAATATAGATTAATTTACAATTACATTACTTGCCTGCTCAAACTATTTAATCACGTGGAATCTGCAGAAACAATCTCGTGATTTCATTGCTTGTAGTCGGGCTTTCTTTTGAATCCACTGGCAGTCCTCGTTGCTCAAACAAACATATTTTAGGAAATGGTGCGTTGTTTCAAAAAAATTCACCTTCTAAAGTAAATAGAATGAATTATTTTGATAGTACAGGAATTGGACATGTCACTGTGTTCTGTTGGTATGGAAACCAATTCATTTGATCTGATTCGCATTGTTTCATTCGACGTGTTCAGAATATCGGAGTATGATTACATAACAAAGACTTACAAATAGATATCGGAATACACATGCTTGATCTGCGGTGGTAAAATACGTGTCTACTGGTCACCTTAAAATTAGCTTGTATAGATCATTTCATTTGTCATCCACCAGTATTACGTAAATGAGAACAAAACAGTGACGCAATACCAGTTTCACACAACGTCTGGCTCCCAGCGCTTATTCCTCCGTCATTCACAAGGCGAACGTGAAAGTCTATGACGTATCGCAGGGACGACTAACTGCGGTGGACGAGTTTTAAGTCTAGAGCCAATCAGTGTTTGATTCACCCCAACACATGAATTCGCTTCAACACTGAAGGCCCACGAGAATGGATACTGTAGATCGGAAATCATTTAAACAACCGATAACCAATTTGACTAGCTCCCTTGTTCAATTGCCATTATGCAAAACTGACAGAGCAAGCTCACCGATTGAAGTATTGTAATCATCGAGATGAATAAATTCACCTTTCATTTGTGATTGTATTGATTCCTTTGTGTATAATTTTGTCAGCTATGTATTATTTGAGGTCAGTATAAAAATCGGTTATATAGGCGATACTATGAGCACGCGGTAAAACGACTTGCGTGAGAGTTTGTATGGATCCGCATGGCCATCAGAGTTATTGTGACACACCCGAGGTGTAGTGCTTGGCTACCATTGATATCGATGTCATCTTCCCATGACCAAGGAGAAATGGGGGTAGTGTTTAAGAATCAGACAGGTCATCTTTTATCTTCTACTTCTTTTATTAATGAAACAACTATGTACATCATTTTTCAGGAAGGGAGCAGCGGCCAGCAGAGGGCTGCCAAGTGGGAAGTTGACCGGTAGTGGGAGCATTCGAATCCGCGACCTTCAGGACCAGAAGCCACGATCTTATCGGTTTGGCCATCGTCAGCCAAGACGTGTTGAGAGTAGTTTAACCTACTCGGTTAGGCGTGGAGAAACGGAAATTTAATCAACGGTCCCAAACCCATTGATACTCAAGTCCCGTTGTTGTTGTTGTTGTTGTTGTTGTTGTTGTTGTTGTTGTTGTTGCTCATAGTTCAAGACTTTTCCACATGGGAACAAATCGGTACTGCGAATTTCGTGTAACTGAAAATGAGTTAGATGGAATAATTTAACTCACCCCAGGATTTGAAATCTCTCATCGTTATCTGCAGTACAAATGTGTCATATTAGAAATGACTAACCCCGAAATTGAGAACAAATTGCTGAAAGTCTATAACATCAAATTATCAACAATTTAACTCTACAAACCGTATACCGGTATCTCCCTCGAACGAACCATGTTTTGAACAAAGAGATTAAATGGATAAACTAGAGACCAAGGTTACGGGAAATTGTTTATGGTAGAAACTGAGCAGCCCAAAGGTTTGACTGAGTTGCGTCAGACGTCGCGAGAAACTTGTTGTTTTTCTGTTACTTTCCATAGCGCCAAATACCCATCACCATGAGACCTGACATAGTGAATGGTATGCATTCAATCATTCAATTACTCAATCATCTGAAACTTGTCTTAACAATGAACAATTTTATTAGGAAAGCTTCACCTCAATTGACGAGTATATGCATACAATAGTTCGATTAATAAATTGCAAATATCCCCAATAAACAACTATGAATAACTAGTGAAAAAATGGGAATTTGGAAAGACGTTTTGGAAATGTTAGTCATGTGACCTGTAGACCTATGGAGCAAACGTTTGCTTTAATCACACGGGACCAAGCTTCATGAAACACAAGTGTATGAATTTGAATCACGATAAGGGATGGTGCAATGAGATTCAAGTATGATTTTCCGCCATTCAAACAGGTCCGAAATTATATCAGCCGAGGACCACGTGAAGAACTGGATGCAATTTATTTTTGTTTCATTGCTCGGAAAACGGTCAGGTAACTGGCACCCCGTTGATTGAGTATCCTTGTTCGGTACTGTATAGCAAAATTTTACATCCCCACACTGAGTCCATCCCCCTTATAAACCCGAGGTAAACTTACAACGCTAATGGCAGTTGCGTTCACCTGTCATGACACGTCACCTGGACTTCTGCCGGTACACATACAAAGTGCGGCAAACTAATCACAACGTTCTGAAACTGCACCAAAACAAAAATCCTTAATCTCCCAACCCATTGTAAACAATGTCTAAATTGGGGTGCAGACGACCGAGGGAAGATGAGTTGAACCCGTCCAAAATTCAGATGATGACGGCTTCAACTCAAATTACCTCGTCGGCACGCGCCCCACAGTCTGTCGTGAACTTCCATTGGTGGACCCATGAATGAACGTGATTGGCACAGTTCAGCCTAGCTTACTTATCTGATCAAGTGACAATTGAGGTCATCGTGTTTGAGGCCCGACCAAAGTCTAAACGACTCAGGTTTTTCGCATTCAACTAAGTGTTGTTGAGTTTGTACGAGGACACAACCCTGGTCGACCTGGAGCTTGTCGAGCCCGTGGGCCTCAAGGAAACAAAGTCTGCGTTTGGGCATTGTTACAATGGGTAAACAGATTACGGATTTTCGTTCTGCTCCAGTTTCAGACCGTTCCGGTCATCTTGACGTTGTCTGTATGTGTTAATGAGTGCGTGTGTGCGTGGGTACGTCAGTGAATAAATGAGTGAGTGAGTGAGTGAGTGAGTGAGCGAGTGAGCGAGCGAGTGAGTAAGTAAGTGAGTGAGTGATGCAGTCAACAATGAGGAGAGTTTTCATTTAGGCTTTCGATGAATTTGAAATCGAAGCTAATCATAGTGCTTCTAGTAACACAACGCACACTATACCAATTTCAGTGACCTTGTTGGAAAGTACAAATTAATTGTTCTAACCCCATGGTGACCAATGCTCATAATTACACAGATGAAAGAGGGAACAAATTTAAGCATGTACTTGTTTTTGCGTTTTGAATTTCCCGTTCAGTTTAGACATGTGAACTATGAATATCATAACAACTCTACTTCACTGTCGACTGGGCACGTGAACTAATCGCGGCGCGTAAATGTAATCAATTGTTTATGGATATGTGAGTATGGGCTTGGAACAAATCGGAAGCATACGCCTGGGACAATACGAATTTAGACTTGTCATTCTAACTGCGCCGGGAAATAACAACCATCCCCATACTGCTGATTGGTTTGCATCAGTTGAACCGTAAAGAGCATCAATGTGTTACTGGAGTGAAGACAAACAGAAAATCATGCTGATTAGGAAAGATTTCAAATATGAGGGAATTTCTTGATCGTTGAACTAAGACAAGCACTATACCCGAGGTCTCTAATCGTTCATTGGGTTGACCTTGTGACACTCAAATCCGAGAATTTGTACACCCTTGTCAGCAGAGTTCAAAGATTGAATTTGTCGAACCTATTCACTTATCGTAAGCCGAACTCATTGACTACGTCATTGAATGTGCTCAACTGTATGTACAGCTGATGCAACGCAGCAGACCGTAAATGTACAACGTGACACCAGGGAGCACACATTCATTCGTTCGCCTTTGTTCTGAGTCTCATTCTTGGTCAATAATTTCGTTGAATTTGAACTACAGCGGCCAAGCGGATAAGTTCGTGGCGTTTGGACGTGAAGGCCGCGGGTTCGGATTCTCCCACCGTCGGTCAACTTCCCCAATTGGCAGCCCTCACGTTGGCCGCGGCCCCTTCTTGAAAAAATGATGTACACTGTTATTTCATTAATGAAACGGAAGCGAACGATAAAAAATCTGCAAGTGCTCACGGGAAGAGATTGGACATGATGAAAGCGAATCTGATCGATTGTTCCACTTTTTTTGCGTTTGATGAACCACACAAACCGTGATCACAAAGACCCCAATTTCTGATTTTGTTGAAATTCTTGGTCGTGAACTGTTGTTAATCGATGAATTTGGTGACACGCGTCGACCAATCACTTCCCTTTGTTGATTGATAGACGCTCAGTCTATTCGCTCAATGATACCTAGTGTTTTAGTTACCTTTACCACGACAATTGGAACCGCGATATCAAGTCACTTACGACATTACGGTCTAAAGATAACCAATGTCAGATAACTAACAATAATCGACACATTGACCAATTAGGTAATTGGTCGGATCGATAATCATTCGGAAAACCGATCCCAAGACCAAATTCGATGAACGAATCTGAAATAATGAATACTTGCAGGAGACTAGCATAATTGAAATTGATGTCGGGCGGAAGACACAGGGTGGAAACAGGTCTTCGTCCAGCGGGTAAATGAGCCCCCAAATAAACTATGGCGCGTGGGAGTGGGTAAAAAGGGGTTACAACAACGAACATAAGTAAATGCTTTAGTTGCAAGTAGTTTGTCGCACATCCGAACGTGACCGTGACCAAGACACTGGTTTGAATGTATAGTGTGTCTGTACTTGAACCATGCAACCGGTAAGTGAATAACATTCAATAAATGATACATAAAACAAACCATTTATTCCAACTATTTTTGCTGTTGTTGATTTAGCATTAGACAAATAAAGCGTACCCCGACTTTAACAACTGTTTTACCGAACTCCGTGGTAGATTAACCTTGTAATACGCACTTATACATGCACACAAACACATCAACACATCAACACGTGTGTATGGGCAACTAACACGTATTTGGTGTCGGTGAGAGAAGCACTTGGTTTACTACTTTTTACGTCACAAACTTGCCATGCACACTAACCTGCTGAACGGGGATAGGGGAGGGATTGGTGAAAGTTTAACTTCGTCATTTATGTGTAATGAATAGTATTCCCTTTTGGGTACGAATCTGTGCCCCAGGTTGAACCATTCGTTGCCATATGTTGCGTTCACGGGACAATTCGACCGAAAGGACAAACCCCAGGTCATATTGCAAACACGGGGACAATAACCCAGCAACTCGGATTACATCTCAATGCAAATTTGTTGGGAGAATAAGTTGTGGTCTATGCACTGACAATTGTACAGAAGATGAAGAATAGGACGTGGTAACCATCCCGTTTGTAGACCACGTTGATCAACCGAAATGATAAGTTTTCACGACAATCTAGCAGACAGTGGTGGTTAGTAGAAAAAAGCAAACAGATGACGTGCACGAATCACTGTGCCCGTGTGTGTACGTGGGTGTACGTGAGTGTGTATGTGTGCGTGTAGACGGCCATAGAGATGAATCGCTGTTGGTGCTACTAAGCTCACGACATGGGGAAGAGGTCAGATTGTGTGGGGGGTATAACACGAGCACATGTAACCACCTGGATGGTTGTAACATTTTCCGGTCCACTTGACATACTTCACAATGCACGAACCACAGGGTGTGTGCCTGCCTGGGAGAGAGTGACTGTAGCGAAGACATACTGGTGATAAAATAGCCACTAGTTCACACATTTTGCTCAGATGAAAACAATGGTATGTCGAAATGGACCAGTGCACAGTCAGATGTGTTCTTTTTTCCTCTGCCTCCTTCATTGGCCTTACTCTTTTGCATCGCATACTATATCCAACCCACGAAGCCCTGGTGAACAGGGCAAAATCAACCCTCGTCACGACACCGCGGGAACAGTGACAAACGTTGCTCGTCTAAACGACGAGCCTACCACGACAACGACAATCCAATGCACGAGGGCTAGCGTGCAAACGGACACAGAGATTGTGCATCTCAAGACCACCTGGAGTGATATGTCCCCGTGTAACTGCTCCGGTTGGCACATAACGACTACACACTCAAGGCGTGTCTGCATGTGCACGAGTGGAAATGGATAAGAGGGGGGCATGTACCTATCTCGGTGCAACGTCGCAATACCTGATTGGCCAATTTAGAAAAATAGTACAATACAACAAGCAAAATCATGCCACGAATGCGTAAATGCGCAGCGTGTGCACCACTATGGTCCAATTCTATCCGGGGTGGTTGGAGGCATCGAGATGGGGAAAAAAACGGAGACACCTGTGATTTGAAACCTCCTGATAAACGGATCAACATTTTGGTTTCGGGGACTAGTGATCGGATCATTGGATTGAATGAGGTATGTTGACTGATCTCGGTTCAGGTTGTCTAACCACTGCCGATCGGTCATTGGACTTCAGTGATAATATCTTTAAATTATACGGAACGAAATTTCAATGCCCTAGGATAATCGAAACAGACTGAAACTGTAGCAAAACGAAGAACCTTAATCTCCCACCCCCGAATATAAATAAGCACAGACGCCGGATGTACTCGCTTGCCACACGGACTCGACGGATCTGTCGGGGTCTCTTCGTCATATGCAAACTCAAAAAGAACCAATTAGATCTGAAAAACCTAGGTGCGGTGAAATTTTGATCAGGTCTCATATGTGATAATCCAGATTTACGCTTGATCTAGCAAGCGACCTAGGGCCGAGCTGTGCTCATCATAATCGTTCACGAAGTTACGAGCTGTGCTCATCCCAACCATTCACGAAGCCACGAGCTGTGTTCAGCACAACCATCCACGAAGCCACGAATGGAATCTCTCGGGGAAGTCGGGGTGTATATTTTCAAGACTAAATGAGATGTGAGCTAAGGGAATGGGATGTGATCCAGTGTTCCTTTACTCAATGCTTCCTAAGGAACTTCGATCGGTCAGTTTATTTTCAGGAAATCTTTGTTTTAGATCTAGTGTTCAATAGCAAAGTTGAAATGATTTTGGAAAACGCGTCCGGTCGCAGTTTGCCAACTACTTGTGATGAAATCAAATATTTACATTCGGTAAAAATAACGTTTCTGAGAAGAAAGGGGAATCGAATTCACTGAAAATGAGTTCGTTTGTTCTAGGCGTTTTTAAATAGTCTGGAGACTAGTGGCAAACGAAGAAGTCCGATTCACCTTACGGGGTATTGTTCAAACAAAATGGCACATTTCTACTAGGAGATTGGCGCGTCAACTTTTCATAAATTCTTCCTCTGTTATCCATATTTTACATTGCATATGCTTTCATTCCTTCAAAGTTCCGCCTACCACTGCATTAAAAAGATGATAGCTGAACAGAAGGTGCATTGGTGAACAGGATTTTTTGAATCATTCTAAACGCGAACAAATTTGGACGAAGCTACTATCCTGTCAAACGAATATGTATACCGTCTCGTAGTTAAACAGATGGGCATCTTGTAATCTAAGAATGTTTCGCGAACTGTTTCTAAGGGCGCAAAAAGTTTGCAAAAACCTGGGAAACAAATTGGTGACAGTTACGAGTCGGTGAGATACGCCAAGGGTACAACACCCACTTCCCGTCCGACTGGCCGGTGAACGGCATTTCTTCCTTTTTTTTATCTTTCCCTTCCTTGAATAATAGAATAACAATGTACACCATTTTTCAGGAAGGGGACCGCGGCCAACGTGAGGGCTGCCAAGTGGGGAGGATGACCGACGGTGGGAGGATTCGAACCCGCGATCTTCACGTTTGAAAGCGACGACCTTATCCTTTGGGCCACCGCTGGGACTGCCCTCATGCTAAAATTTAACTGACAGTTTGAGGTATGCTTGTTTAAGTTGGCCGGAGGACTTCATGTCACCACGCATCGCCATAACCGTTTCGTACGCATTGGAAACGCGCTGATCCGCTAGTTCACTGCCTTAGCTGCATGCAGATCTTGTTGCTAATCATGGACTCTCTGCCTCATCAGGAAAAAATATAAACAAAAACGAATACTCGAATTGTAATTACTTTTATTTTCGGAGACTTGGCATATGTTTTCGGTGACAGGCGGCATGCTTTGGAAGCATAGGCTAACAATGAAATCAACATCGCATTTCAGTCACCATAGATATGTCATAGCCAGGACACATCACGAAATCGTTAGGAAGAACAAATTCAAATTAATTCACAATACTTCGGTGCATGTGTTACTAGGATTCCAGCGTCAGTGATATGTGGTTATCAATGAACCCGCCAATATTGTTCAGCAATATTTGGTTCGTTTCGATGTGGCATCCAGCACCTCCAAGGTAAAAGTGCTTTTGCTTCATACTTCAAGAAGCTTTAGAATTTCTAAATCACTATCCATTGGTTAGGAAACCTCCTATAATGGTTTATTTGTCTAATATGGTACAAATGATAGGCCTATTTAGTTTAAAGTACTAGAAAAGTTAAAATACAAAATTTTCCATCGATCGATGCTTGGAAATCAGTTCTTTGCTCGCTACATCGGGGCGCCAAATGATTATGCTATTTTTCCCACTCACTCTATCACTGTCTCCGTGCCGCGGTAATGGTGTGAACGATTAAAGCAGCGTGCTCAAGTGACCTTGACACAGAATCAACTTCGGAGTAAATCAAAGTCTTCTGTAGACGTAAGTTATGTATATATATATATATACATATATATATGAATAGTCTGGATTACCAAGTTCCAGATAGCCTTATTTTTATGTGTGCACGACAATGATGGT
Organism: Fasciolopsis buskii; assembly: GCA_008360955.1. Classification (NCBI taxonomy): domain Eukaryota; kingdom Metazoa; phylum Platyhelminthes; class Trematoda; order Plagiorchiida; family Fasciolidae; genus Fasciolopsis; species Fasciolopsis buskii. The sequence goes on from LUCM01011418.1 coordinate 71,916, forward strand.
GCAGCGTTGTGTATTATTTTCGGAGATGCTTAAAACACAAACATGTTCAAATGACGCTAGGTTTTTAAGATTGATGGCCGCCACGCATTCTTTTGGCGACGTAGCCAGGTTCTGTCACTCAGTTCCTTTTGTTGCACACATTCAACGCTAACCAGCAGATTAGAGATTCCTCATTAAGTTAAACTGTGAATTGTAAACAGGATGCTTTGTCTCACTAGAATCTCATTTTAGTCGTTAGGAGCGTGAATGGATGGTAAGTCCATTTAAGTATCGCCTGGTGATTCATGGAAGGATTTTCGTCGGTCAGGCAAAGCTAACCTTTAAGAAGGGCACAATAGGCTCGAAAGTATTGGTTTTACTTCTCAGTAGTATATTTCGCATATGAATGGGTGAACGAAATTCTGGTGAGAAAATAACAATGAAGCACAGCGCTATAGTATAGGGATGCTTGGACAGAAGAATACTGGGTACATAGACCTCAACAGCGGCAATAACTGCCAAACCGGTCATGTGTCTGTAGGCCCATTTTCTTCATCCATCCATATAAGAAACAGACTACTGAGGAGAAAAAGCTATACTGTGTTTGCAACGATCCGGTAGGGTAGTGTTGGCTTTATGAACAACTGCGTCCCGTGGTGAACAATCACGGGTCGATCATGGATTGCCTGGAATTGAGGAGCGGGTGGCCATCCATCCAGTTTTTTTGTTAGTTTTCTTTCCAGAGTATCAAACTTCCATTTTCCATCCACGTAAATGATACTGAACATCTTGAATGGATGATCACGAACAGTGCGGAATCCGCCATGGATAGCGAAACTACATTTTTGCTCACCAATCCCACTTAGCTTCATTCAACTGCCTTCCGCATGGCATTTCGGATCTTCTGTTCTCACACGCAACAAGATATCACTCAGTTGTCTAAAGCTTCTGGTACCACACACACAGACATTGCAGGCCGTAACAATGCATACATACACAATTTGGCTATGGTCCTTTCGTAAAAAATATCATGTCTATTCAATGGACCGCGTGACCAACTCGAGAACTTACGGACCGCCGTTATCTAAAGTCGCTTGGTATCAGATAAATGGTGCGAAAATTGTTGGTTCTAATGACAATTCATTCACGTTACTTTACAATCTTATTAATCGTGACTGAGTCGACTATAGTGTATTGTGGGTCATTGCATTATATTGTACTGTTTTGTATTGCATTGTGATGTGTGATGAGTATAGGCAAATTTAAAAAGGGACTTCTCAGCCAAAAAAATCCCGCCTTCAAAGGATACCAGAAAGAACACTGCTCGATTTAGTCAATGCAACAGGTTCTGAATTGTCCAGAGAAGCTATCATACCGAAATGAGCGGTTGGCCAACGAACATACTGAACTCAGTCGAATTTAGTTCCCCGATGATTATTGACTTGCGAACTCCACTGGGCTTTTGATGTCGCCTATGATGATTGGCCAATGACCTTGAATGCAAAACGAAGTTCGAATGAGATAAGTATAAATTTCGTTCCTGGTTGGTCATTTATGGATAACATCATTGAGGTATGCTTAACGAGCAAGCACTAACGAACGTTTCGGACTCAGACTGAACTAAGAGATATCCCAAATCGGTTGGTCAACTCTTCATTCACTGCTGTAGTGCATGTAACTATTGGAGTCACGTGATGTATGTTACGGTCATCTAGTACGAATTATCTGTGAGCATGTTGTTCAACCCGAATTCATCAATCATCCCGGATCACGAGCAAGTCACAAATGCAAATTGGGAATCCCGAGGAGGTCTAAAAAGGTTGACCAAGACGACCGTTATTCAAGTCCGGGTACACTGACATTATGAAATCTAAAATGATAAAGGACTAAGCCTACATCAAATTGTATAGCGTGGTAATCATATGTAAACTGTCAACATGGTTTCATTATGTGCGTGTAGGTGGGTAGTTTGTGACCACTGAAAGTCCCAATGGTTCAGATGTGATAACCAGCCCGACAACAATCAGGTAGGTCTCTAGCTTTGTGTATCTCCTTCTGTGGATCCATGAGTGCTCCAAGTGTGTCATTTTCAATTGTCCATTACTTCCGAACTACTCAGGCAAAGCTTATTCCGAGTCAATCGAATTGAATTTTCTCATTGGGTAATACTATTCGATAATTTATCACGTGATCCTTGAGCTGGTAGTTTTTTCTTTGATAAACTCATGCGTGATAAAGTTAGCCTTGTACATTCATGAACATACGGAACTGTCGGTCGATCTTTTTTGCACCAAGATCTACTCCGAATAATGGATTCAATTGAATTGATTGACAATAGCACGTTCTTAGCAATAGTGACACATGGAATCGATTCTCGTATTTATCTAAACGATAAATTTTTTGTAAATGCTTCGTCATAGGAACTTGTCAAACCGGTTTTCCCGTCCGTGGTGGAAATTTAAGGTGATTAAAAATCGAATCCATTGGAGACATCAAAAGCATTGGGAAATTCTTTAACATGAGTGCGATTAAAGGGAACGAATTGACGAAAAATTAAGAAATCATTCGCCAGAGTTGTTACCGCGTTCGAGAGAGAGAGAGAGAGTAAGTATTGGAATCAAAATAGTATCGTTTCTATCACCCTTATAGAGTCATTCACATTCATTGAACAAGTGGCTCAACTATGTTCATTTTGTCGGGTCATCCATCCATCCATCCATCCATCCATCCATCCATCCATCCATCCATCCATCCATCCATCCATCGGATCGCTAAAACGAGGATGTTGTACGTTGATTTTTGAACGTATTTCTCACTGATGCAGAAGCAAAAACTAAAGTGTACGATGACATCACATTCGTTCGACTCATAATCGTTCATCGCAAACTTCCTTCCCGATTCGGACGAGGTGAATGTATACTGGTGACCCCGGACAAAGCTCATTCGGCTGTTCTGTGCTTCCATGATTTCCTAATGGGTAGTCGAACTTTAATATCACACGATCAACTTAGCGCTGCTCACAACAGAATCTGTTCGTTGATATCATGTCCTCGCCCGCATACTTCCTCGTTTCTGCCTGCAATTTTTCGGTAAATAATTGCCTAATGAAATATGTTTGATAATTTCTTTGGGAATACAAGACTGAAATCAACACTAAGATATTCTGCTTTGTGGTTAGGGTTTGACGAGTTGTCCGGTTGTGATTATTCATATCGGCTTGCGTCTAACGACACCGGCACCCGTTCACGCTACAGTGCACACAAGCACGCATGGGAATACGTAGAGAGATATCATCAATTCACTGTACTTTATACTTATTGGATTAATGGATGAATGTCTAATGAAAACCGTACATAGTTGAGACTTTTACAGGATCTCGATAACCTTCCACGGCTGAAGAGTGACAATAATTCAACGAGCCAATAAGACCGTTGGCCTGGTGAGTGAGTGTGAGTTCGTTTGGTAGGCGAATTCGTTTGGGGAATTAATGAGTAATCCAATACAGGATAATGTAGTAAACATTCACAACGTATTTGTAAGACAGTTCAAAATGTTTTCTAATGTATGGAGACATTGGTTTTTTGATATTTGTAAAAATTCTCATTTCAAACATCTGGTCACGCTGTCAGAATGTACCTCATTTCATTTAGCTGTTTAGTTTCTTAGCACACCTTTTAATTATACAACAGTACACATGATCTCAGAAGGGAATGGGGCTTGCTCAATTCTGAACTGTTCAGTAAGGCAGTTACCAAAGTATGAGTATTCGAACCCGCGATATCCAAATCCATGCGTCACGATGTTGTCAGTTTGGTCGTAAGCACTCATTTATAGAGACAACCGCCTGTTTTTGTTTATTGTAAAGCATCTCCGTACTCAGGTGTCTGTGACTTCCGGCAGTCTTCCACTGTCAACCCGCCGGAATGATCTCCTATGGGCTAAATGGGTGTCATCTCACATTTATCAATACCTACTGACTGGCAAGGAAATTCCCATTTGAACTTGCCTCTCAAAACAAAACTTGGCTGCCCAAAGATCAACATATCTTCGACCATGTCGTATCGATTATATCGATCGATACGCTGACCAAAAATGTCCGACGAGAAAGTCGATAAATCCCGACGGATCACATTAATAAGCCAAGAAAAAATCGATGAGTGAGTAATGATCAATGTATCTGTTTATATCTGCTCATTTCGCCCTGGAACCAACGGGAATAGAAAATTGAAGTGACTGACTATTATCTTGTTCAATCCAGAACAAATATTTTATCTTTTCTATTGCTTTTTAAAACAAGAGATAGATTTTATCTAACAACAGAAAGCAAAAATCTCAGTATTGGAACATCGTTCACTTTCTAATTATAGTTGTCATGTTAGAATCTGCATCGAAATTGTCCGACAACTTAGTGTTATTTCGCCCAGCTCTGTCGTAATTTGTTCTTATTTTCAGTGATTCGTACTCATGCCATTACATCACTATATATATCTTGACAAAATATTTTCACTTTGGGAAGGATTGGATTAGTCATTTACAAATATGGGTGGGGAAGGGATTTGTGGTGTATTGTCCCAATACAAACCCTAGACAACAAAACAATTAACACCACAAATCCCTTCCCCACCCATATTTGTAAATGACTAATCCAATCCTTCCCAAAGTGAAAATATTTTGTCAAGATATATATAGTGATGTAATGGCATGAGTACGAATCACTGAAAACGAGCTTGTTCGCCAACTTGTGTTTTCTCAATGTGCTCAGTGGTAATTTTCAAGGAATTGTTCTTATTTATTGAAAAAAACAGTATATCATGTCTTCGTATTCGATTCTTATACAACATTCCAAATTAGTCCATAATCACTTTGGGGAGTGTGTAAGATTGACTGTCTAGGTTTTCTTGTCTTGAATGATCTTTGTTTTGATTTATTAGTCTCAATCAATCGTTTGGTAACTTCGCACTCTTTCCATCGGTCATGATCTAGATTGGAAGATAATTGGTTGCACAAGTAATAACTATTTTAAAAGATGACCTTTGTTCTACTTCAGTCATAAATCTTCAATAGATTCTACTTCGCGGTCGCTATTTCCAATTTTTCACTAACCCTGGTGAGAAAAACCAAGTCGAACAACACAAGAAGTTCGTTTACTATTCCAAATCAAACTACTTGTATTGACTTTTAATGATCAATACTCACTGGTCGATTCTTTTGCTGGCTAATTCGGTCCCCATCGGCATTCATGGACTTTCTTGCGCGACTATTCTGCTCAAACTATCGACTGGTATAACCGATGAGAAATCACCGCGACTGCGTTGATCTCTGACCTGAGTATCGGTTATGACGAGTCGATACCAACTACTTTTACAGTATGCCCTTTTGGGATGTATTATTCAAAGACTTGTTCGTCCTGCCCTAGGCGGAAGCTTCATTCGCGCATTTTTCGGTGACCTTGAAGCTTCTGGTCTTCCTGGTTTGGGGATGGCTCTCGTGGACAGTGCCAGTATTACGTTGCCTGACCGAGTTCCAACTAGAAATTGGCTATACAAAATGAAGATCCCAGGTCAGAATCAGGTTATCAATCTCCGTTCTCAAAAATACAATTCGTTTGTAGACTCGGGTTTTACACATTCGGATTGTAGCTAGGATGCAATCAAAAACAGCTTTTGCCCAAAATTATGTGATCTCTTTCGTAGAGCTCACAAATTTGGTGCAATGATTTTTATAGATACGAACGCTAGTTCAGATTGGCCGTCAACGAACATGAAGCATTTGGGATCCCCAGTTAGTTTAGACTCTATACATTCGGAACAACCCGGGTCGTTGTGTCCTCATGCTCGGACAATCGCCTGGTTCTAGCTAGTCCACACTAGAGACAGTCAAATCGCCCATTCACCGTTTGGTATCGGCCGACTTGAAGATAACGCTGGACAGAAATCAACCACATTGCTACAAGTTACCAGTGGTGCAGCTGTCTACCAACGTGTCTTGCATACCGGAGAACTATTCCTGAGTTTGACAATACCTGTGTCGATGGCAGGTTTCAGTGGACCGATGCAACAACTGTTAGACTGTGATAAACTATCCAATCCGAAATGCCTCTTAATTATCGCTCACTGACTTGCTTTCATCTGGTCCAATAAGTTCGACCTGATCCTTGGTTTCATCAAACCCTAAATTGCTGTCTAATCTTTTTGCCTACTTGACCCAGACTAATGTGTCCTTATTGGAAGCTAACATAAAGAAAAACAGCACACGGTGTGACAGCAAATCCAGCGTACATCTTTATACAATTATTTCGGTTCGGTGTTTGCAATCATTGTCGGAGATGGAACACAGGAAAGTTTCGACACATTTCTCGCTGCCTTCGAATCATTGATCGAAGAGTACAAGGTGCAAATGAGAACGTCTTTGCAACTGATCGTTCGTTGGATGGAACACTGCCTAACTACTTGTCAAGATCAGTATTCATTCCATGGTGTGCTTCGATGAACTCACGGTCAGAGATTAGGTCCCTTTTTCGTGGTGAATGATCGATCGTAAAAAGGTTTGGTCACTGACTGTACCAACTATCAGGGTATAAGCTCGGTTCCACAATCCTATCCACTTTCAGTTTTACGAGATGATTGTCTGTAATGTACCAGGTACTTTGTGGACCCGCATGTTGCCGTTGAATGTTAACGTTAGGTGATTCGTTTAATGGGCCTCAGCTCAGCATGACTTTTCTATCTCTATACGTTTCTGGTCAGTCGGAAAAAAACACTTCAAAAATCTCTGTCTAGCTGCAATGAGTTGTACTGGGTATTTTCAGAGGATAAACACTTTTCCGAAATAGGTTACAAACGTCCCAATTTGTAATGCTCGAAAAAGAATGAGAAAACCATGATCCGAAACCAATCAAGTTCAAATGAAACAAGAAACAGTTACGTAAGAATAACGAAAAAAACGTCTTGAAACCAATCTGTCACAGTCCATTACGAGTGAATTGCAAATTTACAGTGAGAAAGAAACGGCATTTTTCGCCGGTTCCGGATCATGTGTCCACGTCTCCATCTTGATGTTCTTGAACATTCCCATAATCTCCGACACACTCCAAAAGTCAAAATTTAATAGCCAATGAAATGTCGAAGATAAGTATTTTGCAGCTGAGACAGTCCTGCCTTAGAGCTCGAGTAGGGTGAACGGTCAACATGCCACATCGTTTTCTGTCCTATACCTCCATTTCATCATAACTTGATCACTGTAGACTTTATTTAGAGTGCCGCGTTCAGTCTACCAGAAGATGGGTTGAACTTCTTCGAGGAATCAAGTTTGGATATGTCACTGATGTTGTGGTGAGTGACAATCAATCCATCTAGCCCCCGCTAATCCAGCGGACTAGGCTGCAGCGTATGGACTTGAAGGTAGCGGGTTCGAATCCGCCCACCGCCGGCCAACTCTTCCACTTGGCAGCCCTTTGTTGGCCACGGCCTCCTTCCTGAAAATGATGCACATCGTTATTTCATTAAAAAAGGAAGCAAAACAAAATAAAAAGTGAATTATCAAGAAATCAAACACGGTGATTCTTGGGAGAATTTTTGTCGTTTAGGCAAAGCTAACCTTCAGGAAGGAGACATAAGTCCCAAAGATATTGATTTTTCTCCTCAACAGTAATTTTGCAAACTTTTGTGGATTTCGCACTATTTGTATCCATCCATTCATGATGTTCATTGTCATTTACGTGGACGGAAAATGGAAGTTTGCTATTCTGGAAAGAAAACTAACAAAAACTGGATGGATGGCTACCCTCTCCTCAATTCCAGGCAATCCATGATCGACCCGTGATTGTTCACCACGGGACGCAGTTATTCATAAAGCCAACACTAACCTACGCGAACGTTAGTAGCAATCTATTTCGCATATGGCTGGATGAAGAAAATGTGCCTGGCGACACATGACCGGTTTGGCAGTTATCGCAACTGTTCAGGTATACGTACCCAATATTCTTCTGTCCAACCATCCCTATACTATAATGCTGTGCTTCTTACTTAATTTTTCACTGGAATCCCATTTGAATCGTTAAGAGAGTTCCGAGTGCGCCTACCTGAAAAGCGTCAATAGCCGCGACACCTGTTGTGTACTTTCGGGCAAATTGTTTTCATCCATCCCGGAGGGAAATGTACAACTGTGAAGAAATTCAACACACTTTGAATCATTTGGCCACTGAGGCATCCAAATGTCCAATAAACACTTCCATGTTATTTATCCACGGCTAGAATGAACTCGTACCCATACTCACCTTTTTGTTTTCACCTAATCGAGGGTTGATTCAATTATCTCGACATTTTGATTACAATTGATTGGATGGTTGAACGATCGATCACGTCAGGAAATGCGCGGATCAGAACATGTTTAACAAATTCAATACATACGTGCAAGTCCCGTATCAACCGGCTTGCTATTGAGAGAAAAGTGAATACTGATTTTTCGTACCTCAGGGGCACAAAGCAGAGTATCTATGAGTCATTGATTTTACACGATCACAGACCATTACTCAAAATGATAAATGTCCATTCGATTGATTCGTTTGTGTAGGATCTAAGTACAACGAAAACCTTAAAAAACAACTTGTCACATTCAACTTTCATTATTCGTGATTCTAATTAGGACAGATCTTGGGGAAAATGCAGGTGTACGCAAAATCGTTCGCTTGCTGGAAGTAACCGACTCAGAATTGCTCAATTCCTTAAGGGAAAAAATGAACCCGATTCATAATCTCTTGTGGGAGACAGCACATATAGAAAGAAATTATGATACGGTCATGAGCAGACAGTACACAAATAAAAACGATTCAATTATGGTTAGTAATTTCGTAGAACCCGTGTACCAGTTATTGTATCGTTTCCCGATTGTAAATACCTACTTGTAAAATAGGAATATCCGCATCGGATACTGGTTTGATAATCAATACGAATACTCGTTGTTTTGGGCAGTATCATAATATATATATGGCTTAAAAACATGCTTGATATCAGCGTAGCAGTCGGGAAATTATTTTATGTTGAAAATAAATAAAAAAGGGCAAAATGAAGTTTTATTTTCTATTTCCAATGTCCATCTTTTGATTTTCTCCAGTTTTTTGTGTGACGGTTTTACAAAACGTGAATCTCACAGATGAACCACACAGCATCCTCATCACTGCTATCAATTCTGAGCCATACTATTAAAATATTTCTAATCAAGAACAACGATATCAATAGATAGAAAGGGTTATGTCTTACTTGTGATAAAAGACTGAATGCGTATTTTCGGTTCCTTCTTATCCATTCCATGAGTGAAAAAATGTTGGAAAAATCAAATTACCCTATCTGTTTTGCGAAGACAATTTGTACAAAATCGCGTACCATATCTAATCGGTCCAATTGCCAGACGAGCGGATGTGTAGTTCGTTACCCCGAGACTATCTATATGAATGAAATTCAAATCAGATATTCTGTTTCCCAGTTTGAGCTTCATTACAAATACAACGAGATCGGACAATATTTTCTAGACCAAATTTGAAGAGGAACGAGATATTTGACAGCTTCATTATACTGAATCCGGTACAGTTAGCATCGATCTGACTGAGCCATATGTCCTATCAAATAGGACTCTCGTTACGATTGAACCCAAAGGCATTTCGTTCTGGAATTACGCAATCCACGAAGTAATTTCCACAGTACAAACCTATCAACCAGCCTGCTGGATGTGAAAACGATATCGACTTCGGTCGACTGTCTGTCTTCATTATAGACGAAGTCATACACTTGCATTTGTCGGAGGCAATCATGATATTACAAGTTTTGACCATTCCTTTATCATATGGATGTTAAATAATGATTGTTAACGTTGCGAAACCGGATTGTACTTAAGTCACGGCGAGCTTCGTTCTACTCATTGTTTACAAACCCACATCTGAAAATAAAAATAACTGGTTTCAAAATATGTGAATCGCTTCATTCTGTGCACATTTTTAAATATTCATCCTTCATTTGATTTGATTGACTTGAATCTACAATACGTTTGCCAGTTCACGAAACTTAGTAACAATGAATTGAAAGCCTAGTCTACACCGAAATAGAAGTCGAGAGAATCATGATATTGGTAACCAAGGCTATTTACATATGATACCTGGTCACATTCATCGAAACAACAACAAAAGAATGAGATTAGGACTTACAGACTTGGTGATAGGTGCAATGTGTTAGGGAGGTGTGGAATGCAAGATGAGGACCAAATTGGCGGGTAGTTTGTATTCATTCTATGGACAATCCCACGTGTACTTGAGTCTTCGAGAACTTCGATGTCGAAGGAATGTTAATTCAATAATGGCATAGTGCATACAGTTTAGTTGACTCGATAATACAATTAGATACACTCCCTCAAAAGCAGTATTCCTTGTAATTTCGAGATGAACGCTGATAAAACACTGTCAGTTTTGTTGCCGGGCTCATCTGGTTTTTTTCTCTCTCCCTGACCTATCCCACCCGGAATTTCCCTTATCTCTGATTTCGCCTGATGACTATAGTTTACTGAGTAAGTACCCATGCGCACGCATACACGCACACACACACACACACGCACTTACACACGTGCACACACGGTCCGATTATCTGGACTTTGACGAGTGGCGCGTCGAGACCCCGGGGCTTCTGGCACTTCAACTAATTTTGGCGTTTGAGGTGCAAAAGAAAATCCTTTGCTAATTTTCCATGCACGAACAGGATTGATCGGGCCTAATTGAAACCGGGACAAACCTGACGCCTGTGCACAGTGGCCACGATTCGACGAAGCCAACGAGCTACACAAACATATAGACAACCAAACAAAGCAACAGAGGACAAGACCGAATGAAGGCTAGAAAAAAAGAGCCAACTGTTCCGTGGTCCTGATTACTATCAACGACTGTTAACACCCAACCTTGTGGATTGAAAACCAAAGTGAATACAGTAGCCGTAACTTGACAATCGCCGGTATCCGTCATATCGCCACCACGACTAAATCTGCCACTCTCTCTTAACCCCCCCCCCCTTCCTCCCTCGAGAACCAAATCCAATAGCGGACACCACCTTCGAAACATTAACAATACTGGGGTCCCGATTACATAGAAATCAGCTCCGATTGGCCTGTTTGTACATCGGCTACTTTTGTCTCCCACCCTTAAAGGTTCGTTTGTCTGTTTTTCTACCTAGATTCATTGCATTGTGCACAGACATACCGTACGCCAGAAATGGGTTCCACTTTCTCTTGCCTATTTCCACCGACTGTATCACACGTTGTTCACGCGTTCTTGAGGTGTGTTCATGTTAGGTCCTCCCATGCGTCCGTCGAATCGTCAGCCTGTTCCGGTGCAAATTTGGTGACAATATGGGAACAGTTGTTCACTAAACTCGACCCCAACAGCATGCTGCTCGTTTGTGCGCGAATTTTTTTGTTTCAAATTGTGCGAATTTGCCCCTCCCCTCCCCTCCCCCCCGCCAAAACACCCCCTCCTTGCTCTCTGTTGCTCGCTTTTTCTCAGCCAGTCTGTCGTAGGTTGTCCTTCTTAGCCTATTTTGGAAACTATCAAGCGTCGAAGAAGGTGTGGACATTTGCGCGCCAAATATTTGAAAAACGATACACGCATACAGACTCGAATAGGGATAAACAAAGTCAAAATAGTCAAACACGTGATCACACTTGGCCGTAGTAGCTATTGTTGTTTTTGCACCGTTTGTCTTCAAGCCAATAACTTCTTCAACCTGGTCATTTCTACATTGCACACACTTGCACGTGCACACCCACCCACACACGCAAATACACACACACACATGTGTCCTTTGCCATACGGAATACGACATACTTGACCCACAATGATACTCGGTCTCGTTTGCAACTGTAATTGTTGGCCCTAACTTGAGTACCGCCTTTGGTCTTATGATTAGTATTAGTACTGTGGCTACCAGGCGGAATGCAGCCACTGAGGTTAATGCTTATTCCTGTCGCGTTATGGCCACTACTCCTATCCACCCATACCCTCCCGTTTCTTACTGATGCGTTGGTGGTGTAGTGCGTACGACAGTCGTGTCCGTCCAAATCCGCGTCTGCCATTCGGTTTTGAATCGGGGAGTTAAGACAACCGGTAGATGATAGCCGTAGTAGTAGTAGTAGTAGTAGTAGTGGTAGTAGTAGTATTAGTGACAGTCATCGAGGGCGAACGGAAATATGGCGAAGGGAATAAGACGAAACGGGACCAATCAACAACCGGGACAAACCTCATAATAATTGTTATTGTCATCGTCCTTATTATTATGGTCATCATGGATGGCACCACCGGCATTGTACGTGCATCGATCAGCATTGGCACAGTCAGTGTCGCCAACGGAAGACTATTTTTCATCACCAACCCTATCATCACATACAGTCATGGGATTCGGAATCCTATCACACCACTACCCTAATGCGGTACAGTAGAGTTTGTCATTTGGGTCATTTTTTGTTCACGTTCATCTCGTCCAACTTGTACGACCATTTAGGAAATAAATGGAGGCAATTATACCGGACGCCATGTGGGTAACTGTGAATGTTCGCCAATTGTGCCAGGATAGGTGTAATTGGGATTGCTAATCCGGATAGGGACGAACAGTGTGAAGATTCACGTACGCCACTTTCTTGCCTAAGTCATTCATTCATTTTTCCCTCGGGGGCTCAGAGATTGAAAATGACCCAAAAGAGTATCGAGCAAAACAATGCAAAAAGGAGTGCGTGTATGTGTGTGTGCGCGCACATGTGTGTATGTGCGTGTGTGCGTGTGTGTCTGTTTCCTTGCGGGATTAAAGTTATTAGGTTAAACTGACTGATGGTTTTTTAATTGAGGCATTAATATTTGTTTGTATCACAGACTAAAATGCACATACATACATACATACATACATACATACATACATACATACATACATACATACATACATA
>LUCM01011419.1:0-10275 GCA_008360955.1 Fasciolopsis buskii
AGTACAGAAGTAAGTCGGGTTTGGTTAGGCGTGGTGGGTTTGGACCCTACGGGATTAAAAGAGATGAAACTGTTAGACTCAGTGGTAATAGGAATTTTGCCTCTGGATTTTGAGGCTATAGGAGGTGACAATGCACAAGGAGGCTGCCGGTGTGACCTTCTAGAAGGGCCGGCTGGCATAATGAGGCTAATAGTTTGGGAACGAATTACGTTTCCAGATCGTTGGTTGGAGGTATCTTGAGGTAGCACCAGATGGAGTCTTTTATCCCGGGGTTCGTGTAAAAGAGGGAGAAGTAGCCAGATCCAGATCCAACGCAGGTTCTGCGGGGGGTCTCGGGCGGAGGTTTTACATCATATGGGGCTCAGTATTGGGCAATGATAGGGTTTTGGCGCCTTGGACATACGGGTGTCACGAGGATTGTTTCCGATCCTCGAGAAACCTCCCTTTGCAGGGACGTTTTCTTGATAAATATTTTGATTTTAGTAGATGAGGTGTTTGACAATTTGACAGTTGTTGATAAACTGTTCAACCGTTGACCCATCTGAAAATTAGAAAAACAAGGGACAATCGCAGTGCTGCGACTTTTTTCTTTATCCAATGTAGTTTCACCTGTGATGAGCCATACCACAGGCGTTAAGAATGCGTGCTTTCGCCATTTCTAAGGGTAAGCGATCGAGAACATTGAACACAACAGCGTTGTTACCTGCTGCTGTTTTCGAACTTCGGTGATGATCGAGTCCAAAAATCGACAAGTGTATATTAGGCTCTGAGAGAGGTGGAAAAGCTTGGAAGTTCTGTGGCATTTATCACTGAGGATAAACGCAAAAGTATGCCTTCACATGGGCCAAAACAATTCGGATTCGCTGTGGGAGACCATTGACCTGAGTCTAGGAAGTTCCCCTAACATCGTTCTGTGTTTTGTCATTTTTGAGCGTTTGAAACTGTTTATTATGGTTACATGTGCCACGAAATTCACGATATTCCCCGCAGGTGCCTACAATGTGTCCAAGTGTAGAGTCACCCCCTCTAGTGAGTGATCGGCGACTCATTCACCAAAGTGCAGTTGTTGGAGGATGCTTTAGCGAAAATCCGTCTTTCAAGCTGACGGGTACAACCGACCCCCGTGGCCGACACAAAGACAACGGTGTATGGTTGCTACGATATCCGAGTCCTTCAGAAGATTCAACAATCTCGAGAACGTTATTTTTTCAAAGTCCCGAATAAACTTCCTCTGCAGTCGGTTAAATTCATCATGCTGAGTGCACACAACACTTTCCATCAAACTGGCTGCTGCATGGTACAATACTTTTTTGTTTTTCACATATTTTTCAGCTAAAGTGCTCAACAGGGGTGGCAAAACTGAAGCAAAGCTTGTACCCTTCAAGGGCATTTAAATACACGCCAACAGATCCCATCCACAAACAGAGGCATCCCGATCACTTGGGCCTTCTGCAGGAAACAGTTCATCTCAGCTAGCTCGTTTGTGGTCACCCACAACGAAACAAATGACAAAACATAGGAGCTTGCAACTCAGATCCTTCCGCGCTAGTTGGCACCGACAATGCAATGCACTTCTGCAACCATATGCAGGTTGGTTCACATTCCTCTGCACACACAGCACGTGCATTGCCAGAGAGCAGGTCCCCAGGACAGGCTGACGGCAGCCAGGCGAGGCAAACAAGCTTTCTCAGTGAACTGTCAGAAAAGTTATTCCAAAGTCACACCAGCTACCCAATACACCCTCAGCGACCATGAACTCTGACGAAGTTTACTGCGGAAGCGCGGCCATCCCTCAACAGCAACTAACGCAGCATCAATTAACAAAAGCGAAAAGGCTCGCACTGCAACAAGAACCGGTGACACAATTACCTAATTCCTTACCCGCAAATTCCTTCTGTCTGCTCGGCCACAGAGTAACATTTATGCCAGATTCACCGCTTCCATAGCGTAGTTCGCCTCCAGTGAGCAAACCCGCGTCAGCTTCGCAATCACGTTTTCCTTGTGCGGCAGTAATTTCAACAAATTAATATTAGACACTCGCAAAATCTGCAAGCACCAGACAAGCTTGGTACCGTAAGTAGCCAACGCGACCGGAGCTCCAGCCCCTCCAACGTTCCATTTCTTCCCCCCAGTTTTTACACCACCAAAGATTCAGCAGATTTGCTGCAGATTCTGCTTCTCCTATCCACAAGGTATTCACTGTGGCCCCAACCAGCCCTGACTAGGGAGTTCCCAAACTGGGTGAACCTCCATCCTTCACCTACTTGCCTACCAGCTTTCGGCAGGCATCCACCGTGCAACGTCCAAAATGCGCCCTACCTTCCTCCAACCACACAACGTTTGCCTTGCTCTGTGCTGCTCTGCTGGGGCTCTTGCAGCGTCTGGCTACGCGAAAGAGCTTACAATTTTCCAAACCTAACCCACCCATCGTTCTGCCCTTCGGCAACAGGCAAATCCGAGGAAATCTCCTGCTGTTATTGCTAAGCTTCCTGCCCGGTGGTGGAAGCCCGGCCCCCACCCCCACTCTGGATTACCTACTTTCCCTTGGTTTCAAACACTGTACCTCTTTTTTATTTTTATCTTTAATTTTTTACTTTTCACTTCCTTTATCAATTAAATAACAACGTATATCACTTTTTAGGAAAGGTACTTGGACAACAGAGGGCTGACAAGTGGGAAAGTTGGCCGGCCGTGGGAGGATTTGAACCCGCAACCTTCACGTCCAAAGGGCACAGCCTGATCCGCTAGGCCGCCGCTGGTCATTTCTATTTGCAGTATCTCAAAAGCTTGCCTTCACCTTATTTGCTCTCATTGAGTCAGTTTTATCTTTCCGCTTCTCTTAAGAGACATGAAATGGCATGCCTCATCCAGACCTCCCGGGTCAATGTGATCTCAGCAGCGCTTTCAAAAGCAACCCCATCTGAAGCCAACGAGCGATTAGGAACAGCGTTCTTGAAGTTTCATTTTAGGATCAGGATCAAATGACCCTGCTGAAATGCTATCCTCCTGATGCCACCCACCTTTTAACCAACTCCCGCCCAATTATTAGTGCAGAGATTCTAGGCTACTTCTTGTTTTCTTTCATCGACAACTCTGATGGGCAACTATCGCTATTTCTGCTCAAAACTCACATTGTATTACTAGAAGGTACGATCTCTAGTTCCTTTTGCAAATTCCCCTATTTACGACCATTTAGAAATCACCGGGACGGGGATCACAAACGACACCTCCGACGACCAGAAATGATGCCTGGGGGCCGCTGCTTCGTAGGTCCGCGATTCAATACAAGCTTTATTATGTCAGGGCTCCCAGCGGAACTGTATCTAAGATTCACTGTGGCTTAGGTCTGATACTGGTAGCAAAAGCCTCCTGATACCACGAGCAAACAGCCAGACAGACATCTTTCGGAGCAATCTTCTGCTGATAACGGACGCAATTAACCGCATTTCCATCGTACCAGCTCTCAAAATTGCGACTGGAGACTTCAAAGTTCCAGGTATTTTTGCGGCGCTTTAACCGCCTCTAGTTTCCCGACCGATTTTGCGGCTGATATTCGGCAAGGGGAATAAACGCCGCACCTAATCGTTGCGAAGAGAAACTGAAAGATCCGGTCTTTGAGTTTTGGTTGGCTCAGCGAAGGTCTGCATATCCATTTCCCGCCAACTGCACATTCTTAATGTGCTTCCAAAGTGTCATTTCACATCGACCCTTTGGGCCGCAGTTTAGAAAAAAATCTGAGTCGCCTACCAGTTCTGCTGAACTGCTGCCGTTGATGTTTTTTCCTGTCATTAGAGGTCTAAGTGACAAAAGGCAGGTCCTTTTTGCTGTTGGAAGTGAGTCCTAAAACTGGTACACCACGCCAAACTCTCCGATGTTCATCAGAAAGAAACGCGAAGGAAAATAAGGGTCCGAAATCACTGTACTCTGGAGTTTTTCGTCCAACCAAACGTTTTTCCTAGTTTTTGCGACTCAATCGCTTTTAAAATCGTTTAAGGCAAGCACAGATACCCACGCTGAAAGACAAGAGCTATGTGCTCACAAACAGCCCAGCCCACAAGTAGCCCTGACAAGACTAATGAAATAAATAGCCAACTAAACCGGACTATCCACCAATCTTTCAAAGCCTATGGGCAAAACATTTCATCCCGACAACCATCAGAAATTGCGGAGGCCTTTTTAGGTCATTTCTATCAACCCTACCAACTTCCATATTCTTATACTTTCTGACTGACCTCGAAAACACTCTCCGTGGTTACTTTTAACCAAAATTAATGGCTCTGCTGCTGGTAAAACAAACGTTGGACGCCGCCCCTGACCAGACTGGTTACATCAAGCTGTTTTCCTGCCGGGTGTGTAGTATGTCGATTCTTTCAGCGGAAACCGTCAACCTCCCCTCCAAAATTGGGTGCTTCTTCCTCTCACGTAAAAACATTTATCGCAGTCAACATACTTAATAAAGGCATAGGAAGTGACCTCACCAACTATCGACCGATCATCCACAGACCAACTATCCAAGGACAACTGGGGCGCTTGATTACAAAGCAGCTCATGACGTATCCTAAAGACGACAAGTTCGTCAGCACTAGCCAACAGGGTTTAATCCGAAAAATATTTGGAGTTACATGCACGACTGAACGCCTTAGTGCAATCAGAGCAGCCGCTAATGCCGGAAAGTCCATGAAGGCGGTCGTGACAAAGGTCCTTAATACAGCATCTCACCTTAACCCGAATAATGAGATCAGCTCTCATGGGATCACTTGTTTTGTTCTCCAATGGTTCAAGTCATACCTGTCACCCAGAAATCAGTTGATGCAGGTGAATGGTTACACTACCCGTGTCAGGTCAGTAACTAGCGGGGCATAACCCACGGTGGTGTATTAGACTCACTGCTGTTTATTTTGTACTTTAATTCTGTCCTCACTGTTATTAGAAGTGGCGTCCTTTTCCTGTTGGCCGTTGACATGATGATCACTTATACCTTTCAGCCTGAGACTATAGGTCCACTGTTGCCAAACTAACCCAAGTCCTAATGCCTTTCATCAAGTGGGCCAACAAGAGCACCATGAAGTTCTCAGCAAAATAGCTGCGTCCTTTGCTGCAGGTGTACCTTATACACAGGCAGGCTCGAAATTGGAAATTAAATCAACCTTATCAGGAATGAGGTTTGTAATTCCAACCTATACTGATCCCACAGAGTACATATTTCGAACGACGCACTTGCCGAAGTCGCTTAAACATTCCGTTTGAAATGGAATAAAACAGACCCCTTAAAAACACTCGCCAGGCCCATTCTGTAATATTTTTTGATCTGTTGCAATATGGGGCAGTGACAGAATTGTGACTGCAAATGTTCAGCGCGCATTTTCCAGGCGTCCAGTAGGCGCTTAATCAAAACGAAGTTGTGTGATAAGATGCGCAATGAGAAGTTACGAACCTCTTTGGCCTCGGCTTGCGACAGCAAAATTGTTCTACCATCGATCGCTGCAGTTCAGTCCGTCAGTTACTAAACCAAATCCCGTACTTCCTCGAAAGAATAGGGTGGTAGTGGCAACTGAAATGCCAATAACGGGCGACAGAAAAAAGCTTGTCAAAGTTAAATTTTTGTTCTGGTTGAATCAAATGCCCCAAAAGCTTCGTCCCTTGTCACCGCTTAGTTCCGTCTTCAAAAGCGAAGCCCGGAGGCTACTGACCTTGTCAATTCTTATTCTTATTTACTAGATCTCTCCTATAGACTTAGACATGCAAACATGTCTTGGAACTCTGCAGATCAATGCAGGGGACGCCTTAAAACCTTAATCTTAGTGAACAGCATAAAAATCTTATGGTGCGTGTTAACAAAAGAATGTCATACCTCACCGCAAGGTTCACCACCATGAATACCTCATTATATTGGTCCTTTTACCCCTGGATCTCTTCCTAGAGATTCTTCTACTGTATACTCGCTGCGATAACAAAGGGGGTTCGGACAGTATGGCGGGTACTGCTTGAACCAGCTTTTGTCTTCGCGATCGCCCCTAACCGGAACACCTCCCAGCTTTCTTTCTCTTCTCCTCACCTAACGATCATGGTCGTCACTCAATTGTTTACCTAAATCTGGTCTTCCCTCTGTCTTCTGATTAGCTCAACGGCCTTCTTTGGGAAAACTGCCTACGTGATATAGAAGAATCAACTCGCTTATTCAGTTTACCAGTCTGCAGTGGCAGGTTTTAAGTGGCATTCGTTAAAGAGAGATACGTCTTGGCTTTGTGAGTGGCCGAGCCATACATAGAGGCATATGCTCCAAAGCATAGGTCACCATCCACCGTGGGCCTGCCAATCCCTGCCTTGGCTATTTTAGTCACGAAAGCAAAACCCGGTCCCTGCAGCATGCTTATCTTAGCATCACCGAACGTGGGAAAGTAAGACCATCTCAAAAAGTCACAAAACATACATCAAGCAGAAAAAATAGGGTCAGGCTAAAAAACTGCGGAACTTACCTATAGGAGCTCAACTGTCATGAAAAAGGATTCTTCAAAAATGTCACCTCCGGCCGTGAAGGCATGCGCCACCTTCAACAATTACTCTGTACGCCAGCAGCTCAGCCCTGACTCTTCGAAAAGGGAAACTCCACAGCCCCATGTTCAGTGGGCTTGCACTTGGTTTGCTCTGTGAGACGAATTTAGGTAGTGGCATACCACCTGTCCACAAATGATTCACCAAAAGCCCATCCATTTTTCAACCTGCGCACGCCCTCCCAAAGCACGTGTGGCACGTACGCTGGCGTTTATTGCAATTGCTATCGCTTGTATCTCACTTACACATGCCTACAGAAACCACTAGGTGGTACAGGTTGCAATCATTCTGTTCAGACAGTAATGGTCCCACGATTATCCTGCTCCTCTCCTTCCATCTCCTTAACACTTCCCGCGGTATCGCCGAGCCCAGCAGCCGCACAGTATGCCGCTCGCCAATATATTCCGTTTGGGGTGCCAATTTCCGTTAGTCCGAAGCAGTAGAGTCGTTGGCAGCCAATAACTGAACCCCTGGTAGTAGCAAGTAAAGTATACAGTCAAACCGGAATGATTCCACAAACATCACGAGAAGTGAATTTTTCACCAACCTTTGCGCCAGACATGCTATCAGACGAATGCAGTCGGGCCTGCGAAGATGTCAAATGTTAGCTGAGAAAACCGGTGATATTAAGCACCATGCAGTGGAGGACTTGGTGAACTGTGCACTTCATGCGCAGTAGGCAGGAACAACGTTCGTAGAATATATCACCGTTATAAAATGCCTCCGACCTTCTGCCCATTGCCAGATAGCCGTCTGGGCAATAAAGCGCTGATAAGCAACCTGATGTTATCACTTCCAAAACCGTTCAACTGCCAGCGAATCTTCATATATCTGGCCAAATTTTTATTTTCCTTTTGCTCACCGTAACATCAGTTGGAACAAATTCTAGACGGCTCCCTACTGTCCCTAGTTCGTAATACAGGTCCTCCTATGATCATAGTGCAGATGCAAAGCAGATACTACCACTGGAAATTCCTACCCTAGTATATAAGCCACCTATCTACTCCCTCCGGGACTTTACTTGCTACGTTTGGGACACCAGTACAGGTCCCGTGCAACAAACAGATATCCAAACCCCGCCGATGATTGCTTTGGATACCGCTGTCAAGCAGGCAACTTCGACCGAAGAAAAGCATACCACGCCCTCAAGATCCCAACCATTACTGCTAGCCACAAATAAAGAAGACGACATCGAGGACGTTCATGGCTGCTCTCTTTAAAGAGAGGAATTCGTTTTCTTTTGCACTGCATCTCTCATTCCATTTTGCCGTTAGATGCTTGCGAATGCAATTATCATTCTTGGGAGTTTCACATGCATGGTTCTTCTCAAACGTTTCTTTTTAAGTCCGCCATTTTCCTGACTGGTATCCTCCGTCGCATCGGCTCATCGTTTTTGTTAAATACTGCTCTCTTGTGCAACCCACACGGCTTCCAGTTTGGGCTTGACTAATTTTATCCCATCATTGTACTCCCATTTTTTTCATTTCCGTGACTTTACCTTTCTGATCAGTAAACCCAACCTGTCGAAGTTTTAGGATTCCTGGGTTAGGTAATTTATGCTTCAGAACCTCCGGGCGACATCGTCTGGGATATACGCGTTACTACCAGCAGACCCAAATCTACTAGCCTATCACTTCTTCCAGGACGCTGCCAGCCGGATTTTGCGCATTAACACTGGTCCGTTCGACCCAAACCACGACGCCCTGCATCGGCTTCTTTTGGATAATCACCTTCTCCGGATAGGACCTTTCTTAGTTTCGGGTATAATTCGAGATATAAATTATAACTGCGCTTGTACTGGCACATGGATTTGTGTAACTTCCCTCATAAACTTTACCGACACCTTACTCGTTTATAAATACGTGCCTCTGAGCATTCAAAGACGGCGAAAACAAAAACAAATGAAGGCATCATGAGGGGAATTCATGACATTAGAGTGATTTCAGAAACAGTATTAACTCTGTACCACAGAGATCGGGTCACGTCTTCATCCGAAACGCATACCTCTCAGTGCACGTTACCGCCAGCCCCATAGGAATGTTTTTACCTCGGCCAGTGGTTTTTGGGAAGTTTATCCGATCATTCTCCGTGGTGTGCTCACCAAAGCTTCATATTAAAAATCTCATCCTCCAACACAGTCGATTTTAGGTTTTTAGACACGCAGTCATCTGCTTTTCTTTAGCTTTTATTATTGGCCCGTTCTACTTAGAGAATATAAACCTATGGTGTTTATCTTACTCCACCGTTGTATGAAATTCCACCCTATTTTTACCAATTTTCATCCAATTAACTTATTCTCACTGCTCTTCATCCCCTCAACTTAACCTTTCTGTCCATTACGACGTCTGGAGACTCCGGCTGTTTCGACATTCGCCCTTGAGCTCCGGTCAAGTTTTGCGCCAACAATACGCCCATTTAGCGCACTTAACAGAATTACTTATCCTGTCACGAAACAATTTGTACTTACGAGTTTTCCAGTTGTCGCGTTTGTCGGTCGGCATCTTGCAATTTACTCGATGCACGTTGTAAGTGATTTTTTGCAGTATCTGATTTTCCTATCGCGATACTGTGCTTAGGTATTTGCTAGCAGAAATCTGATCCTACTTCCATATATTCGACTGTCAAATCGCCACTCACCCATCTTGCCGCTCTTGCGATTTCATACGTTTGGTTGCCGACTTCCTCGGTATCATCCCTTGCCTTGTTCGTGTCTCTCGCAAATTCGGAGATTGTCGTATACATGAATATAGTTTTGTTTGTTCTACTCCAAAATGTATTTTTTCCGGGATAAATTCAAGAATCCGCCACAAAATAAAGAGCAACGGTAGATTTTTGCATTATTGGCATCAGTAATTGTTGCTCGACTCTCCACCTTTACTTACTAATGGGCGTCTGTCACCGTGAAATATTTATCAGTTACACTGGGAGGCTAATCGTTAGGCAAACAGTTTTATCGTGACTTGTGCAAGAGATTAGGAGAGATTTAAAAAGAACCGGTCCCGCTGAATTATGGAGAGAATGGCGCATTCAGAAGGACCTTCGGCATCAGGCAATTCGTAGCTCGCCAGAACTTACATCGCTCTCGTGCCGCTGATAAAGACTGTAGCAAAAAAGCACTGCTCGCAAACCCATGGTCCACCTTATTTGCGGATCCGCAGCTTTTGGTATCAGCTCCTTGTGAACTGCTGGAAGATGGTACGCGGAAGTCTTCGGGACCGCGTCAATTAAAGTAGATCCTTCTACTTTAACCCGGTCAAGTTTCAGATGCTGAATAGTGGAGGAGAGCAGGCGCAGGACGGAGTAAGTGATATTATGAAGATATCCCCTGCCAGGGATCACATTGTAATAATAATAACGTGTATCCTTCTCAATTCGCCGGCGAAGCGTAACACAGAAGATCAACCTTTATGCCAAAGGAAGCGCTACAGAAACAACCACAAGGAACACAGCGTGTCTACGGGGCGTGAATCTGGTGAATCTGTTTCTACCTTGTATGGCATTACTCTGGGAGAAACCACTTGAAAGCACGATGAGAATCTGCTATGTCGATGCTCACTGCACGAGTGTTTCAGTCGGTGGTCAAAGCTAGATAAATGGCAAGACAAGAATATGGGGATCTTTTACCTGAATCTTATGACGTGGGACATCTCTAGGAGTTACTTTGTCGTTTCAAATATGGAAGAGATAGGCTCAAAGTGCAGGATTGTGTGCAGATAATCCAAT
>LUCM01011422.1:9238-28942 GCA_008360955.1 Fasciolopsis buskii
AATAATATCATTCACAATAAGAGACCAATACATGTCGCATCGATTTTTCGATATACTCCTTACGTCATTTGCACCTGATATGAGATTCTGTAAAAGCCAACAAGCGGAACACAGTCTAACTGTACAAACATAATCTCCCAATGATTCTGGTTCGACAGAAAATGACAACATGAGTGTCATTGTTCACGGCTCACTGCCATATCCGTCAGTCTCCAGCCTGTTAGTTGACGGGTCTTTCGGACTCCAACCACGAAGACGCGAGACACCTACTTTGCCTGAGTTCGCTGTACATTTTCCCATTCCACGTTGCCACGTCATCTGTTGGCCTCCACATGGTTCCTTCCATTCCTTAGGAGGAACACAAAATAGGGCACGATATGGCGAACACCCGTCTACCATATCGTGCCCTATTTTGTGTTCCTCCTAAGGAATGGAAGGAATCATGTGGAGGCCAACAGATGACGTGGCAACGTGGAATGGGAAAATGTACAGCGAACTCAGGCAAAGTAGGTGTCTCGCGTCTTCGTGGTTGGAGTCCGAAAGACCCGTCAACTAACAGGCTGGAGACTGACGGATATGGCAGTGAGCCGTGAACAATGACACTCATGTTGTCATTTTCTGTCGAACCAGAATCATTGGGAGATTATGTTTGTACAGTTAGACTGTGTTCCGCTTGTTGGCTTTTACAGAATCTCATATCAGGTGCAAATGACGTAAGGAGTATATCGAAAAATCGATGCGACATGTATTGGTCTCTTATTGTGAATGATATTATTCACGTTATATCGTTCACAGTAAAAAACAGCATCTTATCTTTTCCCGCCTGTGAAGGTCAGAATTCTATTCGCCTTGGATACTCACTCTTTTCTATAGAAACTTGTGACTATGAGGAAAATGCAGCGATCAGTGGGGCTTGGTTTGCTGTTTAATGCTGAACGATTACGGTAATGAGCAGACTACGATTTCAGACTGCAGTCACATTTGTTGTGGGACATATCACTTTTGAATTTTTCGTTTGGAAAAATTCTAGGTCACAATCTACAAAACAAGCTCCGTGATTATATTCTCATGAGCTATGATTAACAGATTTTTTTGAGAACAGCAACGCTGGGCACGCAACACTCAAATGTATTCGCCGTTGGGAGTTGTTTGTTTGCCGACAACCTTTGACCTGCGAACAATTAGATGTCCTCCACGAATGTCAAAGAGCCAATATCTTATCAGAAACCGTAAACCATTGGACACCAATCAATCATCCACAAGTACACATGATAGAGAGAGAAAGTGTGGTACGCATGCTAATCACGGACGCGCATAATTGCAGCGATTAAATACTTTTGCCGACAAAATTCATTGTGAAAGCATCACGAAAATTGAGACTCCCATTAAAGGACGTGTTAGCAGTTGCACAGTGAGGAAAAAGATCGTCGTTGCCGAAGAAGTCAGAAGGAATCACAAACAAAATACGGATGAACAGTCTGTTAATCGGCAACTATCAATTGCAGAGCACAGGATGTTAATAAAAGGACTGCACTTCAACCTGAGAAAGACCACAACAAAGGAATACTTTGCTGAACTGGAACAGGTACTCCGGTAACCAGGTCACCCGGAAGAAACTACATGCGATCCACAGCCAATCACAGTCCTTGATATACTTTGCACAAGGCCATTCAACGCCCTATGAAATCAGGAGAACAAAGGAAACCAGCGTTCCTTGACATATTGGTAAAGAGAGATCCCAATGATACACTGAGAACAACAACCCACACGGACCAAATACTATGCCTTTACGGCAATCGCCCAAATTTCTACAGAACGTCGTGCATCGGAACCCTAAGCAAGAGAGCCAAAACCGACTGCAGCACGCCAGAAGTGGGAAAACAAGAAAAAGAATGCATCTTCAAGATGTTCCAGTGGAACGGATATCCATGGAATTTCATAAGAAGAACCGTGTACGGGATGAACAGAGAAATTGACCAAAGAACACAATCAGAAGAATCACTGTATTCTACATCAAGGATGTATGGGAAATGATTAAAAGATTGCTCCATCCCCGAGGAGCGGTTCACTGATGGTCCAAAACAATCAGAAGACTCGCAGTGAACCCAAAAGAACAACTCAAAAACGAGGTAGGAAAGAAACGAGGCAAAAAAGTGTAGGGGGCCATCTATGCCTACAAAAGACAAGTCCATGAATTTCGACAAATGCTACACAAAGTAGTTACAAGACATGACCCATTTTCTTTCATATACGTCCACGAGGATCAAGACAGACACAAGTTTAATGTGGATAAACTTAGAATACTGGATCAAGCAACCACGAGGCATGCAAGGGAGTTTCTAGAAGCCTGATACTCTTCAAACTATTCGACTAATGGATATACCGAATAGGATAACGTGTACAGTCAAATGAAGAGCAAACAGTTCAACCAGATAAAAAAGCCCAAATCAAATCATACAGCACCACAATCATGAGTCTGAATTATTGGTGCGGAAACGTCTATGAAAATATACGCGGAACGGAACAGCGGTCCACAGCTGAAGGGATAAAACCATTCAAGTCAAACTTCATTCTTTTAGAATCAATGATCCAGTTAGTAAAGGCTAAATAGTAACACAAACGTCTAGTTGCGAAGCCAAGATCATTGAAAAGGCCCAAGGTCACCGCTAATGGAAAAACTATAAACATAGAAGAACACCACCAACTGCGCACACGCATTGACGGTGAGGAAACAATTTGATCAAAACGCCAAGGCTAGCGATCAGAACCTCACAAAAAGCAATCGAGACTGTTATCAAGACCTAAGGGACGAAGTGACACGAGCAACGGTCACCGTCGTCGATCTAATCACTTCACTTATGTGAGAACAGACGCATCAGACGTCGACACAGACATTTTGTGTCAAAACAGAAGATCGGTTGTTTTCATCTGCCACAGACTAACGCATTCGGAGTGGTATTCACCTTTGAATAAAGCAATCTCTTGTGCTATCGCTGAAGTAATTCGAAAATGACGGCATTACACAACCGGCTTACATATCCGAATAACCATACGACTCAGCACCTTACATAACCTCCGAGTTACTCACAAAATTCCCGTCATATTCTACCAATGCCAAGGAAACGACCGTGTTTTAATGCCGACAGTCTTCGCAAATATGTTCCTGACGACCGTGTTTTGGAGCTGTGTACTCGACATCTGATCGATAAACGGATATCATACGAACACCCCAGATGCCTCAAATGGTGAATGACAATCGAGCTTTCTGCATAGGAGAACAAATAATGTTCTGATATACGAATAAATCTAGGTAATTCATTCGATTCTCCCCCCCACAATAAACAAGCTTCGGATTCGAGCCAATCTACTCCCGCAAAAGCATTTTGCACTTCGGTGCAAAAAGAACCTCAAGCATATCTACACTGTCGTTTAGAAGATCGAAGAAAACTTGCAACTCACTTGGGTCTTCCATCAGTAGGATGAAATCGTCCACGCACGCAAAGTCAGACAGCTTCTCGTCTGAGAAAACATTGATGAGACTACTTCCACATGAAGAGGAGGTTATAATCGTAAGAAGCCAAATTATGAGGTTGAAAAGGAAAGGTTAATGGTGACAACCTTAACGAATACCACTTATCATGGCCATTTCGGAGGGAACATCGACGTAAGCAAGAACTCGGCTTCGGCTGTTCGCATAGAGAGGTTGGGAAAGTAAAATCAATTTCTCTGGAGAAGCCTTGAATGAGAATCAGCGCCACGGAATTGCACGACCGACTGAGTCGAACGCCGCTTTCAGATCAAGAAAGATGATGATTGTGGATCTACGGAACGTGTGCCTATGTTCTGAGATTTGTCGCAGACTAAACATCGGGTCGATATCACCGCGATCGCGACGAAAACCCACTTGATTCTTGCATGGTTTTTGCGAGCGCTAGATAATCGGCGGAGGATAATGGCCACGAGCAGTCTGGATCCGATGATCACCAAACTAATTCATCTGTAGCTTTCAAATGAGAGTCTATCACGTTTGCCGTAAATCAGCACAATCACCAATTCTAACCTGTCTACACATTGCCATGGTTCTAAATTTATGTCAAAGGTGATCCTATGTCAACTGAGGTTGCAAGTTAATTGCGGCCTAATAATACCTCTTGCCACCGGACTGCAGAATAAGAAACTAGGGGAAAACCCCCCTTGCATCAAAGCAACCTTTCACACCAGGTTTGTTCGGCTGTCACCTATTTTGTTTTCGCGACAATGACCGAACCGACTGGGAAAATAAGGGCTTTTGATACCTCAAAGTAGGGTAGTATTTACGACTTACGCACTAGAGAACTTAAAATTTCCATTCTAAATCGTCCTCATTGTTTAACCTACCTGGACGAGATTGCACTCCACGGGACAAAACTTACAAAATTTCAGCAAGTGCATCTTGTGGAAGCAGAAAATTCATGACATCGGAACTGGGAGTCAGCTTCATCTATATTATCGTTAGAGAAGATAAGTATCCCTTTCTCTGATCCAAAGGTGCAATATGACGAACATTGCACAGGAAATTTGAAGTGCTCCGAATGCTAGCAGACATGCAGTACGCATGAAACACACAACGAAAGCACGTCGGGCATAAAGCCTGGGCCAGGTGCGCGGCCAATTTTATTGATGGACGCACAATAAGCGGTGATTTGCAGATTCGTGGGAAATCCATTCACAGAAAGAAATTCTTCGTGACATTCTGATCAGAGAATTCAAATGGGATACCGACAGTTCGAATGAAGTCGGAATCCTAGCATAGCGTAGCGCAAGGCAATTTCACAACCCAGTTGGTGAGCTTTACGAGAAAAGTACCGGACAGTAATGGTAGGCCACCAAATAGCAATGCATAAAAAAGCTTATCCTTACCACCTCGTGAGTTATTTTACTACAAATAATTTTTCTCAGTTCGTAAAGTGCCAAGGATATGGTTTACGGGAAATTGCGAAACTGGTATATCGATTGTATTTCCGGTATATCTACTATTTGTGTAACATCAAAACACGCGGACTATGATTCTGGAGCTTCGACACATCTCGTCGAATCCTATAGGCTGTCACGCATGAAAATGAGCACTGTTCAGCAGACACCTGTCTGTTAAGTTCCGAAAAAAACGTAGGTATATTTAAGGTTTGTGGTTACACGCCCCATTCCGGAGTTTCATGTTCTTCCCAAATTTTTACATCCTTTCGACACTACTATCTGTAGTCCTATTTTCACACAGTCGTTTTTGACATCTGAACAGGACAGTGGACCGCTTCCTGATTGACAGCTACCCAAGCAAGAATATTAAAACAAAATCGAAGAAAACAGAACTACTATAAAGATATTTACACAAACACTCAACAAACTGTTCTCCTGTTGACTTTCATCCTCGCACCGCACTAGGAGTGCGGTGAACAAACGATATCGATCGCGTTGTGTTGGCATTCGTAGTCAACCAACCAATCACATTATTCTTACTCCCCACCAATACCTTCATTTTGAATTGTACGCGTCAGTTGTCTGACAAATCGACTCCCGGCGCCGTTGTTTTGATCTATCAGTTCTTAGCCTGAACAGGATATTAAAGAGCAAATCGAAAAAAAGCTATTTGGCACGCTAACGCGTGACCGTAAATAGCACGGAAAGCACATCGTCATTTTTCCTCCGGTCCAGTTACTTTGTCCACTAACCGATGAGAACGAATATTTGCCCTTAGTTCTTTGCGACTGACACCTCCGTATTTCCATTATTTACATTATTGTGTGTAATATAGTTTACAAGAGCGTAATGCAATTAGCAAACAAACGCAACAGAATGGGAATGATCCCAACGCCTTTTTCAATTTCCGATCAACACAATTGCAGTGGTGGTTACCATCCCAGTTGAATAAGTTAGCTACCAAACTGAAACACCATTCAAATCTAAAGGCTAAATACACCATCATGTACCAAATGATCGCAGAAAAAAACACTAAAAAGGAACCTGAACAATTAATGAAGAACATCATAAGTCGAATATAAGAGCTTCTGGATCAAGGCTTTAGCTGAATCTGCCAAGCCGACTAGGGAGGAGAGCAACTGCAAGCACATAAAGTCAACATCCCGAAGCACGGGTAGGAAAAGCGAAAGAATGCACGCAAACCGGAAAAATCGACCTTGAAGAATGTTGGAAGTGGGCTGTTAAACAAAAATGCTGTTTTGACATTCGATTTGTCCGACAGCTCCACAAGACTCGAATTAGGCACAATCAATGAGAAAGACAAAAAAACGTAGCACCTAATGTTATTCCATGTTAGCGCAAACAATCTAGAGCGGTGACCCGCAAAGGAGACTACCGTAGGACAGATGTGGTAGACACCAGCAGGTCAACCCGCCCCATGTCTTTCAGCCTCCAAACTCAGATTTAGATTCCCAACTAACGGCTTCATTTAGCTGGGGGCGAATCGATCTCAAACCCAAAAACGACGGAGAACTGCACTTCTACAGTCACCGATAGGACCGGTGGTATCGAGATTTGAATTTTGCAACTCGACTATCGCACGGTCTCGTCCACTTCATTTTATAATGCCAAAAGAAAAAAACGTGATCATGTACAAAAATATCTAGAAGTAAAACAAACTTTTCACAACTTGTTTGGGTACACTAGGCTACATTATTTATTTTACTCTACCTCTTGGCGGAATGAATCACTCTGGTAGATCTGATGATCATATGAGCCTGGTCCGCCATACCCCACGGCCAACTGATCTCTCGCCGAAACAAGTAAACGAAGCGGATCCCGTTTTGGATTGCGCTGACGGAGCTTCCCAACTTTCCAGAGAGTGAACTAATTGAGTCGCTCTTGACGGTGATTGCTGTGAAGAGGCGGAAACAACTATCGATTAAAACGCAATATAATCGGTGGATTCCAAGCCTGAAGTTATGGGGGATTACTAACTCTGGGGCAACTGAGTGGCTTGTTCAGCGCAGAGACAAAAAATCAGAAAGGACATATTGAGATCCGACATTTTAAATCCAGATACAAAATGCACATGAATAACAACTCAACATTTCTCATCATTTGAGGTGAGGGAGTAGACTGCGAATTGCTGTCTAGTCCGACTTCACCACTAAACGGAAAAATCTAGCAGTGACTCCACTTGATAACCCTAACCAGTGTTGACGGCTTATCGGGAGTCTGCTGAGCTGCGACCTGACTCGTGATATCCCGGGATTTTCACTGATTTTATGAGCCTTCTTTAAACAGGCCAGTCCTTCCTGACCGGTAGCGGGGATAATGAAGTATGGCTCTTAACGGGACGTGAATCCAACGCATGTCTAGGTAGAGATGTCCATATCTGATAGCCTTGTCGTGCGTCTTAGATGAAATACGCTGGAGTTGTGGGAAATTCAGGCGAGTCGTTTCATTTCATTCGGGTAACCGGTTCCAACAAAAGATCAGTAAAGTCAACGATTCACTCACTAACGATCAACGAAGGCATCTCGCATGATGGGCGAGGCATTTCCGCCCAGAGTATATCTAACCTCTAGCGTTAGTATGGCTGTTCTTGCACTTGGCGTGTGATGTTTAAACACCCACATTTTGCGAAGCCAATACCCTCAAGGAAATACCAGTCCTAGAACATCATAGGGCGCCGAGATTCGTTGGTCTTACCCCAGTTTTGCTTAAAGGTTGTGGAATGGAACTCGTTAGAGAACGTTGTTTTCCGAAGTCTAGGGTTCTGAGAAGTACCCGTTCCCGTGGTGGGAGTTTACTTTAGTTTTCGTCTGCAATAAGGTTAACCACGCCAACTGTGGCATCAACCTCATCACATTAGCGTCGAAGCTTCGAACGTCCGTCATCATAATTACGTGGTACAACACGTGTCAAGAGTAAGCATGTAAGGAGCCCATTGGGTTTCGTATTGTTCTGGATGTGACGACCAAATCCTCACCCTCCGACAGTTGATAGAGCGCCGTTATGTCCTTCATAAGCAAACGAGCATGGTGTTATTAGACACCTGCGCAATTCGGTTTAGTCGATAGAACTGCACTATGACATTGTTTGTTGAGGAATGATCTACTTGACAGCTGCGCGTCGGTCCTCAAATAAATTTACTCTCATACTCCAGATCGAGTTGTAACTTACAGCCAATTCTCGCCAACCTTCGTTGCCTTCAGTAAAGTATGACGAAATCCCCCCCCCCGCATTCCCATTCCTTTCCAAACTTGCGATTGGAGATGTTCCACGAAACATTTTTCCTGACCTACAACGGGGCAGAATTTTTCCCGGGAACTAAACTTCCAACTTCATGTATCGCCTTGATGAGCAGAAGTGCACAGCCAATTCGATAAATCTCAAATCGCCTCAATATGGAAGTGAGTACTTACACGTTCAAAGTGCGATTCACTTTTCCAGCACTGATAAAAGCTCGTGTTTGCATTTATTCTATGGTGATCACTTATAGGTAGTTAACAGCTCTCAGTCCTCAGCGCTTGATTACAGTTGAAGAGGTAATGACTTTACGAATAAGGAAGGCCAGTAGCGAACCCGTGATACTCGTGCTGCGGCAATTACACCTGACTTTCTCTTAACGGGACGATGCACAATAACAGTTCGACGTGTTTTTCTTTACGATCGGGAGATCCGATCATTTTGCAATGAGAACGGTTGGTGGCTGTCTATGTTCATTTACCAATCTCTCAGAATCATTACTCGAGTCTGGTGGAAACATGGGATTAGCAATGGTGAGGTGCGCCATTGGGCGGTGGGTGCAGATATATATATATATATATATATATATATATATATGTATATATAGAAGCAGGAAGTAGTATCTGGATGCGTGAACAAAATTTGCCCGGGAGCACACGACCGGTTTCGCGGTTATTGTCGCTCGTCAGGTATGCGTACCCGATGCTCTCTTGTTCAAACATCCACATACTTGTACACTCCGGATTGATTGATATTTCTCACCAGAATCGAATCTGTAGCAACAGGAGTGTGCATGGAAGCTCTTCGTCGAAGAGTCCACAGAAGAATCACAACTGTGATTCGTTGATAATTCTTTGTCAGTTGGGCTGAGCCAACCTTAGGAACGAGGGCAGAATGCCCCAGAATATACGTATGTATATATAGAAGCAGGAAGTAGTATCTGGATGCGTGAACAAAATTTGCCCGGGAGCACACGACCGGTTTCGCGGTTATTGTCGCTCGTCAGGTATGCGTACCCGATGCTCTCTTGTTCAAACATCCACATACTTGTACACTCCGGATTGATTGATATTTCTCACCAGAATCGAATCTGTAGCAACAGGAGTGTGCATGGAAGCTCTTCGTCGAAGAGTCCACAGAAGAATCACAACTGTGATTCGTTGATAATTCTTTGTCAGTTGGGCTGAGCCAACCTTAGGAACGAGGGCAGAATGCCCCAGAATATACGTATGTATATATAGAAGCAGGAAGTAGTATCTGGATGCGTGAACAAAATTTGCCCGGGAGCACACGACCGGTTTCGCGGTTATTGTCGCTCGTCAGGTATGCGTACCCGATGCTCTCTTGTTCAAACATCCACATACTTGTACACTCCGGATTGATTGATATTTCTCACCAGAATCGAATCTGTAGCAACAGAGAGAGAGAGCAACGCAATTTTTTAAACTAATCTTCCATATCGTTAAAGCTTAACATATAGAAACAATAACCTAAACGACCAAAGGAAGTGTACAATCATGTCTGTTTTATTAACTTGTTGTGACGCACGTCAATTTGTTGTTGGAATTAACACTTTCCTTACTGATGATTAAGATAACTATGAAAGAATTGCGACTTCCGCTATATGGGAGACATCCATGCAAATACGGATCATGAACTCGGTAAACTAGCTGCATCGATTGCCACTATGATATGCCCACCAGCGGGCAGGATTGTCACCCTACGGCTTTGCAGTGGAGTGAGATGTGTCGCCAAACTGTTGAAGTTTCTCATTTTGCTGAACAACATTGAAGGTTAGAAAATAATTAAGAGGGACACGCGTAGATTAAACCGGTCTGCGACGATAGGATCAATATGAAACAGTGTTTTATGACATGCTTGAAACAGGAGTGCAATAGAAGAGACATGCCCATAACCACTACACGGGGAGAGGAGAGGTGGAAACCTTGAACTTGAAACTCGGAGTGGCAGAAAACCACATAAGGTCTGATTAGATCGCGTGGTAACGAGCCAGGCGAAATCGAGTTGCTGTCAAAATGATCAGCAGATATGGATATTAACCTCTGACCCTTTCGGTGACATGTTTAATCCACTTGACCACATCCGGTCACTTGTGCAAACAAGAAACCGTAAATTATGGGCCCACAGAAACACCCAATTGAATCAGCGTGCATGAACGCATTTCCTCCTGACATGATTGGGCGTGTAAAACATGGAGGAGGGGAGAACAGTATAAGGTGAGGAACATGTTCATCGCCAGTACCTACTTGCCATCTCAACACAGCAGACGTCATGCGACCAAGGTTGTAAATTCAAAACAGGAAGCCTGCTCGTGAATCAGGACCGATAAACATAGAAAGAAGACTAGACTAATCCTAGCATTACATTCATTTTAGGTCTACAACACAAGATAGGTCTGCGCCAAGTGCGTAAGACTTTTTTCTGGAGGAAAAGATTATCATAGGTGAGTGAACGGCGGAGGGCGAACAGAACAGAAACTTCCCCATCGTTGCCCTGGCAAAAACCGGGCCACGGCTTACAATCAGTTGAATTTCCTCGACGATTTTAACCCCAATTCGTAAGCAGAACTACGCGTGCAAAATTGAGGACAACGCTGCCACCAGTGGTTGGGCAGCAGCCAAAGCGCCGATAACGTTGCTTGACAAACTGACTGACGAAAGACCGTAAACGTGGGCTAATCGCGATAGCAAGCAAACAGAAGAGATCAGTCCCAAAATCCACCCGAGATATTGTCTGGTATCTTCACGTCACTTTTAGCAGCTGCGACCTGGTTTGGAATGAACCCAAATTCCGTCACGGAAGTTAGAGCTAGCGATTGCGTTCAAACTCAGCTGCTGAGTCATGTGACTGGGCTTAACGATTCACACATGATATGCAGATTTGTGATATGGGTTGCCCGAAAATGTGTGCCTATTCCGCTCTGTGGATACACTTCTAAGATAGTCAGGTGCTGCCAAACCATTGTCACAGGCTACCAAGCGATGGTAGGAGATGGTCAAACGATGGAAAGGCTTGTAGAAGGAAGTAGTATGAGTTACGGCTGTTTGTAATCGTCGAGCATGCTGTATAAACAGTCCAAATTGATCCGCTAGGCTGAGAAAACTTTCACCAGTG
The DNA here is from genome assembly GCA_008360955.1 of Fasciolopsis buskii. Classification (NCBI taxonomy): domain Eukaryota; kingdom Metazoa; phylum Platyhelminthes; class Trematoda; order Plagiorchiida; family Fasciolidae; genus Fasciolopsis; species Fasciolopsis buskii. The sequence continues at coordinate 20,582 of LUCM01011422.1, forward strand.
GCCTGGCTCGTGTATGTAGAGTTAGACTACCGGGTTGGGGTGCACGACAACCCCCCCCCCAAGCGAAGGCTGGAGACAATGAGCGATACAGCGCAGTGCGCAATCAGTGGTGACCTTGGATTCGAAACCTTCTTCCGCACAGTTCCTCATACTTATTATTTTGCAGTCCGTTTTGGTTATTCCTGGTTCTTTTTCCGTCTGAGCAGATGGTAGAAACCGAAGCCAGAGCACGTTGATGCCAGGTTAACGGTTGCACAAAATGAACTGAGACAAGTCAGAAAATAAGTTCTTGCCATGGCTAATAGGACTGATCAGAATCGCCATGAGTTACATAACACTGTTTTGCTTTATTTTTATTAACGATAGACCTTAAGTACAGCAGATTACTAGATAAGTCATAGCCAAGTATAGACATTCGGTCATGGGAATGGTCGACAGTCTCGGAATTCGAATCCGAGACATTTATATCGAAACGCCAGGATTTGAGTGACTCGACAACTGCCCGTCGAAATGCATTTTAGCGTTTAAAATGCATTGACTTTCTCATACCCACGCGTGAGTTTCGTTGGCTACGTGGCGTTACCATTGAATCGCAGATGGGAAATCTTGCAACAGGAAGGACATGCGGAAATCACGTAAGTGACAAGAAGATTTGAACGTCATTGCGGCACTGAATGCACCAGCAAATCTTATACGGGGAAAACAAGCAGGTGATTTTAATGTTCTCAAACAAGGGGACTAAGAAATATTGCTCAGACTAGCCACACCTACGTAGCTGATATCCGGGCACTGATGTCTAGCTATAATCATGTATTGCATCCCAACTACCCACTCCTAAATTGTCACTTACTAAACAGCATATTACATCAAAAGTGAACTGTACTAAGCCATTTTTCGAGTAACCTTGGCATTAGACCAATTCAAATAAATCAGTAATCTTCATAGAAGCCATCACCATATGCAGCCGGTAAAAAAGGTCGGCCTAATAGCTTCAAATTAGAATCATATTGTAATCAATCAACAAATGCCATGACGACGAAAACTCACACGGACCGATTGGGAAAAAGCCAAACAAGCGACCAGTTTAAGTTTCGAAAACAAACAGTCTCATGTAGGACCGTCACGCTAAATCAGAGAGGTGAGAGCCAATTATCTAAGTAATTAGGACTAGATACTTCAAACATTTTTCTTTAAAATCTAGATTCGAGTTCGAGTGAACCCGGTCATGCAAAATCATTTTACAAATAAAAAGCGCACAATATATCCCAAACATAACCACATTACCCGTAACACAAGAAAAAACCAAAGCAGTCTAACTGTGCCTTAGGACAGAAGTATAAGGTTATCTGAAAGTTCAAAATGAGTGTCCAGTCTGGGTAAATATCAATGCTGTTAGTCGCCATCTAACTCCAGAATACTCACGTACCCTCACCAGATGGCTTCGATCAAGGTTTCCAGAGACACAGGCTAACAACACCAATATCAAACAACCATACATAGGAAAACACATAAACCTTGGTAACAACGATCACATGGCAACTTGTTCGATGTCTGAGCGCAGATGCATTCATGCTTTGCCTAACCGAACGATGAAAGTTAGATAGGCACTGATCGATATTAACACACCAATTCAAAATTTACATAATACTGGGATGACTATTTCGACATTTGTAATTCAGGACTCGGTATCATCTAATTGAGAATAACAATCGGTTAGTTGGCTGAAGTTTGTCGGGTGACTTTTCAGGAAAACCACAAAAACGGCAGACCGTCTGAGCTGCCAAACAGACAGTTCGATAAACCAAACCGGTCGTCAACACACTTCTTATGAACGACAAAAACAAAGCGTGTGCTGCACACAGACAACTTATAATGGGGTGTTGGTGACCCTTGTGATCTTGTTTAGCCTCGTCTTTTTCATACCGGTCTATTTATTTGTCTTCAAGCGTGAATATTCTTTTCGTGCAACCAGTTTCCGCAAAAAGACAAAAGTAATCGATCACAGGGCGAATGCTGCTCAGACAATCGGAGCACGTTTCCTCACATTGCGATAACAATTATTGTTACTGTCATTATGATTAAAACCAACATGACCGCTACTGCGATTGGACCAGCAAATCGATTCTGCTGAAATAGTCGGCGTAGTAATTAGAAACAGCACTTTGTAACGACTGTAATTCGCTTTGAGACCGGCGGCGGTCAAATGAATTAAGTGTCTGTTAACAAGACCGCGAGAAGTACGAATTCCAGATCCGGCAGTCACTTTAGTGGTAGACGATAACTCGATACCTCTCGGCTCGTTACTCCGTCGTATCTAATGAGACATTACAGGGTCCTATGCCACTCCGTTTTTCAGGGTCACGATTGCCTTTTCCCACCCCTAATGTAGTGAGCCCTAGTGGCTATGAAGTATGCTCCTTCCACTACACCCGTGTGTGAAGCGTATCATAAAGAAATCTTGTGGGTTGCCTCCGAACAACACAATGTCACCACGATCCATACAGACCAGTCCAGTAGAGTACACTTCCTCCACTAAGCAACTCTGCTTACTGGATCACATCTGTGCCAACATGGAATCCAGACCATTCCATGCAAACGTGGGAGCCAAATTGGCGTTGAAATGATTCGGTTTGCAACTGCGAAGGTAACAGCAGAGTTTCATAGTAGTAAACCTAACTGCTTTTGAAAGTACACCGAATTTTCGATTCCAATCCCATCTGGTCCGTGACCGACTGGCTGGCTCTGATTGGTACTATACACAAATTAGCACTGAGTTGTCTATCTGAGAGACTTCCTCTAGTATTCACTGGTCTCTCACAGGTTAATTATGGATTACGAATTAATCAGGAATTTGATAAACTCGGCGATTTTGACAACCCCCCACTGGTCTGCTTATCCAGGCCACAGTCGTCTCGCCGTTGGACATTTACTGTTCTAAGGATGCGAATACTACATAGATTTTTGTTTAAGCGCATTCCCTAATACAAACCTAACAGGCCCCAATCTGGAAGGCAAACGAACCACGTTCATTTTCAGCTCACTGAAATCAACGATGAAGTTCAGAAAAGTTTTAATTTTGATTGCTGCAGTCTGTGCGATGGCAAAAATGAACCAAGGGAGGGTGAAAAACAAACAGGAGCATAAAAGTGGAAACGTTACCCGAACGGAGGAAAATTTCTGATCGAACTCGAACAATGACAAAGATACTTAATCATTTCACCTGATGTCCTCGACTACTGGATGAGATCTTGATTGCAAACCGGAATCAGTGACTTTCCACCGCGTCACGAGCTGAACGGTGCCGGTATATTTTTCTACTTGTGTATGAAAGATAGCAGTAGAGTACAGGGATAGATGAGAAGCACCAAATTCGAAAACAAACGAAATTACGCTAGCTTTTCACCAAGCCTACTGATTTGATTCACTTCGTCTCAGTAGCTGTTTGCCGTGAGCTGATGGGCTCTGGTTTTGGTTCCTACCTTACGGCACTGACTATTCGGAAGCGAAATGAAGGGACGACAATAAGTAAAATAATCACTTAGATTAAGAGAGAATCCGAATGCAAACATGCCACTGATTGTGGCATTCAGCGATATCACAAAAGGTTTCCAACCATCTCAATGGATTTGAAAGTTTGTGTTGATCGCAACTCAGGTCGTTGATTTTCGTGAGTTTCTGATCGTCAACCTTGGCGTTTAGATTGCAAACGCTTTACCACCAGCGATCAGAAAACCATAATGTTTCCAACCATCCCGCAGAGAGATACCGCAAACTGCAACCGCGGAGTTCAATTTGGTTTACTCCGACAAATGCACGAGGTGTTTATACTTTTATGCCATATCATGGGCTGATCAGTTTGTGTCATGCCAGAATCCTGAGTGTAGTGGAAGCAGCATACTCCATAGCCACTAGGGCCCACTACACGAATGATGGGGACTGGAAGCTGTGACCCTGAGACTTGTGGTGGCAAAGAATCGCATAAGCTCTCAATGTGGCAACGAGCGAGTGACCACCACCAAAGTGACCGGCGGATCTGGAATTCGAACCTCTGACCTTTTCGGGTTGACAGACGACTAATCTATTTGACCAACGCCTCTCATCCCAACTATCTGTCTTGGAGACCAGCACATAGCAAGAGTCTGCAGATGCAAGTAACACGTCCGCCGACCGCCGTTATCCAATCGGATTCAGTTTTTTTGCTCCACTGATCTAGTATCAAGGGCCTAGATTCAGAGCTGCCGATAAAATTTAAGGAATTTTAGGAATAGTGCCAAGCCGTGGGTGCTGGAACAATAGCAATGTTCGGAGAGCTTTTGTGTGCAACAGACATGTTTCTGAGCCTTTGGTGCAACCAATCATATCACTACGGCGCACACTACTCCACCAACCGTAAAACAAATGTCCCGCCGACTCTATGGGTGCCACGGATTGGTGAAAAGTCGATCCAGCCTTCTGTATGCACCAAAACCCTTCATCCGATAAATAACCACGTGGTAAGACGGAATCCGTTAGATAAAAAGACAGATCTACCTCAAGCAACACTTTACTTTCAAGAACAAGCATCCATTTTGAACCAGTCTAGTCGTATAACACTTTGAACGTGCAAAATGCATCCCAAACCTGGCTGCGACCTGCATGCATCAGAAACATAAAATCGTCCCCATATTCCAAGTCAAACGGTTTTCTGCCCGAACAAATAACATTACCAGTAGTCTTAATTGAGGACTGCTTCATCTACATACTTGTCTTAATTATAAAGTTGAAAGGAAAAGATGAAACGGAGCAACCCTGATGAACGTTACTTGTTGTGATGAATTCGCCTAAAAACGGTCGCGAGCATGGAATCCGACTCGATCGTCTGCATGCATAGATTTGAAAGGAGACATGAACTCCTCCAGTGAGACCCGAAGGCAGACAGTTACATAGTCGACTGGGTCAAACTTCCCTTTTAAATTGAGAAAGACAAAGACCATGGGCCCATGGAAGATAGGCCTGTATTCTAACATTTGCCATACAGAGATGTGGTCGATACAATCCCGACCGGATCGGAAACCGGTTTGATTTTCCTGTATGCGTCCACCGGGAGCAATAATTTCATTACTCCAGTCCTTAGGTATTTGCACTTTTTCACCGATCGACTGTTGAACATTCGCTAACTACAGTGTTAAAACTCCGTCAACCTGGTTGAGAAATGATGGCAACATCTTATCTGTTCCAACGTAAAAAGAGAGCTTCGAATCCCCTATGTGCTGTTAGTTACTTTCAACACTAGGGTTGAGTTGATGAACTGTTCTGCTGAATAAAAAAATCAAATAAAAGCAGAACATTTTTTGCGTGATTTGTATACCCAATTTTAGTTACTCCTCTCGAATTTAGCGCACCATTGAAGGCAGTACTAGTGATTGGAAAACTCCACCCCGCTGTTTGGGGGTCACAGAAAGCAGGCATGCGGTTCGCATACAACTGAAATCCCGATGAAGCTCGTTTGTTCGTCGTGCCAGCCTCAAGGCCGTGGGAATTCTGACCGGATCACAGTCATGCCCGTTGGTTTTTAAAGTGCGCCGAACGTATCTGAACCAACCATTGCGTTTTGTTCTTGAACTGGACTGAAAGCTTTCCGAAATTCATTCTATAATTTTTCTCAGTTCAGAGTGACAGTCAAATCGATCTTAAAATTGTGCATAACTGCACCATCATCCTGGTCACACTCGTAGACTTCTGATCTATCGGTGGGGTCTCAACTAGGTCATGAAGTATCTACAACCTCTGGTGTGCCATCAATTTAATTCTACACAGACGCACAGATTACTGTACCCTTGTACTCCAATTTATCACATGATTAGTGACATTTCTACGTATCGGATCTATCCCGTGACTGTGACTAAGTCATACTTTCCACAGCTTACTACTGATGCATACGTGCAATCGCTATTTCAGGTTTGCTTCGATACAGTCAAATTATCTGTGTCTCTTCGACCGACCTTGAAAACAACAAACTGGTTCTGCATTCAATGTCCACGTATCAGGGATGCTATCTTTCATTCACGATAGCCATAATACAAAGGGCTCTGGTGGATACCGCTCTATCTACTTCACTGTCGGACTTGCGTTCATAACGGTTCGTGTCCTCAAAAAAACTTATTTTTTATTCCGCAGTGAATTGTCCGACTGGGCTGCAGCTTAACGTTGTTTGGATGGCCTGTGTGCCTACGGAGCTCAAACAGCCACATCGGATAGTGAATTTAAGCCGGATTTTCAACGCCGCTTAATGAGTCAGTAGGTAGTAATCCGATGAATTTTATTCGCATAATCAGTCTACTCAACCCCGAGGAAGCCACTTCAGCTAATAAGCATATAGTGGACCAGTTTGCTGACCACAAATCTCCATTGGGTGAACGTAAGAGTACGATATTTGGATGACACCTTTGGGATTCCCCGGGCAGCCATTGCCCGCCTAAATAAAGTTCTCGGGGTCACAGAATGCCACATTGCCCCAATCCACTTGTACCATAAAGTACTAGGTGTGTAGGACACAAAATTTGAACCGACAGCGTAACGCAGATAAAGGGATAGAGGAAGATAAGCTAATGTACCAACAACAGTAAGGTCGCAAGTGATCAGACAAGGAGACTCCTCAAGTGTGTTTCGGTCAAGTACACTTGATGCATTACCTCTTCACTGCTTTTTAGTTCAGACTGTTGGTTCGAAAGCGGCAAAAATTGCGAGGTTCCATTTGCAGAGGAACTTCCCACATTTCGATGAAAATATTCACAGACTTGTTGCTCCGATATATGGACCAGGAGAGATAGTGAAATAATCGTGACTCAGGACATATATCTGATGGTGGCATTCGTGGAAGCGCAGGGACTATTGAAGCTTAAGTCCACAATTCATTTGGAGGAATTCGAAGTTCGCTTACCAAGAGCAAGCTGTATCTCCGAAACGCGCACATCAGATCTCACTTGTCAGCCATCTTCATAACCCAGATATACCTCCGGCCCATAGCGTTTCACTATGTCAGGTGATCTGCCTTTGAGAGCTTGTAGTTATGTTGGCGTTGTGATCATTTTGAGCACGAGTCAGGCGCGTACTGTTAAACTGCGTCGTAGTTCACATCTTGTTTGTCAGCAGTTTGGTTCGAAGATTATTTACGTGCCAATAACAGTCAACAGAAGCTTATCGATTCCGTAAAAGAACTAAATATGAAGGGACGAAGGATGCTTTCTTTAGACGTCACCGCCCTTTTTACCAACGTTCCGATCACGGAGACAATCGAATACCTCTGTGACTACATCGAGAGCAATGGCTTAGCGACGAGTCTTCCGATAGCAGACTTGAAACAACTATTGTTCTTTTGTACCTACAACGTCCAATTTAAATTCAATAATCAAATTTACCGTCAAAAGGACGGCGTAGCGATGGGATCCCCACTCGGTCCGCTACTAGCTGACATTTTCATGGCAAAGCTGGAACGTGGACCACTCGAGTCGTCAATACAATCGCTCTACTTATACAAGCGTTATGTGGATGACATCTTCTGTGTACTCAACCCCTCGACTAAAACTAAACAACTGTTGAATGTGTTCAACTCGGCTCACGCAAATTTGAAATTCACAACAGAAATGGAGCTAAACAGTGAAATAGCTTTCTTAGTTGTACGACTAAGTCGTCGAGAAGACGGCTCAATTCGGCGATCAGTACACAGGAAAGCCACATGGAATGGGCAATACATCAACTTCCACAGCTTTGTACCTCTTAATGTGAAGAGGAACTTAATTAGATGTTTGATTGCCAGGGCAAAAAGAATATGCACAGAAGATACTCTTGAAGCTGAACTGCAGACGCTCAGAAGAGTATCCACTGAAAATGGTTTCGCAATTAGATTAATCGACAAGATGTTGGAGACAGAACAGGAAGTTCCTAGGAGGGCGACGGTGGAGAGAAAGCCGGTATACATATATCTGCCATTCAAAGGTGACACGCTAGCAGAAATAGCACGACGAAGACTGACTAGTGCTATGAATAAGACATTCTACGCAGCCAAGCTTCGTATCCTGTTCAAATCCCGCCCCGTAGTGTCATTATGGTTGAAAGACAAAGTCCCTGATTCTGCAGCCTCGTTTTGTATCTATTCATTCACATGTTCCTGTGGGACAATGTACATCGGCCGCACGACCAGGCGCTTGTCTGAACGCATCCGTGAGCACCACCCGGCATGGTTAGGCACTGGAACAATTAAGTCACTTAATAGCGCAGTGGTTTCACATCTAGCACAGACTAACCACACCGTGAATGTGACGCAAGCTTTCCGGACCCTGTATAGGGTTAGAGGTCAACAATCCAGGTTGGCAAAGTGTCGCC
>LUCM01011422.1:34463-48656 GCA_008360955.1 Fasciolopsis buskii
AATTTTCGGCTTCTGAAGAGGGGAAAATCTCCCGGTCCCGACGATCTTTCAATAGTTCTATTCAAACTGAGTGGAGAAATGCTGATGAAATCACTCACCTCTTTCCTTCATGATATTTGGAACGAGGAGCGTATCCCGCTATCGTGGGGTGAGTCACTGATTGTACGAAGGGCACACGGAGTGACTGCAGCAATCATCGTGGGATTAGTTTAATTCCGATAGTTACTAAGTTGTTAGCTTCGATAATGCTGCGCCGTTTAACAACGATTAGCCAGAGTAATATCCGCGAACAACAGGCTGGATTTCGGCCAGGTCGAAGTTACGTTGACCAGATATTCGCTGTTCCGCAGTTACTCGAAATGCGCCACACGCACTGCCGCCATACGACCGTAGTCTTTCTCGACCTGAAAGATGTTTTCAACTCCGTGGATCGACCAGAACTATTCAATGCTCTCCAACGAAGTTCGTAAACCTGTTGCGAACATTGTACCCGCATACCTATGGTCGCGTTAGGGTATACGGTGAACTGTCACGTTCATTCGAAACGACTAGTGGCGTTCGACAAGGATGTCCCATGTCTTCATTCCTGTTCAACTTCGTCATGGACGAGGTGATGAAAGATACTTTAGGAGGTCTCGAGGATGTAGGAATCGAACTGGGAAATGGAGGAAAGCTATGTGACCTAGATTAATTACGCAGACGACGTCGTGTGCATGTTCGAGTCTGCGGACCATGCACAATGCGCACTAGGCAGACTCTCGAGTTCGGTTGCTCGGTTTGGCATGTGCTTTGCACCTTCAAATTGCAAAGTGCTGTTGCAAGACTGGACGACAACAGTGCCAACCTTGGTGCCGAGCGCAGAGGACCTAATGATTGTAGACCGTTTCACTTACCTTGGTAGCTGCGTGTCGAACGATGGTAGCTCAGGAGTGGAGGTAAATACACGTATATCCAAGGCTCGGGCGGCTTACGCTGGACTGAAGCACTTGTAGCGTCCGCCTGATATTTCAGTGAAACTGAAGTTGAAAGACCATGTGTGCTGTGCTGCAGTGCGCTCAGTTCTGTTGTATGGTTGCGAGACAAAGAGTATGCATGTGGGAGATTTTCGTCAGTTAGAGTTTTCAACCATCGATATCTACGTAGTATGGCTAGGATTGGATGGAGTGACCCTGTGAGTAATGTAGAGGTGAAGAATCTAGTGGTAGGTTCCAACTCTGAGGATACCTTGTTCCAACGTATGAAATTTAGTAGACTACGCTGGTTGGGTCACGTGTTGCGAATGGCGAACACCCGTCTACCATATCGTGCCCTATTTTGTGTTCCTCCTAAGGAATGGAAGGAACCATGTGGAGGCCAACAGATGACGTGGCAACGTGGAATGGGAAAATGTACAGCGAACTCAGGCAAAGTAGGTGTCTCGCGTCTTCGTGGTTGGAGTCCGAAAGACCCGTCAACTAACAGGCTGGAGACTGACGGATATGGCAGTGAGCCGTGAACAATGACACTCATGTTGTCATTTTCTGTCGAACCAGAATCATTGGGAGATTATGTTTGTACAGTTAGACTGTGTTCCGCTTGTTGGCTACAGGAACATCTTATTTTTTCTCGTCTGTGTAGGTTCACTCCCTGTTCCCCTTTGATATTCACTTTTTTATATAAACGTGTAACTCTGGGGAAAAGCAGCGGTCCGTGAGGCTTGCCTTGCTGTTTAACGCTGAACGATGATGATGAGCCTCCAGCCTGTTAGTTGACGAGTCTTTCGGACTCCAACCACGAAGAAGCGAGACACCTACTTTACCCAAGTCCGCTGTGCATTTTCTCATTCCACACTCCCACGCCATCTGCTGACCTCCACATGGCGTTTTCCGCTCCGTCAGAGAAGCGCAAAATAGAGCACGAAATTTTCGACGAAACACTTCTTCACATAGTATCAATGCCAACGCACTGTAAAGCCACATTCATTGAATCAGCAGCAGCGCATTTTTATAGTGCACAGGTTGGGGCTCGAACCAGAGCTGAACGGATTAAGGTCGAACGATTAATCGAAAAACAAAACACGTGTCATACGGATCGATCCCAATGAACAATGCATTTATACGTGTTCTTAGGACGATCGGTCAACCGTCAGTGACGAACGCATTTGCCCATCCATATCAGTACAAAAAATACAAAAACAACGCGTGACAAAAAGGAAAGAAGAGATTTATGTAGAATTCACCAGATTTCTCCTTAGCATCATCCATTGTCTGTCATCATCCATGGTTCCTCCGTGAGCTGTTATAACACTCGGGTGCCCAGTCTAGAGCAGGCCTGTTTATTCGAGGGTACATCTCCAGCCTATGTGCAATCAAGCGCAACCTGCAAGGCGGCGACAATGTTTCAGATTAGTCAGTAACCAGTTTATGCGTTTCTTTTGGTAACCTATGCAGGGTCGGTGGGACAAAGAAACACTGAGTTTATTTGAATGGGGGGCCATAGTCCTCACGTTAAAGTTCTACTAACTAACATGCGAAAATGTTCGCTGTCGTTCGAATCGTCGCCAAACTTGACTTAGTCTGAACTCATTTGGTTCTATACCACTTCAAGTTTCAGGGTCAAGGACGTCGGTCCTCCAACGTAGGGGGCCCTAGTGGCTATGGGACATGCTCCTTCCACGGCCAGCATACTATAAGCATATCACAAAAATGAAAGAAAGCTTGCGAGGCGAAGACCCACCACGCTTCCAACGTCTCCGTTACTTCTTCGCGACCGCATCTACATGGCGATACAACTCGTCGTCGATAACCCGATGTTCCCACCAAGGGTCAATCATTGCTTTGGAGACATTCACAAGTGAATATGGAGAGCCACAGAGCATCCTCGGTGCAGAAGGATCGGGTCACCCGGTCGTAAGTTGGAACATTACGAACCCTCCAAGAGTTGGCTCTCTAATCGTAATATCATCACCTCTCCGACGTTAAATTCAGCAACGATCAAGCTTTCGAGGTACTTACAGCTACTGACTACCTTCAAATGATCACCACAAGGTGAATGACAGCACATACTTCTACCAGCCCTGGAGAAGCATCTTGCACTTTAGAGGTGTAGAGCACACATCTCAACATGGAGGCGAGTTAAAATGTGTCAAACTGAATGTGTATTCTGGCTTAGCAAGACGATATCATCGGCATATACGAAGTTCGATTCGACTGTGCAATAGATCAGAATGAGTGCTTCGTAGAACGTCTTCAACCGCAAGGTTGGAAAGAAATACGGAAATAGGGGAGTCTGGTCGTACTTTAGTAGAGACGACGAAGGTTGGAGAGAATTAGTATAATCCACAACCCCATCTGAAATATGTGCAATTTTTTAAGGACCGAGGCCTACCTGAGCCTCGGAGTAAACTTCACTTAGCTGCCTTCAATATACGTAGGCTAAAGCAGGTAGGGCAACCACCTGACAGTTAGAATTTCTGAAACATTCAAAATAGACGCGTGCTACATTTCCGGAAGGCCTATATATACAAGATGTCACTTCCATAATCACTGTTCACACTCCAGGTAAGGCTCCTTTCGCTTTACTATTCGGATGTTAGGCTATGTCATGCTTGAATCATGAGCGCAGTGGAAGGGATATGTCCCATAGCTACTAGGGCTTCCCACATGGGAGCACGGGCCACCTTGACCTTGAAACTTGGAGTGGCATAGAACCACATAACGTCACACTAGGTCAAGTGCGGTAACGAGTCGGACAACAACGAATTACAGATCTGAGATTCCAACCTCTGATCCTTTCGGCGACAAACGCTTAATCTGCTTGCCCACATCCGAATAATAGTGATCGTGGTCATGCTGGTGTCGAGGTTGGTTTGAAGGCAAGCTGTTATACTGGATCCCAACTAAGCCCTTTCTGAGAAGTTCGGCTGAACGACTTTGCGTGCGCACATAGCAGTCAACTAAAGCGTCGCTATTCGTTCGTCGTATTTGAGTGCGCCCACTAACCAACAGCAGGACTCCTGAAGCCAAAGACGAGTTTCATCGGGACTCACCCCGACCACCTCAAAGTGTGTGTTCAACTGACGTTGTGGTGGTTTCTGGTGGCTTTAATGTCCAAATTGGCTACATAGCAGGGGTAGCATGGGATATCAGGGTCTCACTTGATGCCACAGCTGGTAGCATGACAATGACGACTATCTCATCCAAGTTTGTTGTGACCACAAACTGCCTTTGGCTAGAAAGTAGCAATGGCTCAACTGGCACCGTTTCACCCTCACAACACTAGACTGAAATTAACCATATTACCAATGGTCACAGGAGGCGCGGATCACCCGAGAACTGTTGGTCATTTTAGTCCCCACCTGCGGAATCAGATCATGCTTTGACCCAAGTTCGGTTTTGGTTTCGCCTAGTCTGCGGTCGCCCACAGGAATTCCAACCATGCTGCGCAGCCGCCTCGGACGATAATCACCGACTCCAATTCCGGTCGGGGCTTTTAATTTGGTTGTCATCATAAGGTATTCATTTTAATAACTGCGCGAGGAAAGGATATTTTAAACATCGGTAAACCAATTTGTGAGAACTCATCAACATCGGGTGCAACACTTCTATCCTTAACCACAGTCACAGCCCCAGCTCCGATCCACTTTTTCAATAAGGTACCACATCCTATGGAAATTCTGAAAGCTGCAATTCACATCAGTGGTGTACTGCCATCACATGAAGAGCATAAAACCCTTCGGTATCATCCTTGTGGCTTTTCCAAGAATGTTTAGTAATAAAAGAAGCCACAGACACAAAAACAATACTTGAAACAATGGAAGTTCCACATTTTTACGTGTACTGATGTATCGTTGTGATATACCTCCTCGCAAACTAATAAAACGGTCAAAATCCCGTCTAACGTCATCAAGTCATCCTTTTACGCGTGTGTTGTGACCGCCTAATACATCAAATTAACATTGAGTTTCAGTAACTTGCAGTCACGTGGAAAGCATACCGGGACCAAATCACGGAATCACACCCGATAATAAAGACCTTATTTATCAACATCTTAAAGATGACAATACTGAAACGACAACTCCACGCTGGAATATCCAAGTTCTCGTAATAACCGACAAACTTAACAAAAGATGAATTGTCCGGACTATAGTCAACCTAGAAATCAGTATACGCCATTAGACATTTACCTATCATCAAGAATGAATGAAGCAGTATTCAAAATATTACGATGTGTTGTAGCACAAGTCCAAAACGTCATAACGGAAAAGAACGGCTGTACGCTGCTTTTGGAGACCACGGTAATTCAAACTAATTATGGGAATCTCGCCTGGAACGCCAAATGGCGCCACTTCCTTTCAGCAACAGAAAATCATTCAAGACGAAGACCTGGTCAGAACTTCGGAATTACCGAAAACATCGTCATGAGCAAAACAAACAGGAATAACCATGAAAGGAGATAATAGGGGCTTGTTTTCAGCAAGAGAAGCGTTACGGGAGTCAGAAGGAAAAAACTCCGGGTTATTAAGTCTTTTAGGGCTTGAACAATTCCGATCGCAAAATACCGTGACCACCTTGGGGATTTTCACAGCCCGGATACACCAAATATCAACGACGAACCACTGGCTCTATTTTACAATGTTTCAACGGAATGCGTCGTTCCTTTGATTAGGTCTATTCGTTGAATAATATCAGGGTGTTCCTGGAAGTCCCAAAAAGCGAGCTTGTGAGTGCGATTGTCACTACCCTCATACCACTGACCACAAAAAATGGTACCTGGGATTCAATCGTTTCGGCCACACACGCCGAACCATAGACCACTCGCATTCTTCCCCAGGGTGCTGTGAAAAATTGAAAGATACTGTTCTTCCATAGCAAGATTTTAACGCCACCACCGGAACTAAGCAGAAGAAGCAGAAATAGTATCTACTAGGCATGAAGTTTAGAGTTATTATGGAAAAACCTCCGTGAATTTCTTGCTTCATTCTAACATGTCAAAGCAAAAAATGGGAAAGTTCGGAGATGGAGTTAGTTTTAATTTCATTTTTTGATAACCCGATGTCTTATCATCACCGTTCAGCTTTAAACATCAAAACAAGCCTCACTGACAGCCGCCTTTCCCCACGGTTACATTTTCTATAAAATGAGTGAATATCCAAACGAAACGGAGTGAACCTACACAGACGAGAAAAAATAAGATGTTCCTGTAGCCAACAAGCGGAACACAGTCTAACTGTACAAACATAATCTCCCAATGATTCTGGATCGACAGAAAATGACAACACGAGTTTTACAGTTCACGGCTCAATGCCATATCCTTCAGACTCCCTCCCTTTTATTCAACCTGTATTTTCTGTCTCCAACCGAATCTCTTTGCCTTTTCTGCCTACCCATAGTATCTCCATTGATAACACGCCCGAGACTAGCAACGGTTTATTGTCAAATAGTGTAGTAGGTGGTTCTCAGTCTGCTAGGTCACATTTTCTCAAGCCTCGTCAACCTCTGAATTTGGGTTCCTTCAATGTGCGCACTTTAATGCAGGCTGGCCAACAGGCATGTTTAACTCCGACAGTGGACTCACTCTCGATTGATGTCTGCTGTGTGAGTGAAACACGAATTCAGGATTCGAGTAGAGTAATTCAATTAACTGCGCCAAACGTCTCGTCAAGATATTTTCTTCGCACTTCAAGAGACGAAGCAGCTCAAGCTGTGGGTCAACAGGGTGTAGGAATAGTCTTGAGTGAGAAGGCTGAAGCAGCCCTTTTAGATTGGATCCCAGTCAACAGTCGCTTGTGTGCCATGAGACTACAGGGATCAGTTGGGGTCCGGAAGGATAGAAGTTCTAAGCGCAGTTTATTTGCTATCTCGGCATACGCTCCAACAGACTGCAGCACTGATATGGAGAAAGACGAATTTTACGATGACCTCGTCACTTGTTCGGAAGAGCAAACGCTCTGATAGTGTAGTGGTAGCAGGTGACTTTAATGATCAAGTTGGAAAACTGAGTGCATCGGAGTCCTGTTTAGGTGGGCGATGCGCCTTGCCTGCACAGCGAACAGACAGCGGAGAAAGACTTCTCCAATTCTGTGCAGATAATCATTTATTCCTATCTAGTACGAATTCCCGACACAGTTCGCGTCGCACTGCGACATGGCGCTCTAGCTTNTCACTGAAATATCAGGCGGACGCTACAAGTGCTTCAGTCCAGCGTAAGCCGCCCGAGCCTTGGATATACGTGTATTTACCTCCACTCCTGAGCTACCATCGTTCGACACGCAGCTACCAAGGTAAGTGAAACGGTCTACAATCATTAGGTCCTCTGCGCTCGGCACCAAGGTTGGCACTGTTGTCGTCCAGTCTTGCAACAGCACTTTGCAATTTGAAGGTGCAAAGCACATGCCAAACCGAGCAACCGAACTCGAGAGTCTGCCTAGTGCGCATTGTGCATGGTCCGCAGACTCGAACATGCACACGACGTCGTCTGCGTAATTAATCTAGGTCACATAGCTTTCCTCCATTTCCCAGTTCGATTCCTACATCCTCGAGACCTAAAGTATCTTTCATCACCTCGTCCATGACGAAGTTGAACAGGAATGAAGACATGGGACATCCTTGTCGAACGCCACTAGTCGTTTCGAATGAACGTGACAGTTCACCGTATACCCTAACGCGACCATAGGTATGCGGGTACAATGTTCGCAACAGGTTTACGAACTTCGTTGGAGAGCATTGAATAGTTCTGGTCGATCCACGGAGTTGAAAACATCTTTCAGGTCGAGAAAGACTACGGTCGTATGGCGGCAGTGCGTGTGGCGCATTTCGAGTAACTGCGGAACAGCGAATATCTGGTCAACGTAACTTCGACCTGGCCGAAATCCAGCCTGTTGTTCGCGGATATTACTCTGGCTAATCGTTGTTAAACGGCGCAGCATTATCGAAGCTAACAACTTAGTAACTATCGGAATTAAACTAATCCCACGATGATTGCTGCAGTCACTCCGTGTGCCCTTCGTACAATCAGTGACTCACCCCACGATAGCGGGATACGCCCCTCGTTCCAAATATCATGAAGCAAGGAGACAAGTGATTTCATCATAGGTTCTACACTCAATTTGAAAAGAACTGGGCAGAATTCGTCGGAATCGGTTGCTTCTTCAGAAGTCGGATACTCAAGTCCACTTCCAATTCCGTTTGGGAGGTCGACAGATACCTCCCAAGGATTCGCAGCTCCAAACCTCGGCCTAAATACGTTAGCGTGGGGCCAGCTAAACCGATCATTGAAGTGCCGTAGCTAACGCTCCAGCCTTTGTTAACTGCCATGAATGAGTACCCCATTCTTAACGCCCACGACTTCACTAACCGAATTTCGCCGCCCACCGCTATAGCGTATGTCTTTGATCCGATGTCTGATGTACCACCTTATGTTTCCTGTTTCACACCATCAAGAAAATCACTGAAAGAATAATACAAGCGTCTCTACCCGGCCGTCAACGCAAATCCTGCAGTCTGTATCCGATTAAGATTCTAATCTTCCAATCTGTCTTAGTGAGGCATCATCAAAATGACTTCAAGACAGTGGATTCATTCACATCAGAAAATGACACTTTCGGATGAGTGTTGCAGATTTATCCTTAATGAAACTTCTCAGGGTTTTCCGACTATTATTTATTCAATATCCGATTAGTTTGTTTTAGATTTTGGCATTAAATACTTAATTCAGTCCTATAAGGAGTGATTATTCATATCCTAGGAGTTTAAGAGCCCCGTCCTAATGCCACAATACCTGGCATAATAACGGTCTACACCAGTAAAAAGCTTATCTCGAGAAGTATACAACAGCCCCCGGAAGATTGTCTGGCGCATTAGTGGAAAGGTCATGTTTCATAGCACAGCTGATTATATAGAGAACCGGCTACCATGGTCCTAAGACTTGAAGTGGTAGAGAACCATATAATGTCCCGATGGATCAAGTGTGGCAACAAGCTGGGCGATAGCGGATGATCATTCACTATCTAAGCGACCAGTGAGTCTGGAATAAGAACCTCCGACCTTTTTGGAGCAGCAAACGTTTAATCCACTTGACCTCCACGGTTTTGATGTCACATCATCCGAAATCAGATTTGCGCGGTACGTATATCCGTACATACACATACATATAAATGCATATATTTTTGTCCACCTTATAAGAATAACGGGTCGCAGCCCTTGAGCTAACCGGGTTAAATCGACTGCGTCCAATTCACCCATTTACGCAAAGGTATGACATCAATACAATATATGCTAAATAGCAGTGGAGTCAACGGACCATCAGGTATTATGCTCCTGAGTCAGGCAATTAAACTCTCAATTTGGACTCAACACCTACCGGAACAATTCGTGACGGTCTTAACCGACCACAATTAAAAGGTGTCTTATTCTCCCAAGTTCCAAGGCTAGATGTACGACAGCAACTCTGACATGAATGTCTTAGAATAGGGTACACCAGTACGTCCAAACATTAAAAACTGAGAAGCAACCACGGGACAATTTCGATAGACAGATCCAGTCAATAAAATTTGCTAGTTTGAATGTTGCGTTAAAGTTTAGTTCGTGTCGGGCTATTCTTCAGTGCTTAGTTTATTTCCTTCGACTTGTCATTTCCCGGCACCTACCATTCAACCTTACATCGAATAAATCCTCCTTTAATCATTCATTTTCTGCATCGAGAAATGCCTATATTGGCGAAGGATGCGGTTCGAGCCACTATGCTGCCATGAGCAATCTACAATCAAATAGCACTACTCTAGACGAACTGGTGAACTTTCGCCATTTCTGAAAAAATTACCAATTAAATGGTAAAGGTGGAAGTTATATTCAATGACGCATCACATTCACCATGTCACAACGCCAGAGGGAGGAGGTTCTGTAGCATTTCAGTGATAGAAAGTTTATCAAGAAAAAACAAGTCCTGGACATTACTACTTTGCCCACTGTTACTCACTCAATGGACTTCAGTCCATATTATTCAATGTCGCTCTCATACCCGCCGGTCGAGAAGGAAACAGGTGGGATGCGGCTCCGGCGAGTTATTGTTTAGGAAGCGACTTATCGTGGGAAAGCTACAACGGAGCGAGGACTCTTGAGTGCTAAGACCTTGATTCAGGCTCGCTAAACGATGTATAAAGCAAAACAGCGGTGTTTAACTATCTTAAGGTCTTCAAAACCTGCTCCTTTTGCCACATTTCTAAATGTTTCACCTACCCAAAGGCTCAGTGCCCGTCCCTGGAGTTCCATATAGACATCCGGATGGTAACTCACCCATTGACGAAGCAGGGATTGTGGTGGACATTCCACGAAGAACCGTCATATAACCCCACCACACACGTGCGCACAATTCGAGTTCGACTTGGGCAAGCTGCGGTGAGGTTGCCTCAAATCATTATTCATTCCCAGTTACTACAGAGTGAGGAGAGAGCCTAAAAACCAAAAACAAGAGGCATTTCACGCAGCTGGTGGTTCCTCAAGGCAACCGAGTATCTTCTCGCTTAGTAATTTTCTGAACGATGTTTCAGCAATAATACACCTTTGGTCTCGGTCATTCTGTGAGCTTTAAGAGAATTCCGATAACGTCATGTGAGCATTTTCCAACGCCAATTTACTCCAAGTCACTTTTTTAAGAGTGTCTCTGACATTGCTAACCAGCACCACTAAAGTTCTTGAGGTAGTATCACGAACAGCGAGGCTTAAAAATATGGTAAAAACGAGTGGACAGAGTACTTAACCGCACACATGGGAACAAACAGATACAAATAGACGTACCGAGAACAGGATCTTTCTGAAGCATCAATGTAAAGCGGTGAGGCAAGGGATGTCAAAGGAACACTGCAGTCTCGATAGCAGGACAAAAGTTGCTGGTGTTCACCGAAAGCTAAGAGCTCCGTTTCACAAAATGAAGAATTTTGTTTCCATTCACTGTCGCCTGGTGGGGAGCTAGGCGATACAGCATTACTAATAGGTAATATGTCCTCGATGCCACGGGTAACCAGACGTGTTGAACCATCATTATCAGACCGCACGGTGTACATGTTGAGTTCGGGCATGCAGTGCATTAACTGTCCAAAGCTGACAGTTCCAGAGTATCGCACCCAAACGGGATCACCGGGCTGCAACATGCTTCGGGACCTAGGACAATCTTCTGGGTATGAACAGTGTGAAGCCGCAGATGGGGGTTGTGGAGTCTCGTAGATCCCACCCGGTTCAGTAGGCACATGACTGGAATTGTCGCCCGCACTGCCGATTTCTTCAGAATGTTTCGAATTCACCTTTGTTCTAAAGATGTTAAGCCACGTAAATGCAGAAACATACCTGGGTATGATGCAACGGTTCCTATCACAAGAGAGAAAACCTTAACAGAAAAATATGGAAGCATGCCGGCTACCAAACGGCACGAAAGCGATTGTCCACAAAGTGCATAAATAATAACTGGAGTATTCGACGGTCCTAGATCAATTACAACCACAGGTCACACAAAGCTCAAATAGAAATGTGGCTCCAACCAACCGAAACAAAAGGTGCGTTTGTATGCCGGTAAAAAAACGTGTTCAAACAGCTGATCGATCAAGGCCACTTCACGTGACACCCCAACCGGCCTTCAGAAATAACCGAATAAGTAGCGCAGTCCGGTCAGAACAGGTCGAATCACAGGTTCGGTTTAGTTCAGTTTTCACATGATAAGTTCTGGCCAGCACCATCCGAGTGTGCCTAATTCCTCCAATGGTATGCACCCTAGTTAGTCATCCATCTCTAACAGGCCCAATCCATAGGGTTACGCGAAAAGAAACAACAGAATACCCCATCTCATCATGACAGGGTGAGATGTTATCAATCGCAAGCGGTCTCAGTTCAAATCAAGAATGTAGAAAGAACCAATGAAGGCCTACGACAGCTTGCCTCTAAGCGACTTACATCCTTACCTTTTCTTTGGAGCTTGTGCGGCGTTCTGTTGGGCTTACTGACCGGTGGTGCACATTTGGTTGAAGTTTTGTTGCTACCACGAGCATACACCCGAAATCCCTCTTTTCCGCCGCTGAGAATTTCTTGACTAACCATCGCATTGAGTTGCCTTATAGTCGTCTCCGTTTGTGTTACCAGGTGCTTACGTGACCCTGTTTTCAGTGGAATCCCCACCTAGGTGGCTAAAAGTAAACGAGATCAAGCCGCATCTGTACCTGGTTGTCCTATTGATCACTTGCAATTTATGCATCATCCAAAAACATAATACAACGATCTGGTTTATGTCATTAGCTCGCTGAAGAACACAATTATAGACTGTGGTTCAAGCGCCGCAAACCAAGCCACTCCAATACATGCACGTCCCAGGCAGGGTCGCTCTGCATCCATGGTGGCACAGAATTTGCGAACGGGAAGGTGGTCCGTAGTTCGTTTCGCAGATTTAACAAATAAAAGCCCTCGTCTGTACAGCGGCGGCCTTTGGTCCGCTGATCCAAAAACTTCCTGAGAATCCAGACATCACAATTTGACAGGATCCACCGCATATTCTGGTGCTAAAGTCGTCCAGGAATGTGAGCTGATTCGGCAGGCGTAATTTGCCATTGACAAAACTTTGCTGAATCTGGCCACACAACTTGCTTTTAGTTGAGCGATCACCAACATCGCCCTGAGTGGTCCATTTGTCTTCCGGGACGCGGTACCATGGCTGTGCAGCCTAGGAATTGTCGAGAACCGCAAATGAATCCTGTAACTTTTCTGTCCGCTTATCCGCTGCATCGCAGACACTATTGCATTGAACCCCATCCCTGCCTGCAGCTAGTAGCTTCTTTCTGGAAGCTCCAAACTAAAAATCTTGGGCTGGAGACCAAAGCTTAGCCGCTAACTTTGGCTCTTTTGTTTTCTATGGAATAAACATATCGCAACCTGCAAAACCTCGCAGCCATGAGCCGCCTTCGAAATGTAGTAACTTCAGAGCCCAACATTCCACGGCGTTTCAGCGGGCTCGCGTTCATTTGCGTCCAGTAATTTTTGAAGGGAACAGTTTCTCAATCTGAGGATTGTGAGAATTTCCCGTCATAAATTTCTCAGCTCATATCGAAAATCTGTCATCTCTCTCCAAGAGAGATTCTTCTTTGAATTACTTTGCTTGGCACGATCCGTGTCCTTAATTTGGCAACCTGAACAGTTCATCGTAGTTAGACCCCGGGTTTCCAAATTTACCGAGAAATGACCTGATATGTTAGTAACATGTCTTCAGGTCCAGTCTCCGATTGCTCTACTGAAACAGTCATTATGAGAACATTAGGTGATATTCCACAGGGTTTCACGAGACAACCGCCCTCTAACGCGACCCACAAATTCTCTTATATGCTCTTCTTCAACAACTCACAAAGTCACAGGCATGCTTTCTTTTAACCTAAAAGCAGAATTTTTATTTTCTCAGCTCGCTGTTATAACACAATTAAAAAAGTCATTTTTACTTCTACCATCGTTCTCCAAAATCGACAGGCGTGCACATTACTACTGTTATTCTTAGCAAATTACGTCGCGCTATTTTTTGTTTTGTGCTGTTATCTACGAAACGTTTTTGGGGTACCTGTAAATCCTAGACTGCTCACTAACACTAAAACAACCCTATCTGGTGGTTTAATTCAGTGTATACATATGCACTAAAATGATCCGCCCAATGCGTTACAGGCATTAAGTGCATTCTGATTATTGCTCAGTAATTCCCAGATAGTTCTCCTTAAACATTGCAATATAAATTGCCATATGTTCGGCAAAGAAGGACGGATTTAAGACCAAAGTCCCATCGTTGAATGGTCTATAAAAATGTATCAAGCGCAAAATCCTATTTCCTTTAAAAACCGTGAAAGTTTAACAATTTTCGAACGCGCGCTGCAACGTGAACGTCACTTGCGGCAACAAATGAAATTTATCCGTATTCCATGCATGAAATTTCCTGATGAACTGGTCTTGCACCTTTCCTATTGTATTTGGCGATACCTATGTCTAGGTGGTCAACTGTCCTAGATATCGGTTATTAACAACAATCTGCCATTTCATGCTAGCATAAACGCACAAAATTACTTTAAACTCTGCAGAAATTTCCAGCTTCCATCGCTATATCCCTAGCTACCAAACACTGCGCTGGTTTGCACAAACCTAGGGCACCTCGTGCAAAACCAGTACCTTTGCTACCGTCACAAAATTTCCCCACTTCATGTTG
>LUCM01011422.1:48666-81210 GCA_008360955.1 Fasciolopsis buskii
TTACGCCAGAAGCGCAGCTAAGGTATCCTCGGTGACTTATCGCCTCTTATAAGCGTTATCAAAGATTGGCATGCCATGCCCAATTGCCCTGAGGCCCTGTCTTGACCTTTCCTATTTGTACCTTGGCGATACCATATGTCTAGCGTGGTCAACTGTCCTAGCTATCGGTTTATTTAACAAACAATCTGCATTTCATTGCTTAGCATAAACGTCACAAAATTACTTTAAACTCTGCAAGGAAATTTCCAGTTGCCATCGGCTAATCGCTAGTTACCAAACCTGCGAAATGGGTTTTGCCAAACCTAGGGCACCTCGTGCAAACCAGTTACCTTTGCTACCGTTCACAAAAATTTCCCCACTTCATGTTGTCTCCACCGGCTGCGAATAAGAAATGGAAATGACCAGAACGAACCCGAAAACTTTCTCTGCTTTGCGAGTCTGTCAGCAGGAGGTTGACCGTCGGTCGACCTTATTTGGCGGTGCGAAGCAAGAAATCAGAAAGTTACCGGAAAAACCCAGAAAAACTAGATTCAGTAACTGAATCAATAATTCTAAGCAAACACTCCGACCACGTTTAAAAAAGTGAATATTTGCCAAAAACAGCCGATATATCAGCCCTGTTGGTTTTAAATATTGTCAATCTGCTGATGGTCATCTCGTTATCTTGTGTGCGCATCTGGCCGACGATTATTGTATCTTCATCAAAAATTATGCTAAAAAATAGGTGGCCTTTGAGGCTTGACTTTTAAAGCACTTAATCGACAAGTGAAATTTTGATATGGAAAGAAATAGAATTTTGCGTTACCAATAATGATGGCGGAAGGGAATAAACTTCTTCCGTTCATTCAGGCCGAAGTGAGCTTCAACTTGGCCATGTAATTTCAAACAAATGCATCCACGCAACCGTATTTGTAAATACTTTGGCATCTGCTGCCATGACCGAGTATCTTTTAAACGGCTTAGTTCACACAATTTTTAGTACAATGGCCTCTGTCGCCACGAACTGTAACTTACACATTCCATTTTGTGTTCCATCCTGCCGGTACGTTGTTCACTTTAGCCATGCCTGCCGATTGCACGGTCGTAAAAAGTCCAAGGGACACTTGGACTTCTGCCAAGCCTGATGTCGTTATTGCAATGGTTAATTTAGGACTTTAGCTTACCTACACAAAATTATTTTTGCTTGCTGGCCAATTATAAGGGCTGTGCTCAGATCACCAGAGAAAGGCCCTTAGCAAAGGTTCGTCCCACGGTCCGGGATTGCAGTAGGGCGTGCGCCAGTAGGAAGTTTATCGGCATTTATTGGAAGGAAGAAGACTGCCAAATGCCTAGGTCCGCTCCACTTTATAACTAATGCAGAAGGTGAACGCTGCGTCCCACACACAAAAGGAACGAGCGAAACCGTGAGGAAGGATTATTTGATTGCAGGTGTTTAAAATCATTATGGAACCACATGTCACGACCAACGCTTACCAGCGGATACGTTTGTTGGGATGGCGACTGTTTTCATCGGAAAGTGCTGAATAGAGAAGGAAAATATTCAGCCGATTGGATAAGAGTGCTCATTAGGGGATACTTTTACGGTGATTTCCTTTATCCTAAGTACTTCCTAGGGTATGCAGAGGCAGCAGACACTTGTAACCCATGACAACTGCCACACCTACAGGCAAAGGACGGACAATTGAGCGGTGGGATAGGCGCGTATATTTACTGTTGGTTTCGCAGCTGTCAAGAACAGGTTCAAGTTCCCGTTCCAACCTCGGTCTTCAACGACCACTTGCGACGGTCACTCCAAGATTCATTAGTCAGTGTTGCTCTGGGTTTTCCGCAGCCTTGGGGCACAGAAAACTGAAAATGACCGGTCCTCGGACTTACGTCGCCAAGAGATTGTCAAGGTAGAGACAGATTAAACATGCCATGAAATCTCAACAGGCTCAAATTTATCTGCGAAAATAGGGCGATTTATCGGGACAACATTTAGGCGTGAAATGTCGAACCGCCTTGTCAAGAGGCAAGCGCCCCGGTTAAAGGGCATACACCAGCAACCTCGTGTAAAGGTAGACATCCCCCCTCCACCATGGACGTCGCAATGTTGTACCTTGAATCTGACTGGCTAGTGTGCGAGATAGAAAAGCACCAACCTCCTTACAAATAGGTAGAATTGTGCCAAAGTATCGGCTTATGGGGCTTGTTTAGCATTACCATAGCCTTACGATGGCGCACGTACAATAATGATGTATAGCGAAAAACCTCATGAAAACTCGAAGGCCCCAATTGTGGAAGACGTGCTCAGAAATGTTTACAAATATTATTCCATGTAAGACATATCAGAACTATGATGGGCAGTGGAGAACGCCATGGCTCAAAATTGATAAAGAATTTGCAACCCCTTTCGGCTGATGCTCCAGTATATGCGACTTGCACTCAGACAGAGAATTCAGACGTTATTCGGAAGCTCTAATGAGCTTTGTGCTAGCCAATGAGAAGCTGAGAGTTCCGGTGCGCATTGCAACAACCGAGATGCATGGCGCACTGTAGAGAAACACAAAATCTACAGTCCTTCTGAAATACACAAGGTTGTCTTGCATTCAGTAATGCGGCAGCACCCTAAGTGAAGCCGTTGGCATGACAGTTTGGAGGATGGACGATTAGGTGACGACGGATTTGGCTAGAACATTACGTGAGCTATCCGGTCATGGTCCGCTGGGATCAAACACCTTGTATCCAGAAGTTTTCTGTGAGAGGTGTTCGTAATTCTATTCGTTCAATATGTTAGTTTAATAACTGCAGCTGAGGGGAGGATAGCCCAAACCTGGAGCGTGACGAAAGTGGTCCCAGTCAAGAAATGAAGTGACAAAAGAAACGTAATCGGCTATTGCAGGGCCCAAGTTTATGGGAAGGTTTACTCGCTACGCATTTGGTGACAGCTTAAGGGAGCCAGATGCTCAGCCTGAATCGGCTCCAATTTTTCAAAGGCTAGTCTTGTCTAATCAAACGTCTATGCAGCAGGATGAAAACCAGACTACATAGGTGAAAGCAGGTGAATGTTCCGTCCGGATTCTCATAGGGTCGTGTGTGGAGGGATATTGTCAAACATGGCCACACATCCTGAGACAACATTATCGGCATCATCATCATTTCAAAAATTTGCATTAATTTTCTAATAGAAATTACTCATCAGAATAGGGAGAAACAACGGTTGATTAATCAACCAAAAACCAAATGCTAGATGTCGGCATCAGCAACAATGTCCCGGAATTACCTGTATTATCCATGAGCAGTGCTTCTCCATTGGGATACCGATGGCTGGACTAACTAACACTACGCTGCTAACATGTAACTGATTACCGAATTTTGGTCTCTGGGCAAAGCCATTCTGGCTGCGGGGTGGACCAAATACCATCTTCACAGTCGAAATTTCCATGCATCAACGGATGAAAAGCCACTTTGCTTAAAACTGGATGTTTCAAAATTCGATGTTGGGTCCAGTGTCTTCTCCGTCCTTCACCGGCTCTCTGGCGCCGGATTTCACATCCGCCTCTTATCCATTCGCTGAAAACTCAAACATCGTCGGAAGTCCAGTGAATGGCCAAGGAAAAACTTACCTTGGCCTCTGGTTATCTGGTTAGGTTGCATCAGTGAACAGTCTTAGGTATATGAATCCTGATTTGCAATAAGAGTTTGCCGTTGAGGAAATCAGTTTAGCAACCAAGCGTTATGTCCACTCCTTACGGAAAACGAAAAATTCTGGGTGACTGTGCGCAATTCCCCTTAATCTTTACTCTACTATGCAGCAGCAGCCATCAAAGACACCAAAGGGTATATGATGTTGATGATGACGACACACCTCTTGACAATGGCCGGCGGAGTGCTAGATGCATTTAAAACAGCAGGGTAAGAAAAAGAGTATGTAAATCTTTCGATTTTCGACAGGCATGTGCAGGGCAAAATCCAATTTGCTCCAGGATGGCGCAGGGAAATGAAGGCCAAAAATAAGACATGAAACTTCAATGTGCGCTTCCAGGAAGCTCAGTCACAAACATACTCTGCAGTGTGATACGCTAAGCACGCATCTTTCCAATCAGAAATCAGTGGAACACAATCGTTCACCAGTATTATATAGGATATTCTGGCTATTACGGTGACTCGTCTAACGCAAGCAATTTTTTGCTTCAGAGCATCAAAAGTGCGTATCGCAAACACAAAGTTTAGCTAGGAAGCGATGTTGGACGTCGCGATATGCCCGGATTCCCCTAGAATCGGGATGGTTATACGAAGAACAGAGAAGTTAAGCAGTGAGGTTGAAAATCAACTTGGATATGATAAGGGGATGGAAATGAGTCACAACCAGACTGAACGTCACATGGCGTGGGTAGGAAAGCGACAATTAACAGAAAAGGGCCGACATAATGCTGAATATGGAGCTGAGGGCAGTGGACAAGGTTGCACCAGATTATGGGCAGTGGACGGGGGAAAAGTGGAACTCACAAGAATATTCACTTAAATCAAGCGGATGAGAACGGACTGGACTAAGAAATGCGAAGGGGAAAACGCGTTTATGTAAGAAGTAGAAAAAGGCCTTACATAAATTTGCCATGAATGACCTATCTGCTGTCAGATTTGAGGTCAAGGCATTTTGCATTCTGCGGCTGCAAACGCCTGATTGTTTTGGTAGAGGATGCAACAAAGACGCCGCGGCCAGTCTCGATGGTCCATCTGGGTAGATAAGCCCAAGGCGGTCAACAGCGCAGGTTGGTTTGTCCGTGAGTTCAAAGAAACAGCAGTAAACCGCCAGGGACTAACATTTGTAAACATTTCTGAGCACGTCTTCCACAATTGGGGCCTTCGAGTTTTCATGAGGTTTTTCGCTATACATCATTATTGTACGTGCGCCATTGTAAGGCTATGGTAATGCTAAACAAGCCCCATAAGCCGATACTTTGGCACAATTCTACCTATTTGTAAGGAGGTTGGTGCTTTTCTATCTCGCACACTAGCCAGTCAGATTCAAGGTACAACATTGCGACGTCCATGGTGGAGGGGGGATGTCTACCTTTACACGAGGTTGCTGGTGTATGTCCTTAACCGGGGCTTCCTCTTGAATGGGGTTCGACATTTCACGCCTAAATGTTGTCCCGATAAATCGCCCCTATACCAGATAAATTTGAGAGTGTTGAGATTTCATGGCATTGTTTAATCTGTCTCTACCTTGACAATTCTGCGACGTAAGTCGAGGAGCCGGTCATTTCAGTTTTCTGGTGCTCCCAGGCTGCGGAAAACCCAGAGCACACTGATCTTTAATGAATTTGGAGTGACCGTCGCAGTGGTCGTCTGAAGACCGAGGTTGAACGGGAACTTGAAGTTTCTGACAGTGCTGCGAAACCAACAGTAATATACCGCCTATCCCACCCTCAATTCCGTCTTGCCTGTAGGTGTGGCAGTTGCATGGGTACAGTGTCTCTGCCCATACCCTAGGAAGGTATTATGGGAAATAAAGGAAATCACCTAAAAGTATCCCCTATGAGCATTCTTTATCCAATGCGGCTGAATATAATTATCACTATTCCTTTCTATTCAGCACTTATTCCATGAAATACAGTCGCCATCCCAAACGTATCCTGGCATTGCGTTGGTCGGTGACATTGTGGTTCATATGATTTTAACACCTGCAATTCAAATCCTTCTCACGGTTTCCTCGTTCCTTTTTGTTCTGTGGGACGCAGCGTTCACCTTCTGCATTAGGTTATAAGTGGATCGGACTAGCATTTGGCACTTTTCTTCCAATAAATGCAGATAAATTCCACTGGCGCACGCCCTACTGCCAATCCCGGACCTTGGGACGACCTTTTCTAAAGTGGCCTTTCTCTGGTGATGAGCACAGCCCTTAGTAAATTGCCACAAGCAAAAGTATCTTGTGTAGTAAGTAACAGTCCTAAATTTATACATTGCATAACGACATCAGGCTTGCAGAAGTCCCAGTGTCCCTTGGACTTTTTACGACCAGTGCAATCGGGCAGCATGCTCAAGTGACATTATCCGTGCAAGGATGGAACACAAAATGGAATGTGTAAGTTACATTCTGGCGACAGATGGCCATTGTTACTAAAAATTGTGTGAACTAAAGCCGTTTCGAATAGATATCGTGTCATGGAAGCAGATGCCAAAGTATTTATCAATTACGGTTGCGTGGATGCAGTTTGTTGAAATTACATGCCAAGTTGAACTCATCTTCGGCCTGAATTGAACCAAGAAGTTTTATTCCCTTCCCGCCATCATTATTGGTAATGCAAATTCTATTTCTTCCATATCAAAATTTACTTGCGATTAGGTGCTTTTTAAAGCAAGCCTCAAAGGACCTATTTTTACATATTTTGATGATGATAATAATGTCGGCACATGCCACAAAGATAACGAGATGACATCAGCAGATGTGACAATATTTTAACCACAGGGCTGATATACGGCTGTTTTTGCAAATATTCACTGTTAACGTGGTCGGAGTGTTTGCTTAGAATTATTGATTCAGTTACTTGAATCTAGTTTTTCTGGGGTTTTTCCGGTAACTTCTGATTTCTTGTTGGCCCGCCCAAATAAGTCGACCGACGGCGCTGACTAGGACTCCAAAGCAGAGAAAGTTTTTCTGGGGTTTCGTTCTGGGTCATTTCATTTTCGCAGCCCGGCTGGAGACAACATGAAGTGGGGAAATTTTGTGACGGTAGCAAAGGTACTGGTTTTGCACGAGGTGCCCTAGGTTTGTGCAAACCAGCGCAGTGTTTGGTAGCTAGGGATATAGCGATGGAAGCTGGAAATTTCTGCAGAGTTTAAAGTAATTTTGTGCGTTTATGCTAGCATGAAATGGCAGATTGTTGTTAATAACCGATATCTAGGACAGTTGACCACCTAGACATAGGTATCGCCAAGTACAATAGGAAAGGTGCAAGACCAGGGCCTCAGGGCAATTGCATGCATGCAATTCCTTTGATAACGCTTAAAGGCGATATCCCGAGGATACCTTAGCTCTGGCGTATAATGCATTCAATCTCAGCTGCCGAATCTAACAACCATATGACATGGAAATATATACACGGTTACGAATACCTCAGCGCTCAATAATTGCAGAATTGAATGCTGCCCACATTCGACAAATCATGGTTTTATTTGTCGTAGGCGATAAGCATGCTACACCCAAATCAAAAGTTTTAAGCTAATTTTCTTCCGCCTAGCGGCCTCTTTTGATTTGGAATTGGTGATTGCTTCGGATGATCTGCGTATCCGACGTACGTAGGCAATAAGACCCGTCAGGATGTTGTGGACAAAAACTACATGGCAGATGCTTAAGAGAGGATGTGGTTTGCAACGTGTTTGGGCTTTTGGCAGGATTGCAGGTTACGCTAGATGGTCATAATTAGATCGCTTTATCACATAACCACCCGGCGTGTTGGAAAGTTTCGGGTTAAAGGTTTTCTTTTTTATCATCGAAGTGCTGCTGCCGTGGTAAATCAGAATCCAGGGTAAATGGACTGATTGCGCAAGAAGCTAGAGGAGAAAATTAGATTAAAGTATCCACCCGCGCTGTTTCGACGTCTATTTTAACAGGCCCATGACAGGCATCGTTTGGCGAGATGCTGCTCTTAGCATCAATGGTGGATCTTTCCAGGATTTGCTTGACAGTGATCGAGAGCAGGGGCTGGTTACGGGTGTAGATAGGCAAGGTGGGCAAGCTTATTTGATATGCTTGATGGACTACACTTTATGATTGCATTTACTGCTAAGACGCAATCTGACTGAATGATATCCGTGGGGACGTCTCTAAAGGTTCCTAGTGAATCTAGCCGGTTATGGGTCGCTAATCAGCGTTAACATGTTCTCGCCTTCGAAACTCTTAATAAAGCGCTGTCGCAGCGAAGGGCTTTTCAACATTTTCAGATTGTCGTGGTAGTTTGCTGGGGATTCGCCGTTTCTCCTCCGTCCGTTTCGCCTTTATGTGCACCATGTGATGCGTATAACTTATTAAGGGTGGGCTGTTTTCCGTTCTTCAACCGTATTGCCATAGAACTTGCTGTTGCAATGGGGATGGCAGCAGCGTAAACCGAAGATCATAAGTTGGGTGCAAGCAAACACTGAGATACTGAGGATTTGTATGCACGCGAGCGCTGGACACATTGTTAGGTAAAAAGGCTCGCTCAGATTTGCTGGCTGAGTGCCCAGGGGTGATCGTTACGGAAGAAGCAGGTTGGAAAGAATAATTAATTGGCTGTAATTCGTACGGTTGCATGAAATGGACAGGACTGATAAAGTAAGAAAGAAATTAACAGGGAAACGAACTTACGCTGTGCGATATACATTGTCTGGAGTTGAGTCTAAGGAAAATTAGAAAACGAAAAAATTTGGAGCACATTCAGGGAAGTTAGACTGGTTAAGTAAGGCAATAAGAACACTGTGAGGGTCTCATTAGTGCTGGTTCGCGGGAACCACCAGTGTAGGGGTGGACAAACAATAGCAAGAAGTAGCCTCAAAGTCCTGTGTTGAAATGGCTCGCGGAGGCAAAGGCAAGCCCGTAGATCCCGGTTCTTGATTAACGGTGGTGTTTTCAAGACGCACAGTGCTATGTTGAATTATTGTTCCCCATGCCAAATTTATCACGGCTTCGTTTTCGTGATTTTCTGAGATGTTGCACTTATTTGAATTTACCACAATGCATACATTGCTTTCCGATCTCTGCTTGAGCCAGCTGTATTGGGGGTGAACACTATAGGACATTAATAGGCAATTTATTCCAGAGTTTCGGGTATACAAAGAAAAAGGCAATTTGACCTTAATTTTTGCATCGCTCGTGGGACTTCGATTCCAAGATAAATTAAGAAACTGGGCTGATTTGATTGCAGCCTTCCAAGGGCTTGACAGGTCTGATATTTTCGTTTCTTCTGGCTCTCAATCAGCCGTCAACATCTTATGCGCAAAATCCCGCTCGATTATTAACAACCCCATTCCTTATAGAGCTCTACTCGGGCCAGTGCGAATAAGCAACATAAAAAGAAGATTCCTAAATTGCAAAATATTTATAAGCAAACTATTGCCTTCTCCATTTTACTGAGGTAAAACGGGCTCCAATACCACCTGATTGGTGAATCCAAGGACCAACTTTGCAAGATGGAGCAAACCGGTTTTCAGCAATTGAATCCCGCCCTGCATGCAGTCAGACATCTGTGGTCTCGCACTGTCCTCAATGCATCATGAAACCCTATGCATATCATATACAAGCTCCAGCAGCTCGAAGATCCAAAGGAAATTGCTGAGGCCTTTAACTCACACATCCCCTCCACCATCACTTCCGACATCACCAACTTACCCACCATCCCTAGGCTGCAGGATCGAACACTTTCGTCCATCGTATATAATACAAATAAAATACAGATGGGTCTTGATTTCGTCAAATCATTTTATTGACCTGGATCAGACGGTGTTCCCTCTGCCATATTCCGCTCCTGCAAGCTCAATATTGCACTTTATTAGTCAAACCTGTTTACTACCTCCATGCCGAATGGGGTATTTCCCGTCCAGTGGAAAGTCTCCACCATTGTTCCTCTCCATAAAAATGGACCACTGTACGACCCACAGGCTACCGTCCAATAAATCACATATTTATCCTGGCCTGACTCATGGAGAGAATTGTCCGGGACCAACTAATTGACTTTCTCATTAGCAATGAATTATCTAGTGAATTCCAACATGGTTTTCTTGAGCGTAGATCCCGTACCTCCTGCGAACTTACTTTTTTGATCTGCCTACTCTAAATGTCGATGAAGAAAAGGCCATTATAATGATCCTCCTTGACGTGACCAAGGCGTTTGATTGTGTGCTCCATGAACGATTGTTACTAAAAATCAAACCCTTAGATTAAGAAGATCCGCCCTTCTCTTGGTTAACTTCCTACCTTGCTGACCGTTGTCAATTCCTCAATATCAACAAAACCCAATCCCCAGAACTGTCAACCACTGGCGGTGTGATACAAGGTAATGTCCTCTGTATTTTACTGTTCCCGCTTTACGTAAGTGACATGTCGAGCAATACACCGTGGCACACCTTTCTTATTCGCTGACGACATCGAGCTAGTCTATTAATTCGAGCTCTCTTCCTTTTCCCAAACCGTGGCCAGCAACATGCGAGATATAAACTAACTGGACGGACGTTATAGGCAGTGGGTGATGAAATTCCCCGCCCCTGATGGCACTGTTATTTCGTATAAGTGTCACATTCCCCCTGATAAGCTCTTCATAAAGAGTTTCACAGTACTACTCACTCATTGTGCAAATGAGCTAGATTTGCAGCATTTCTTCTCTTTTAATTCCGACGAGCAATCCATCTGCCAAATTGTAAGCTCAAGTAAGACTAATGGCCTCATCGGTAAAATATTCCACGTTGTAAGATGTAACCGATGCTATAGAAATCATATTTTAGACCGCAACTGGAGTACTGCTCGATAATTTTCTCAAACATGCTCACAGTTGACCGTTTGGCAACAGGAAAAGTACAGGGAGCATTCAAAATGAAACTTATTGGTCCAACATCAAGCCTTAGTTACAGAAAACGATACGACCTGCTACACCTTGATTCCCTTTGATAACGTCATACGAAGCTGAAAGCCGCAGTCCTTTTCAACTCTTAATGTCACAAGCACACACTGCTGGAAAGCCCATCCGGTTGGCTGACGAGTATTCTTACCCCCTGAGGAATCGACCGTTATCCTTTGAAATACCTTCCTCCAAGGTGCCTTTTGCGTTAAAATTCTTCTACCTTGGGGACTAAGTTGCCCAACGCTGTTCGGTCCTTTCAGAATCTAACACAATCCAGGAGTTTATTGTCAAATTTCTCAACGTATCCTCCCTTATCAGCTTAACTGGAACCAATACCAAACTAGGCGAAGATTTTGAATTCCATCTCTTACTGTAGCTTCATCTCAAATTAGAAACGCGAAACTGTACCACCCTCTACCGGTTTCTTTTTGAACACTGCTGACACCAACTTCTTAGCCATTATACCATCTGTATTGCGGTTTCATGAATAATTGCAACCCGCCTTCCCAATGTTACGTTCACGCGACTGACATTAGTTCGGCTGATGCCTTCATTTGTCTGCGGTTAAGCAATCCCCGCAACCCCAAGCTAGCACCCAAGCCAGACTACTTTCCTTTTTTATGCTTCACATCCCGAACCCAGGCTGTACGCGATCCTACGGGTTCTGTCCTCGTAAGATCAACGTTAAATCTACCAGCTTTTCACTCCTGCTAGGACGCGGCTAGCCAGTTGTGGCACTGGAGTACTGATCCGTTCAACCAAAACAACACTGCTGATCGTCTACGATACCACTAATTAGATGGACCTTTATGTTTAGGCAAAAACACGTTTACTAATGCCGCTGCAATGAATGTCGCACACATTCAAGGGCACCAACCATAATGCCGTCTAGAACCAAAAACTGCGTCAGCAAAAATAACAGCATAAAAGAAATTCATGGCTAGTGTGTTTAACAATTGTTTATACCTCTTACACATTTTTTTTCACTTCAGCTTCCAATCCAGTTTGTTTCCAGCTGCATATGAATGCAGTTAGCAGTCTTGGGAGTTCCGTATTCCCTCTGTACAAAACGTTACATGAAATCTCATCCTTCGTATAATCTGGCATAGACTTCACAGTGGCATTTTATCGGCCTCTTATTTTTGTTAAATGCGACTATCTTATCCTTTTTGCATGACGTGTCAAATGGCTTTGACCAACTTCCATCAAATTATCAAATTTTTATTGGTAATCATCTTCTCAGCGCAGCTTTTCTGTTCACTATGTAAAAGTCCCGATATCTGGGGGCTCCGGCCATATTTCGACATTCGTCATTGAGCTCCGTTCAAGCTTTGCACCTCAGGTACGCACTTTTGGTGCATTTGAAGAAAAATGGCTTGCCGCCCACGCACAGCCCCAGATAAACCTCTATAATTTAAAATGGTTTAATTTTTGTGGATTTTTGACTGGCATACTTGTGCACTGCGTATTTCTTTGCAGGTCCTGATCGTGCTTCCCGAGTAATCCAAGGTAGCACATATCCCCATATCCCTTCTGATTTTTGTTACTCGGGCTTCCTCTGCACCAACCCTGTAAAAATTTGAACTTGCTTTGCGCATACTTCTGGCAAATCGAGAAATATACGTTATTATCACAACAGGAGTATTATTCATTCCCCCTTCAGTGGGTACAATCACTGGTTTTGCTCAGCAGCTTGAAATGCCCATTTTCCGCTTGGTCTGGTGAGTCTTGTTAACTCAAACGCTAGCTCTTCGACACCGTTCCCGGGGAACAGCGGAGACATTATATGCCCCCGCCGCCTTATAAACTTTAAGATCAGATACCTCTAGTGTGAACGGCATTCTCGGTACAGGATTATGGGAGTAGTTAAGAGATTTACAGTCTGATTAGGCTGATCGAATAGCCTTATCTTTTAAAAGACGTTGTACGGGCCATAATCTTGGTTGGGCTTTGTAGCGTCTCCGTTCATGCCACCAGGCACGTGCTTTAAAATACCTGTTGCGTTTCCCTGTGTAACTGTTTATTTCCCACTTTCCTTATCCATAGCCCTGTGCAGTGAAAACCCTGGTTGACATAACAATAACAAGGTCACAGTTTACGAAGTTGAAGAAAGCAGTCCACCACAGGCCGTTGCGGAAGAACCGCCAATATGGAAAGCACTATGATCTGTCCTAGGATCAATGCTACTTTGGTTCAACCATTTCTGTTGGGGAAAATTAGTGCGAAAATCAAAACCGGGCTTTGAGGAATGAGACCATCTTCGGAACTCGGTTTGTCTTGTATAAGCTCAGAGCTGATTCTTCAAAAGAGGAAACATACAATGCCTCTGTTAGCCGGACGGCCTACTGATACTCACGCTGCACAACTTGTGGGGTTTTCAAGCACTGGTCTTCCCAAATAAATTCATGGCCCTGCCCATCTGTTTCCGCTCATCTCCTCCGTCCCCCCGGCATTCCAGTCGCGTATTCTCACGTACTCCGCAACAGCTATCTTGTAGTCACTTCCGGACTCCTCAACACCGTCTTTGCTGCTTTTTTCCTTCACAAGTGCACATCTACTGTCACGCGTCTAAGATCGAAAGAAGCCAAAGTTTCATCAATATTGCTTATTCTAGGCCTGTTGACTGTAAATCTAATTTGGTACCCAAATACTTCTTTTATCCGCAAACTAGACCAGCGACAGCCTCCTTCCTACTTTGCCCATATTGCTTTGCGTCACTGACGGCGAAGCATTCTCTTCCGTTTTCCTGCTCGTTGTGCTCCCGATCAACGGAAGCATTCTCAACATTTTTTAATTTTTCCCAACAACGTCACCCTTCAGATTGCTCCAATGCATTCCCCAGCACCCAGATGGAAATTTTGATTTCCGGCCTGACTGCACTTACCGGGTTAGTGGGTGACTAAGCTTCAACTAAGCCCCCTATTTCTGATTAGCTTTTTGTCTATTTCACCAAATCCACTGGTGTAATATGGACATCAACTAAGAATAACCCTCGCTGCCAACTAAGCGAGTGAAATAGGTAGAACTATTTAAGGGCTGTATCTACCCTTGGCGCTGCACTGAGCCAAAATCTTCCTACCGGCAGGCGTGTTAGCGTTAGGGATATCTCACCACTTTCCTATTCACTCTCACGAATTCCGACCGCTTTGTTTATTCCTTTTGTCACTGACACTAACCCCTCAGTCGGAACAATTCCAGACCTTCTTCTTCAATATTTCACATTGTCCAGACGAACTTCCTACACCAACCCAGGCCGAACGAAATGCTCTACTTTGCAGTTCCTGCTGAAACAGTTAGCATGATTCGCCAATGACAACTTAATGTCCAGTTAAAAGCCATCTAGGAACTAGAGGCCGCGTAGCGCGATCTCCAACGGCACGGTGCTACAAGCAAACACATACTAGTCTCTGCACAGACTGACCTGACCGCGACTAAAACGACCATCGCATTGCCATTGAATATTTACGATAAGTCAGCGTGCAAACAGTGCAGTTTGATTCATATCATAGCCCCGGATATCATTGCTGATTCCCCATGTGTGACTACTGTTCTTCCTGTGATTGTCAACAGTTCGATCCCCCATGGAAAGAAACTTGCGAAATTCATCTTTATTTGACATTCACATTTATACTTTATTTAACTTCTTGCATCTGCTCTTCACTTTCCTCCCAGCATATGGTGATGCGTTTTGTCGCTGCACCCTCAGGAAGTGGTTCAGCATAATTTACACCACTGTGCTGCTTTTTTAAACAAGACAAGATGGATCCTTTCTCATTTCTCTGGCTGCAGAAACCACGGTACAATGCACGACCTTCAGCTTCCAAGCCTATTTAGATGTTACTTTTCTATTTCCATCCACCGTTTTCTCCTCCAGCCTCTTTGGCTATGTCAGACAGCTTTTCATTCGCCAGTCACAATTCCATTGACTTCTTTTGTCAGAGACTAGCCACCGTGGACATCATCTAGGCCTGGCAAATTTTGGACGTTTCGGCTATATTTTGGCGTCTTTCACTACCCACTAACCAAATTTTGTGCATGAAATACGGCATATTAGTGTATCGGAGTGTTGCGAACTGAGTCGTACCTATCGATGAGTCGTGTTATATCATGGTGACGCCTAATTATGCAACCAATTATGCCTCTCGGAGTCTTCGAAGAATATACAATCGTGTATACTTCATCTATACCTGCTTTTGCCTCTCATTATCGGTCTACTGACTATGCGCTGTAGCTTTTCATTAGCATCGCTTTGCATATTTTTCCTTAATTTGGCACGACGCAATTTTGTTTTGTTTCATCTGTTGCTTTCGCTGCATCACTCGACTCTACTCATTCAAGTCGGATTTATACCCATCATTATGCGCGCTTGAGTTCTCGGAGTTCATGAACGTTTGCACCTGCGGACCCGGCACCTGATATCGTGGTCTCAGCAATTGGTCCATGTACCCTGGGGTAGATTGCTTTCGATTGCGCACATTCGAGTCTGAACCAGATTCTAGTTACCCGCCTCCAATCACAACCATCATGTCCTCCCCAGGGTTGACTCGAGAACTGTGTCCACGAGGCAAAATATGCTTAGCTCCTAGTGTAACCAGTCATCATCTAGGATTGCCGTAACCTCGAACTCCAGGACGATACGGCTGTCTTGACAATCCCTGGCATTTTTGTGTTAAATCTGTTCCATTGCATATCACTCTTATCCTTCCGCTGACATCGAGGCAAGGCTGACGCTCTAATACTAACGCTTTTGTGGTGGCTGTGGTTTTGGTTTTAGGGGCTACGGGCTGAGCAAGCTATTATTGTCAAAGGTCACATATGCCAGTCGTCATCAAAGTCGTGCAGTGGGTTTCGGTCGAGATTCTGTTTCTGTTTTTCCTTGTTACTCTTTACTCCAGTCTCAGCCACGTTAGTTCTAGAGGCACGCGAGATTTAGCCGCACAGCTTTTGCTGGTGAACATTGGGTGAGCATTGATCCCTTATAGGGTTGCCCATGTTGCTGATTATAGACAACACAGTGTTTAAGTTCACATTTAAAAGTGGCGTTGTCGGTTGGGCATCGGCTCTGGGCCACCCCTATACCATGGAAGCTTTAAGGTTGTCTGATGTCTACGTATGTTTGGCCGCTAGTGTTCCTTTTTGCTGACTCCCAGAACTCTCAGGGTTTATGGTTGGAATCAGCAAACCACAAAGGAAGTCTTCAGAATGCCAGCTTGTAGATGGCTTTAGTATACCAGAGTTGCTTGAAACTTTCACTTGGGCTAGTCTATGTTGACCTTTACCAGCTTTCTTTCACATTGATGAGATAACCTCTCTTCGCAGGGGTGCTGATTTGTCTTTAGATTTGTAACTTAATGTCAGCATCCTCCATGAATTAGATTTTTTGAGGCATGTGTTAATCATAAATCCTTACCCTACACCGATGGCTCAAAGGTATACTATTTTTTATCGGGTTTGCCAAGATTTACATCCGCGTTGTGGATGTGAAACTTCAGAACTTATTTATAAGTGTAGATCGGTCGACATCGTGATAGGATGCTCATTTCCTTTTCTTGCTAACCGCCAAATTTTCTCAGCTATTTTCATTAAGTTTGGAACACCAGCAGACTAAAATACATCTTGTTTTCTTCATCGTTGCTTTCATGTCTCCGGCGGCAATGAACTTTGTGTAAGCCCGTGGCGCGTCTTCGATGGCCAGACCTAGGTCATATGCCGACAGAGGCCGGGTCAAGCGAACTGCAACAGTGGAGTTGGTATCTGCTAATAAATGACGAAAAATGCGTGGAAGCACACTTACCAAGGCAAGATAACAGCTGCTAGTCATTGACGGGTTCGTCATTCCGGCTAGAGCACATTGCGACAAACGTTTGGATTCTGGGAGGAAAAGAAACGCCACTCTTTCAGTCACCGTGTAGGTGACATTGTGGCCGTAACCGCGTCCACTGCTTAGTTCGCCGACGATTATATCGCATTCCAAGAGACAAACTCCCATTTTTAAATTCTGTTTGGAATGCAGCGGCCAAATAAGACTTTTGGTGTATTTTTGATCAAAACTCACCACAACGGGCTCAGTCCTTCTTAGCCGCATGCTCCACTGCCTTTAAAGGGCAACCAATCCACTAAATGCACAATGAAAAGGCGTCATCCTCTTCTCTCAGTTATTTGCAACAAACGGGAAAATATAATTTGGCTACTGTTGCTTCCTGCCAGAGGAAAAAATAGAAAGATTCCTTAGGTAAAACTTGCGTCATCCTTAATTGCGCACTTGTTTACAGAAGGGCGCGATTTCATGGAAAATGCCCTCTGATAAAGTCATGACATTAGGAGATGGATCAACATCGGAGCAAGAAGACCAAAATCTGACCACCTCACCTAGGCTCAATACAAAACTGAGCTGGACCAATTTAAGTAAGCAGAATAATAGCTCCCGGGACCTTCTGTTCTGCGCGCGAGAGTCCTCAGTAAATGTCGAATTGACATGGCGGATAAAGTGGCGTCATCCAATACTGTAGTGTAAATGTTGCTCTAAATCTCATCATTTTTCAGCGTTCAGCTAACCAGCTTTCTAGGCTCCTGGAACAGTCCACATAATTACGGCGGCAGCCTTAAGCAACAAACCTGAATCGGATGTTTTGCTCAATTTAATCTTTTCGCAATACCCTCAGATGCCGCAGTAATCTAACTGAATGCACCTTCCTCCGAGAAGCCGTATTGCGTTCACCGAAGAACCGTGATTAATGAAAAGGATGCCTGATGAACCCATGCTCAGTCATCCGATACGTCTGAGACGCATCACATCCAGATTCTCTACGTATTCTAATGTAGCTCCGTACCAACGAGACTGCCGGAAAGAAACTGCTTTCAATGGTTATAGCGGGCTTTCTGGCTCGCCAGTCATTGCGAAATTCACGGTGAATTAGCCCCATTTATGAGCGTTCAGCGAGAGATTGCGTGCAATTTTGGCCGACTACTCGCCAGTCTTGCTGCTGCCAAAGCCAAGGTATTTGGAAACTGCTTTATTTGCGAATGCCTTTCATTTACTCGGGTGACACCGGATCCGCTGCCTGAAAGTGCTACCGGTTCAGCCACTCAAGGTCACCGAGCTCGAAGCCACCACTAACTTAAAGTAGACTGCGGCGGTGACTGTTCCAAACCGGGCCTCGGCAGCTCGAACCATGGGGCATTTTTATCACTTAAATTGGCCAGCGGGGTCCGCCCGTCTAGCCATCATTACCCCGTTTCTCTCAGGGGCAGTTTCAATATTTTTCGGTGAAATGAGCCCTTTTGCTATGCAGAGATGAGCTTGCGTTACGAAGGCATTTTGCCTCTACTGAGGCATGAACCTGTGTTATTGGTTGAAATTAGCGCACTTAAAATTTTTATCAGTTTATCACCCTGAGTGCATCCATCAGCGGAGATTGCACTTCGTTTTTTACTGAAGTAACCAACGCGTTTGCACCCGTCGCTCTCTTGAAATATTGCGGTTTGAGGTTGACTTTGCAGTCGCCTGCTTCTCTACAGTACCGGACCTAAAGTGAGTACATGCCCCCTGCAGGCCGAATGACGGCTGAGATGAAAAAGCGGTGTTCCCTAACTTAGACGTTGGCCTTTGACAACATATTCGGCTGATCTATGATCTGTTTCCTTTGAAGTTAACGCTCTTGCCTTCCGAGCCCGCGAGCTGAAGGATGCCACCCGTCCTCTGACTCCAATATTCAACTTTTATTCGATTATTGTTTTAATCGATGGCTTTATTAAAACACGACATTGAACTGGCTAGACTAGGAAGTGAGAAGGATTCTGTAGAACCAAAGGCACACTGGCCTTCCCCGGTGACATGTGCAACCAATTAATGGCCAACGGATAACTGTTGTAATCATTTCCTGGTCTTATTCTGAGATTTTTTGTTCGAAATAATCTAATTTATGAACGTTGCCAAATTCTCCGCACTAAACAAACAGAAGCAACGCACTAATTTTAAATGAGATTAATAAGATAGTTATACGATGGACGGCAAGAGATTGGCCATTGTGCTGGCCTCTACACTCCGCGCGAAGAATTAAAATTGTCATCCAAAATCACTGCGTGGAAATGCGGGGGCGAGCAGCGCAAACCAGAAATCGCACGTTACAGTTACGCGTTAAATAAGGAAAGAAAATTTGCACTAACAGAAACAGCAATGTAGGAAACAACTTCAAAATTTCTGATGTAAACTACGTAGAGGCGCTTACTCCTAGAAACACGCTTTCGTAGTCATAGTGCCACCGGCTGAACAACCTGTCACGAATGTATTAAAACAGGTTTTCTGCAGTCCTAGGTAGCACCAGAAGGTAATCTCAGGATGTGCTGTATTCAGTGTATTCTAGCCGGCATAAAACAACGGGCAGCGCACAGCGGCAAGACGACCTTCGAGGCGGAAGTGGTAGATCACAGATTGTTGGTGAATTCAAAGACAAAGCATGTATCTCGGATAAACACGGTCCGATTGGGGTGACCACTCTGGCAATGGTTCAGAGATTGAGATTTTTGAAGAGTTGTTGAATTTCGTTCGAAATGTTACACCAGTAGAGGTCCCGTCACCGGAGTGCATGCAATAAACTGTGCAACAGTGTTGCTTGGGTAATCTCCAGAGTGGGAATTTTAGGTAGGCGTACTTGATGAGAATAAATTGCCTTGGACGATCCCTTTATACGCTGGGAACATGATAGTTTTATGCGGTATATAACTGTCGATAAAACCACAAGTATTTGCGCTTTCTCTGGCAGCAAGTTTACAAGAGCCAGTTTACGGCAAATAACTCGGTAAATTTTTCAAAAATTTCATACATGGCGCGCCATGATTCACATGTACTGGATGAAACATTGGATTACATGAAACAATGAGCAATTTAACATATTAGAAACCAGTAGCTTTTGAAATTTCAAGATGAATTAATAAGCATCACCAGCTGAGCACTTGCAACAAATCTGCCTATCCTCATTAAAACACACTTCCATCCGTTTATCACCATGGAATTTACCATAGCCATACATGTGCGGAGAGAATGACATGCGTCTGCCAGCCTACATACTCAGAAAGTAGTACAGTCTGCAGCAGCTAGTGGTGCACTACATTACATTTACCACTCTCCTAATTTATGAAATTGTTGGTTTGGTTAGTGACGGGTGTTCTGAAAGTATGCAGTGCTGTTGAGTTAGTAAACACTGAGGCCCCATTCTTCAAAAAGGGTGTGGGTAGAATATCTAGATGAAACTCAGACATCGGACTGCCTCGAGTGCGCAACAGTTGAAGTCGCGACCAGCAGATATGTGGAAAATTCCCCACCTCTGCTTCCATCGAAGCCCCGATCACTGTCGGACCACTCGCACCAAACCCGCACTGAGTGCCGGTGAAGTTTGGTCGTCGTCCATCTTCTATCGGATGCGTTTACCTCTCTCTTTGCTGTCCTGTCTTCTGATTAAGACTGCTGTGAGCAGCATGCGTGGTCGCGAGCCATCTAACTTGGGACAGTTTGTATTTTAAATTCGATTTAGCCTTATCGTCCATGTCAGCAGATCGTGGTCTTTAGGCTTGTTTACTCTGATTTTGGCTATCATGTTGGGAGAAGTGTACCTTTAGTCTGAACAAGCTTTCAGAGGCTTCTGTGTTTGATTTAGTTGCAGGATGGATGCTTTTAACTTATTCATTTCTATCAGCCGCCCGTTTTGCACAGATTTCTGTCCCATCTTTGGAATACATTTCGGCTAATAATTAGATAGGGTTCGCTGACATGCATTTTCGTTGCGCATGTATTTTTCAACTCGTGAACAGCACCATAGAATTTATAAGACAGCCATACTTTTCCCTTGGATTCTGCGTCAACCTGGTTCATGCGTTGCTTTGATCCTCGGGGATTTGGCTTACAAATCGCGTATTTCCTCCTTGAGCCAAGAGCTACACAGGTGCGACATCTCTCGCAATAGCCAGATGGAAGAACATGCAATTACAGATACCTAGAGGGCGTACTTCGAATTGCTTTGACGTCAATTGGAATAGAGGA
Source organism: Fasciolopsis buskii (assembly GCA_008360955.1). Classification (NCBI taxonomy): domain Eukaryota; kingdom Metazoa; phylum Platyhelminthes; class Trematoda; order Plagiorchiida; family Fasciolidae; genus Fasciolopsis; species Fasciolopsis buskii. The sequence goes on from LUCM01011422.1 coordinate 69,277, forward strand.
ACGCCATCTTGTGGAGGAAATCAATGTGGGACGCTGAAGGTGGCGTTTGCTAACCAAAAGAAACCCAGGTATTTGATAAAGGTTCTTGAATGCGTGCTAAATATCATAGTTAATATTTGGATAAACAGTTTACAAGGACCTAACATAGTTCTAGTTCTGTTGGGTACACTCTCGCAATCCCGACCAAATCCGCTGATAACCAAAATTTCCAGCGCCAGAAAAGAACCAGAATGCACTAACAGCCTCGGAGTAAGCTGAAGATGATGCCATAAGCAAGCCCGGGAATAGAAGCCAGCCGTTAGTCCATTTCAGACCGTTTCGCTAACATTTTAGTTTCTGTTTTTTTCAGAAAAACTGGCACTAACTTATCACCACTCTATCACAAGCAACAGTAGACCGTTTCTTTGTTGACGGCTGCCTAGTATCAAAATACATTGAGGCTCAGTTCTTATGGTTAGTAAATGAGCTGACAAATGCATTGGTGCAGAGTGTATTTAGAGCAAATTGTTCGATCAGTAATGGAAAAATTACCGGAAAATTCTTCCATGTGAAAATGGACACAAAATAAGGGGTCTGACTGAGTGAAGCCATTTCACTGCAAAAAATAAGACTGACTAAAAGGACCTCGAAACAATAAATCCATGCTGACGTTACAAATGTCAGCAATGTGTGACATTGTTGTGCTCATCTTACCGTCTGCCTCGTCGTCAAATGTTATTTCAGAAGTTGGTGAACAAGGAGTTATTGTAGGCATTCGCTGGGATCCGATATGATTGAATCCCAACAGAGATGCAATTTTCCTGTAGATCAAATCCGACGGGTGGGTATATCCTGATGGTACGCTGCGAAGGGTGGTCGGGAGCCGAAGACGGAAGTTTATTCGGTTCCTGAAGGTTCGAAGGCTTGTAACACTATCGCAGCATATGTGCATTTCGATAGCATATAATTGTAATCTTTTTGCTTAATGGCGCCCACTAAATCTCGATTAGCTATCGCGGAGTCCGTTTCAGTACTGCGTGTAGAGTTAGCGAAGAATCTGGTGAGCTTTATTTAACCGAGAGGGTCAAATGCCCATTGTCTTAACACGGTTCTCGCACTACGTTTGCTTTCCCTTGATAGTTATGACTACCTAGGCGTGAACCTCAACCGGCGCTATACCAACAAAATACTGAAAACCCAGGAACTCAACAAGCACAGTGAAAGAATAATCAAATTTCGTTAGAAGAAGAAGACTGAACGTTTTCACGAAATAATTTCACCACGTGATATCACCGCTCCATTGAGAAGCCATGGGAGCAACTTACAGGTGTTTCACCCTTGTCAAGAATCGTGAGCAGTGCATATCCACCGCGCCCGAACCGAGACGCGAACCCGGGAAGAATGAATTTGAGTCGGATGCCTTAGCCGTTACGCTGCCGGACAGGCTCTCAGTGGTTCGTTAAACTTCACCACATGATGTTGCACCTATCCGTCACTGATTTTCACGTCCACGGACTAAGGCGGTCGACTCGAAATCGTTCGTCCTTGTTCGGGTTCACATTCCAGTTCTGCGGCGGTGGATATGCACTGCTGATTATTCCTAAGTAGCATGAAACAGCTGTACAGTGCTTCCATGGTTTCTTAATGGTCAGTTAAGCGACAATATCAGGTGGTGAATTATTTCATGGAAACATTTAATCTTCTGCTACTAATTCATATAAAATTGGTTCGGTGGAGTAATTCTGCTAACATGCCGATTCTTATCCGGGCTGTATGGGATGCAACCTCCTGACTGCCTTGATGTGTTGCTATTAATTTCTGTAGTTAAGTTCTCGGCACTGCGAAATCTGTTGTAAGGCATTTCATTTAACTTCAAAACATACTAGTCCGCAGCGCTTAGGATACTTCGACAGGTGGAACGACAGATCGGGATATCAAGGTCCCACTCGGATAGCTGCTTGGATTTATTGGATGACAGTTTAAAATAAAGAAGCATGTCATGATCGCATTAGTACGGCGAAAAAACCTGTTTGATAATGCTACACTGGAAACTCAACCTCAGATCGTAAAAAATCAGACGTCTTTGTAGAACGTCTAATGGATAGTGCTTCCCAGGATGGTACTGATGACTGACGGGCGATTTCTGATCAGAATGGCACTGCAGACGGTGTCAAGGTTTGATGGATCTGGGGAAACGAGGGAAAATTCATCTTATTCTGCTTGGCTTCTTTTTATCCAAAAGTATTATTGTCCCATGCAACTTCGATTTAAGCACTCTTTTCTCCATTTGTTGAAGTATCTGCAGCGCCAGAGTGCTTTTGATCCGACGATACTCCACATCGCACAAAACAATGGCCCAAAAGAAAAAGCCAAAAAGATGTCTAATCAGCACAAGTGGCAAACAGACTCCAATAGATGCGTCCAGCTCTGAACATCAAATAATCTCATACTTATCGTAAAGTGACATGCAATTCTGAACCATCAACCATGCGTGTTTAGTGATGCAGGAGTTTTAATGGCCGCAAAACTTCTGGAAACCAATTGAATAGATAAAAGCTGATAGGTGGATGAAATTGGCATTCATGTCATCCGCAATATTCCGTTTAGTTCAGCGGGAACTATGTGTAGCAGAAGTTGGGGAAATTAATTTTCTTCCCCTGGGCTTACTTTTGACATTATCTTAAACCGCCTTTGAAAGTCATATGAGATGTTATCTTTGGCAACGTTCCAGCCGTTGGTCGACAATATCGAAGTGAAGGGCTACATTTAGGGCTTCCTTCGTCAAGCCAAATGGTAAGCAAACGTTTAACATTGCCCAAATAATCACTAGGTATGCAGTCTATGGAAAACTATTATCGTTTCCACGGACAACACTTCAAATGGGACGTGCTCATGTGGTGATCTTCTTGTCTTCATGTCCGAAAATCCTCACCACTCCTCAACTTGCCGTTATTAGCAGCGTACACCAAATGACGATTCGAACTGACATCCTTTTGCGTACATAAAACATATGAAGCAATTACCATGTTGCTTTACCTGCTTCAGAGATACCCATGCGGTTTCATCCGCTGGGCAAATTAACCTGAAGAGTTCTACCAACGGCCCGAAAGCATACGTTGTTCATTAAGGTAAATTTTAACTGAATTAATACATGACCCATTAATTCGTGTACATCCATGGGATTCCGGTTTCCGCCAGAAACTCCTATGAAAAACACCGATGTAATTGGTTTTGCAGTGCTGCTCAAAATTGGCCACAATTATTGTATCGAGTACTTGGACTGCCAGAGGCCATTGATGTAAATTTGAAATTCGATGATACCATGAGTGGGTGACAGGAGTTCTCCAAAGCTGCTTACAGGCACGCTACTAAACCGAATTAAATCGCGGGGGTCACATACGTTACTCCCAGAAATGTTCTCGGAACAACAGAAATATCACTTTCGGTTTGCGAAAGCCGTGCAACATTGGCGGTGTTTCGCGAAGGCATGATTCCGAGCCACAGATCTTGCTGAAAGCGTTTCTGCCACCAAAGAAACTATTTTCTTTTTTTCAACCGCTGAAATTGAAATACTGCACAGAAAAATAGCTCACTTTCATGTGTGGCAATGTAATCAGCTTTTGTTTTATTGAGGTCGTTATTACCTTCAAGACCCACCGAAACGCTTATCCTGATAAGAGACGAATAAGAAATTTCAACAGCTCCTGGAAATACAACAGGATAATCACTGCACTCGGCTAACAATTACCGTTATTTTTGGCCTTGCTTGCAACTACTTATTTTCTCTGACGGTTTGCCTTCGTGAGGTCTAGGGATTTCGTCTATAACTATCCCTATCTTCATTGCTTTCAAGCGTCATCATTTAGTGGGGCTACGATACAAGCGCTGATGAGAATTTGTGTTACACGAATCGAATTAGTGGGGAAAACATGGGCGAATACAATTGGAGAAATAAACCACTCAGCATCGATTTTGCTCTTCACACTTTTCTGTGCGGCTGATGATAAATGAAATTACGTACCGTTAAGTCACAACTTCTAAACCCAGCGGCACAGCGCCAAAGCAACTCTGACTGGCTTAAATAAACGTGACGTCAACGGCATAGAAATGGAATTTAAATAATTTTTATGCAAACTTTTCACTGAAAACACCATGCATTATCATCAAGGTAAATTGAAGAGTGGAGCTCTTGCTCACTCTTATGATCCATGATGTAGTGACTACTGTTTATAAGGAAGATCACCTTTTTTGGTTAGTTGAGACACGTTTGCTCAGCAAGTTCATTTGTCGAATATATCTTACTTTTGGACAGTATTTTTGCCTAATGTACCAACAAAAAGTATGAGCAGTGGAAGTAAAGGGATTTTTTTCTTCTTGGGACTGAAAGCGCATGCTTGAGTGGCCACCTGAGAGTTGGCAGTTGTTACACGCTTACATTTCTCAACTCGTTTTTGTTCAGAAAGAGCTCGAATTAAGACACTTGAAATGATTAACTTGAATGGCTATATATGTGCGCGTGTAAAACTACGGTAAACAATAATTTACGGTGATTGAATATGGCAACTCAGGGGAACAGTGCTTTTTCTACATGCGGTTATATCTGTTCCGGATATACAATAGTGAAATATGTACATACAAATATACGTATGCACATGCATACCCACGTAGATGTTGTTATTTGTAGAAACAAACATGCAAGTGTACGATATACACTCAAGTGTAAACTTTCACGCGCGCACTTGTGCAACCATCGAGGAGGAACACTGACACTACACATGAGGAGTTATGGTAACTCAACAGAATGAACGAAGAATGACGGACAATGTGAGAAAAATAATTGTCTATTTGAGTTGCTACTTGTCCTGAAAAATATCAGCCGGAAACGCTATATTGATAAACCCGTTCAAAAATACAAAAGGGTAAGGTAATCCGAAACGTGGTGTCGGCCATTTAGACTGTTGGTGAAAAATATCGTCCTTGAATATTCTCGATAGTCTATTCTCCTATTTTAAAACTTGGCGAAAACCGTTTCGAAAAGAATATATATATATATATATATATATATATATAAAGTTATGGACAAATAAAGATGTGTGTAAACGTATATTGGGGTTATCATGCACATTCTCGTTGTTTAGGTACATGTTGGTTATTGGCGAAAATATTTCATTTGTTGCAGTCATACCGAACAGCATGTTTGATCTCGTTGTAAGGCCCTCTAAAATCGTTTTCCTAATTCTGCCACCGAGGTGGAAGAACTGTTATTTGAGTTATGCCACTCAGTTGGTATTCTTTTTCGATAAGGTTGGTGGTGACAGTAGTGTGCTCAGCTGTTCTTTGTAAATTAACATGAACGAGGCATCTTATTACGATTCGTTAACATTTCCTTCTCAAACAGCGAAAATTAACCAAGGAAGACTAAACCAACACCTGAGTGTACGTCCCATTGGGACATTTTTATATCACTTACTAATTCGGGCGCCTTTTGCCTCCTTGTGTAAACCACAAGGATGCAAGGAGGATTGTAGAGCGCTGTTTGTCTCAGCCCTGCTAACGACTTACAGGCCTCTAGGAATATACATTTGTCTTAGAAGAAATGTACTCCGCTAATTGTTGATTTAGTTCTGAATACCGGTAGACGGCATACGTGCATGAACTCTTTGGGAACTTGGCCTAAATTTGGTTAGGCTGAACTCTTATCTTTTACGGATCTTGACCGAATGAAACAAGTTACTACGACTCAGGGTAAACAATTGGGTAGGCAAAAAATGTGATACCGGCTTGAAAACAACGAAGAACTTCCAAACCCGAACTGACGGCCCAGAATCGGAAACCAAAATTCACAGACAACTAAATATGCACAACATTAGAACCAAGAATCGAAAGCATATGTCTAGTGATACCCAGGAGAGCAGTTTGTCTGCAAAGTTTTGGCCACAGCAAGGTATTCAATTTAGTCTGTTCGTGAAATGACAGATTCTATACCCTACGTAGCAACACTAACATTATGCTTATAAACCTTGATGGAAAGTACTGTGTACCACATGTGAGGCCTTCTGTAATAAAACGCAAATGAAACGTAAATTAGAGCACACTTCAGTCGCTTCACACCATGGCAATGACTGCGTTAGATTGCAAATTGAATTAATCCCACAGTACATTTAGTAGACCCAAAATTTTGTTAGGTCCTCGTAACATGTTTATCCAAACGTTCGCTGCCAACTATGGTGGCGCATTCGAGGACCACTCTCAAATATTTGAGTTTCTTTGGGTTAATGACGGCTTGGTGTGGCAAATGCCACCTAATACCTTCGGCGTTCCGCCTTGGTTTGCTCCCTCCGATGGCGTCGCCAGTTTCCAAGTAACGTTGGACCACTTCAAAGTATCTTGGATTCGGAAGTCTGGAATTGCCTAATTTTGGGGTGCATTGCCGCGGACAGGTTACAAGCGCCTTTAACATGTTATGCTTCCATGATGAACCTGCGCAAACTTGTTCGTTCTTTACTTCTGTAGCTCTTTTCGTGATATCTGCAGGTCTGTCTTTGAAAGATAGAGCATTTCCCTGAGAGGCATCATCTACCAAGTCTTGCTAGTTTTACTGAATTACATTTTGCTCTGTTTCAAAATGAGCTGATTTAATTAACTCGCCAGAAATCTAAATATTTCTACATCGCCCTTCGGTTTTTGAATTTTGGTTTTCCGAGTTGATATCCAGAAAGGGAAAAAAATCAATCGAATAAACGCACATGGCGAACTGGACCATTTTGGATGTTTCTGCTGAATTGTGTTATTGGTTTCCTGGTAATCCGAGCGGATTAACAAAAATATCCAAATGCATCGGAAACTGAATCTCAGTAGCGGCAGTCGGAATACAAATCGAATTCCGATACCCTTACAACTCACTGTCATCTATTCATGCCCTATTACAAGCAGTAACATGTGAGCAAAGGAATGAATAACTAGTCTATAGACAGTCATCACAATTTTGTCGAGATTTTAGACGGTGGAAAGTGTCTAAAATGCTGCTATTGAGTGAATATTGTTTTCCTATATGGTTAATCAATAAGAAGCTCTCCAGTTGGACACTTCGGTTGACTATTTTATAAATGCAGCACGAAGGATTTGTTAGTGTAAACCTCGGTGTACTTAATGAACTACCCAAAGCGAATGATTATCCACCATCGAAATCGAAACACGATTAATTTGTTTAGTAGTTAACTAATTGACGTATGTGTCGGTAACAAACAGTTCGATCCACATAGAGCTGTAATACAGTCAGTTAGTGGACCTTTATTTATGGGTGGGTTACCTTTGGTCACCAGCGTATGGCGGAAGCATTTTTGCCAAAAGGAACCAATCAGTCACTTTCTTATCGAACGCTGCATGAAAAGCCAGTGTTTTTTGCCCAGTGAGAGAAAAAAAACCTGGCCTTACATAGGCTACCGTATCTGGTTTGCTGCATGACTCGTATTAATCGAAATGGTTCGCAACCGGGGATCTATTGCGGTAAGATTTTACACTCCTTCAGTGTGTTTAATACGCACCATGCGGATTGAATTTTCCACTCTGTATGAAGTGTCACATACTGAACTACTCAGTGGTCAGCAATATTGTGGCTGGAATGCTACTGATAAGGTAAAGTTAGGATCGCATTCGACAGGCCCGTCGGAGTGCAATTTGGACAATTAGTTTCATAACATTTAAACTAGACTAACTCCTTGCAGACTTTCGAGGATCCAACTGTGTGCCACTTTTTCTCCTCCCCAAGACCGATTTCACAGCAGCTTGAACTGGAGTGAATTCTACTTGTATGCTATAAAGCAAGGTCTGAGCTATTGAGCAGGACAGTAAGTTAGGGTGTGATTGTCGTTAATTTGCCTACTGGCAAGTATAGAAGTAGTTCGATGCGGGATGCAGCTTAAGTGACCGGTAGACGTGGCTTTTTTAGTACTTAGCACACCGCGTTTCAGAGCACTCGTGAAGGAGGCGCGAGATCCAGTCATTTATAACAATCTCCGCAACGAGCACTGAATTCGACCACTTGTTCTATAGTCTCGAAAATCCCGCTGTCATGATGCTTCTGACCGATACCGGTGACTACGGAAGTGTTAGTCTTGTTCTCCCTAGCGAACACCATCTGTCCTGATAATCGAACTGTACAAGTAGCCAATGGGTCATCGATAAGGGCAACTAAAGGTCGCTAGCACTTGACCTGCGTCCAAGTAAAAAATTTCTGTGGATATTCACGAAAGCTGCTGCTTACTACCAAACTCTCCCAGTCAACTATCATTCCACTTTTGCCTAGGATAGTTGGTATAATACACCGAGGACTTGACTGCTGAAAATGAGGGAAGCTAAACTCATGTCAGCTGGCCTGGTGGCACTCCAACAATCACTTTTCTTCAGCTTTCTCTGGACTCTCCATCACAGGTATTTTCATCCCGACTCTACGGAATTCCTTACAGATATCTGAAAAACTGCGACCGGGAGCATTTAACAAGACCAACTAAGCTGTCATCCAATTCTAGGTTCACAGCGCAGATCTGAACTCAAAGTGACCGATCTGAGTTCCATTGAGTGGATCAACATTGTTTTCAACCCATTCTCTTGGCGTTCTCATTATCAACCAATCTTACCTCGTCCGCAAGCATCTCGGTTTCCCCGAGAGCCTCCGTTCATGAGTCCGTGACCAGTTGTGGTGAGCACAGTTCAGCCTAGTTCATTGGTGTAACCAGGTGAAAATTACCGACTTTTCAGACTCAGTTAAGCCTCTTTGAGCTTGCACTTGATGATACAACCCTTACTGGGCCATAGATTTCATTTTTGAGCCTGCGTCCTGAAACCACGCAAAATCAGGGTCAATGGATGTTTATGTTGGGGTGAAAGAGTTCTAGAACATTTTCTTTCTCTTGGCATACACTGTATAGCAGTGTGAACAAGTGACTGCCTCGGACATTGCTAACGGCATAAGTTGGGCAAGCGTCAGTCTGTAGACGGATGAGCTGACGTTTTTCGGTACCACCGTGTCTTGGTGTTTCATCGAAAATATGCGGAACGTGCAAACACATTGACAACATCCCCAATGTCAGCACCAGCAAATCGCAAATATGCATCTCGTTATCAACGCCTCCAACAGTGTGACACATTTACCGAAGCTACATGTGACGTCTTGTGCATGGACTTTCTTGATCTTCATTTTGTTGTTGAAGGTGATCCACCAATTTTGGGTACAGTAAATGTTATTAGTGACTACTGCGAATCAAAATCTTGAGTATGGTATGGTATCACTACCGGCTTCCACACAAACCTTCACAGATCTTGCAGCCAACCAACAAGCTTTAAAAAAACACGCACGCATGACTCCGGAAACTGATGCAGTCTTGTCTAAGATGCCCGTCCTTCCACCAAGTTAGGACTTACACAGAGCACAGCCGAAGGTGGCCAGTTAGCTCGCCTCGGATTACAAATATATGTATACAAACTACTTGTGAACAATGTTCCATTGATCATGATATTACGCAATTCTCGGAATATTATGCCGACTAAACTCACTATCACGTATCCGGTGGTCCCGTAGTAGTTGCTCTGAATTCCAAACATGATCTTGATTCGAACATTACAGACATGTGCGTCGAAATTTAGAATACGTAAAAATCCATTACCCAGGTCAAATACATCCTTAAAATCGTTGGAGCAGAGGTGAATGTTCACAAACCAGTAAGCCATTCACTCGATGATATACTACTAGTTAAATAATCGTACCAATATAATAATTTAGTAGGTATTGTAATCAGCGTGGATAATTGGTTGTATCACTCGCTATCCAATTCCGATAACCGCAACGAAACTTCATCATCGTTCAGCGGTAAACAGCAAGGCAACCCTTACTGACCGCTGCCTTTCCTCAGAGTTACACGTTTATATAAAAAGAGTGAATATCAAAGGGAATAGGGAGTAGACCTACACAGGCGGGAAAAGATGAGATGCTGCTGCAGCCAGCACACGCAACACAGCCTAACTGTACAAACGCACGTGTTTTCAATCATTCTGATTCGATAGAAAATGACAGCACGATCGTCACTGTTCACGGTTCACTGCCATGTCCTTTAGTGTCTCCAGCCAGCAAATCGACAAGTCTTTCGGACCCCGACCACGAAAGCGTGAAACACCTACTTTACCTAACTTCGCTGTACATTTTCTCATCCCACGTTGCCACGTCATCAGTTGGCCTCCACATGGCTTCTTCCATTCCTCGAGAGGAACAAAATAGGGCACGGTGTGGTAGACGAGTGTTCGTCATACGCAACACGTGACCCAACCAGCGTAGTCTACTAAGTTTCATACGCTGAAGCAAGCTATTCTCAGAAGTGGCACCCAATACCAGATTCCTAACCTCAATATTACTCACCCGGTCACTCCATCCAATCCTAGCCATACTACGTAAACATCGGTTGTCGAAAACCTCCAACCGACGAACATCTCTCACACGCATACTACACGTCTCGCAACCGTACAACGGAGCTGAACGCACTGCACCACAGTACACACGACCTTTCAACTTCAGTGAAATATCAGGACCACGCCACAAGTGCTTCAATCCAGCGTAAGCTACTCGAGCCTTAGATATACGCATACTTACCTCCAATCCCGAGCTACCATTGTTAGACACGCAGCTGCCTTGGTAGGTGAAACGGTCCACCATTGTTATTTCCTTTCCATCCAGTATCAAGTTCGGCGCTGCTGTCGTCCAGTCATATAACAGTACTTTGCACTTTGAAGGTGCAAAGCACATGCCAAACCGAGCAACCGATCTCGACAGTCTATCTAGTGCCCGTTGTGCATGGTCCGCAGACTTGAACAGGCACACGACTTCGTCTGCGTAATCTAGGTCGTATAGCTTTTCTCCATTTCCCAGTTCGACCCCTACATCCCGGAGACCTCCTAAAGCATCTTCCATCACCTCGTCCATGACGAAGTTGAACAAGAATGGAGAGGTGGCACACCCTTGTCGAACGCCACTTGTTGTTTCGAATGGACGTGACAGTTCACCGTATACCCTCATGCGACCATAGGTATGCGAGTACAATGCTCACAACAGGTTCACAAACTTCGTTGGCATACCCTTCCGGTGGAGAGTACTGAGTAGTGCTGGTCGATCCACGGCGTCGAAAGCACCTTTCAAGTCGAGGAAGACTACGACCGTAGGGTGCCGGTGCGTGTGGCGCGTTTCGAGTATCTGCTGGAGAATGAATATTTGGTCGATGCAACCTCGACCTGGCCGAAACCTGGCCTGTTGTTCGCGGATATTACTCTCGCGAATCGGTGTCAAACGGCGCAGCATTATCGAAGCTAACACCTTAGTAACTATCGGAATTAAACTAATCCCACGATGATTGCTGCAGTCACTCCGTGTACCCTTCTTGAAGATGGGGACAATCAGTGACTCACCCCACGGTAGCGGGATGCGCTCCTCGTTCCAAATATCACGAAGGAAGAAGGTAAGTGATTTCATCAGCACTTCTCCACCCAATTTGGAAAAAAATTGGTGGAAGGTCGTCGGGACCGGCAGCTTTTCCCCTCTTTAGAAGCCGAATATTCGACTCCACTTCCACTTCCGTTGGGGATCAGGTGACACCTCTCAAGGATTCACAGCTCCAGACGTCGGACTAGATACGATAGCGTATGGCCAGTTAAACTGATCCTTGAAATGTTCTGCCCAACGGTCCAGTCTTTCCTGTCTACCATGGATGAGCTCTCCATTCCTATCGCACACGACTTCACTAACCGAAGTTCGCCGCCCACCGCTGTCGCGTATAAGCTTAAACAGTCTTTGACTTTTACCTGAAGCGGACGCCACTCCCATCTCTTCGGCTATCTTAACCCACTAGTTTTCGCGGTCATTCCCAAGGCTTATGGTGAACGCTTGAGAGATCCAGTGTTTTTGATGAATACTAG
>LUCM01011422.1:82411-112446 GCA_008360955.1 Fasciolopsis buskii
AGAGATAGGTTGAACAAAAGAGAGGGAACTCTGAGCAGTAGCATACTTATCACTACCCACCCCGCTCGAAGCAATGGGCAGCGCGATCCTGCTTATCCTGCGCGACGACTGATGCAGTATGGAATTTTTTGTAGGCATGTAACTCATGGGGAATAATGGACGAGTACTGCTAGGGAGTCCAGCCGCTTAGGAGAAGAACGATTAGGGTTTTCAACCAAAGCGTTTGCTTTTGACAAGAACCTGACCGCAAGGCAGCGGGGTACAGCTGTGTGGGCGCCCATCTACTTGGATCAATTAGTCTTCCACTCGTTTTTACGACTGAGCTGCTAACTCAGATCAACCCCCAGCTTGGAGGACCAGGAGACTACTTCGTCAGGCCTCTACCCATTGACCTCCTAGGCATGATTGGATCTTCGGCTCGAGATAAGCCATCCTGTATAGGTCGTCGGATCATGGAGGCACGCAATCCGTCACACCACGTCAAGGTGTAGTCTCGTTGTGACGGCAACTTCGAAAATTACATTATCATAATGATTTATACAGTCTTGTTCCTTGTCGGATTTTCACTGCAATCGTTCTGGGCACGCAACAGTGGACGAGGTGCACACCAGCAGGGGTGGTCAGCTATTAACTGAGTCGAGTTTTCTCTCTGCACGTGAAACAGGAAAGTAAGCTGCACAAGCGGGCAGGGAATTTCAGTTCACCATTACAGAACAATTGTCAATGCATATGAACACGTTTCGTATTAAGCAATATTAACGTTCATTGGGACGTATCAAGGATAATCGGCCAGGTAAAAATTTGGCTCAGAACCATTCACCCTGGGGCCTCGAGCTCGGTACGCGGACATGATGGATATTTTTTCCAACAGGAACAAATCAGCTAAGTCGAGCTTTTAAAGTCATAAATAGTGTGCTGAATGCTGAAATATAGAAGTAAGTTATTTTGTGAATGCACACAACGCTTGCTCACGGTTATCATAAATCGCAAATGGAAAAACAATGACGCCCGATTACACAAGAAGGCACAAACATAAGATTTCATGTCACATGGATGTCTTTCCAGAGGTCCTGGAGGATGTGATGTAGTCCAGTGCTTCACTTTATATGACCCATAAACTCGCCCTTATGCATCACGTCTCACATGATCAACATTACACAGATACATATTAAAGCCCATAGGAATCTGCACTCTCGATACCAGCACGGAAAAGACCGATTAAGATGATCACTAATAACGTATACGGATTGTACGGTTAGTAGAAAAGTGAAAGACCATCCAACAAAAATAAATAAAAGTCAAAAATTGCAGTTTAGATTGACTGATACGAAACATGTACAGAAGAAAAATGGGGCAAACTCGAAAGCAGGAGGGGATGGACAACGGACAAATTCAAGTAAAGAACGAGAGTATGGAGTTCGGAGTGGTGGTCGGATTACGGTTTCCATAATCGAAGCAAACCATCTTCGGAGTATGTGGCAATCAAATTCTGATGTGGGTGGTGGGCACAACCGATCACCTCTTTTTCATGCACCTGAGAAGAACGGTAGAAAAAGACGGCATTACAAAATGCAAAATAAGTGAGGGTGAAACAGTCTGTTAAAGAAGACTATGAAACAGAAAGGAGACCGAGCTGGGGACAATATTTTAAGTTTGGCAGGCCAAAAGAGCGAAAATCTCCAAATGAATTAAAACAGATCACTAAAAATGGCACCTACAGATATTCAAAGGTATTGATGAACAACATTGGTAATCGAAAGATATATGCGGTTATCACCTGAGAAAAGCGATCGACTGACCGCCTAAATTATCATCCAAATGTAGTAATGAATTACCACAACAGAAGAATAACAGATAATATTCATCACAACGGCCCAACCAATTGACCGTTAAGTACATCAAAAGGTCGCCTGCCGTACTAGGTACTGGGGGCCGTTCGAAATTCGTGGATGCTAAACTACTTGAAAGATGCACGAAAAGGCTAGAGATGGTATGTATTCGTCGTCTACTCAGATTGAAATTCAAATAACTTTGACTCGTCAGGTCCCAAGCGTCTCGGGAAGTAGCAACGTTATTAGCATAACCCTAGTGAATCCTATCGAACTTTGCCATGACCACGATCAGTATTAAGAATGCAATTTCGAATTACTTGGAAAAACAGTTACAAACGAGCTTGTTTTCAGCGCATCGCAACACGTTTTCATGGGTGTTGGGATAGTGATCGAAAAATAATAATAACAAATAAGTGGAAATTGGAATGATGTGTCCATGTACATTGTGCATTTCGTGTCATGAGAGAATAAACAGCTTCTGTGTCGACGTTTCATTCCAATTATTTGCTGTTACCATATTTCGAACACTATCCCAGTACCCATAAGCAGCCAGTTGCGACGCACTGAAATCAAAGCTCGCTTGCTGCCTTGTTTTTCAATGTCTCAATCAGGAATCTTAAACTATGCGGCTTATTTGCCTCCAATTTGAAACGACAAACTTCGTCAACGGTGCTCGTATAGCATATCGTGAGCCTGAAAGATTCATAATTTGCTTTCCGATTTCAAAAGCATTCACGTGGTTTAGATTCATGTTTTAGGGTGCAGATCAGATGAATAATGTGTACTTAATCTGCTTTCTCAGTTTTTTATTCTTCGATTGTAGGACCTCTCCATGCTGCACTGGAGAAGTTCACAAACTAAAGTTTGCTCTCCTGGCACCGTATTTCCTCATTTGATTACCATATTGACAAAATTAACAGGTCTAATACCATTTATGCCCATTGATACCCAATTATATCGGCATGTTTTCTGTTTTCTCCAACATTCGGCCCAATTTTATACCCAACGATGTTTATCATTTTTTGACTGACTTCACGATTCCTGAGGGTTTGGGGTTTCTCGACTCGTTGATTTTGCTAAAGCAGAACTGCACTACAGTTCCGTTTAGCTGCTTTCTAGGGGGACCATTTTTATTTAAAACAATGTCCTTGATTGCGGAGATGTTTTCGTCCTTTGCTCTTGGTTTCACATCTGTTTAACCATCGGTTGGTAAAAGTAGTCATTCTGTTGAATTTGTTCTGCTGCCCACAGCCGCGCACTCCCCAACAACGCAATTAGCTAGAGAATAAGCTTTCGCTAGATAAAACCAAATTATCGGGACAGTTTTTAAATGGCAAGTTTATCGACCGCAAATAAAGTAACAATTAACGTCTTGGACCATTTACTTTCCATAATAACGGTTTCAACATGCATTGCTCTTCTTTGTGCGAGGCCCTCCCGACAGTTGCCGTTCGGGTGCTCATTGAGAGGCAACGAAGACAGTGAATGCGTATGAGCCACGCATCATGGAGCGTGATGACGTTTATTTGACACCAGAGAAGCTATACTGCAATTCCGCATCAAGATGAAAAGTCACTTCTAATCGATGGGTCCTAAGGGGATGGTAGCATAGGCCCGTCATTCCATAAAACATCAAGTATTCAGGATATAAGATGAATCAACTACAACTTCCGCATTACAAACGGAAGTCCCGGTTTGAGAAGTCAAAAAGATAGTGGGGAATAAAATGCTTTTAAAACTGACAGAACTGGGTCACTTACAGGCATCGTTCGTTCCAGCTTTCCTCCTGCGACCACGTTGAAGCAGTATAATAGACGATCCTCAGCCACACAGTAAATCCACTCGCCACGACTACTTACGCAGCAATCGATGAAGTCACCACCCTCGCGTTTCCCATTGGTAAAACTCCGAATGACCTGTTAGTGGCCGCAAACATGCAGCATGATAGCAGTGAAATGTAGGGGATGCAGAAGGTGGAAAACTTATGGTGTATTCCAGATAACACTTTCCACTCCGCAATGTCTGCTTCTGCACAGGAAATTTATGCATATACGCAAGTGCGTTATACGTATATAAATGTCATGGAACCAATAAGTCGGATGTGGAAACGTGCCGGAAGACAGTGAGTAGCCAGCCAAATTGTGAACAGCGCACATGCAACTGAGGCCCGAACACCTCTCGAAAATGTCAAATTTCGCTCGTTGTTCACCTCTTCTTCTCAAGCCGATCTGTTGTTTCAATTTGCTTACGTTCCCATACGTTACCCAACATACTGCACAAAAACCATCGTCACCACTGATAAAATTGTGTTCCGTCTACATAACGTGGACCCCTGATGATTTTACGCCGGGTAGTACAAAACGAGTGCCAAAAGCTAGCAAGTGATGGAAACGAACATCCGATGTGATACGCACAAGCGCTGACAACTCCAGTGCACCAAGAAAAACGCCTGACACAGCGGATTTGCTCATTGCACAGTACATTCCAGTGTGCGAGAATCTATTATTCGTTTTGACCAATGATAACAGACAGTGGTCACCATTAATTTCCCGCAAATACTGCCATCCGAAAATCTCATTGAGACCCAACTCTAGTATGACGAACGGTAACAGAGATATTTTGCATTAATAGACTCAAAAATGCCCCGTGTCCAAATAATGACTGCCAAAGGTTACCAGCATTTTAAGACTGTCCTGATTTGAGTAAACAAACATCTATGAGGTTGATTTTTGGGAACAAACAGACCATTTGGATCCGAATGGTACTACGATGAAGAGAATATCACATCTTGAGCATCTCTTATACTTCATCCGTATACTCCTACCCATCATATTTGACGTGGTATTTGGTTAGGAGCGTTCTACCGAATAGTTTTTTACCATCTATTTGATGGCAGAATAAACCGTTAGTCTCGTGATTTTTTCCGCACATTTGCTTTCAATTGAAATAATAAGGTACGTAGATTAACCTGTTGATTGCTAGAACCTCTAATTTCTCTGGTTCAGTATAGAATCAACGTTTCGTATGAGACAATGTTGGGCAAAAATCCGAAGTTCCGTTCTTAGTGTGTTAAAACAAAATGAATTGTAACACGTTTGTGTGGGAGTCAAACTCTGTGACCTGATGGATAATATAGTGATAATAAGGCAATAATTCGATCTAGTTGGGTTTTTACAAGATTATTCCCAGATCATGCTCGTGAAAAAGTCATGTATGTGATACGCTTATGCAATGGCTTATAGGATACGCTAAAACATTTTGGATAACGACTTTTCCTTTATGCGAAAACAATAATTTACGTGGATCAGCGAACGATTACATTCCGTTAAGTCCGGTTGTTTCTTCACAGCATTGTCAAGCTGGGAACATCAGGAACAGTTGACTTACTATCAAATGAATCATATTCTACTGAGACGATGACAAAAGCAATAGTTCTTCTTTTTCAACCTCCTAGACTGTAGTACCATCTAATTGTATTTAGCACCAACAGTCCAAAATTACAATGAGTCACAAACAGATAGCACATGTGGCAAGTTTTCCTCAAACAGTCACGGAGTTACCTGGATGTTAATCATAACGAACGGCAGTTAGCATGGCGTTCTAAAATGCAACGTCAACTAGCATTGCGACGTTTGTGATTGATATATCATCCAACATCGGTGCCATTTTCTTCATTCCTGAGTTTGATTCCTCAGCTGCGGCAATCATGCGGATAACATCTAACGGGATGTTCGGTGTTATCAGAAACAGCAATATTTCGGTCTTTTCGTGAATCAAGCTCAACGTAAAAGCAGTCTTTGGAGTAATTGATGCCAACTTCACAAGTAGCACATCAATAAACATGTAATCTATCTATTAGTCATCCTCCTTCCCTGTCAAGAAAGACGGAAGACAAGAAGTCCGATTGTCTTGGCCTTGGAAAAATTTAGTGGATCTTCCTCTGACTGATACTGCCCCAACTGTTTACATAGTGTGCTCGAAGATACCTCGAATTTGAGTGAGGCAAGCGCCAACTGGTCGAATTTACTTGTCCTGAACGGTCTTCAGCATGGAAGATTGGATGGCCCTCGTTTTCAGGTCCAGTTTTCACTGGTAGACCAGATACTTCACAAAGTGTCACAGAAAGAAGTTAAGTGTATTCAGGTCCGGCGAACATCATGGTCATGATCCTCGTCGTCTAACCCATTCAAAGGGGAATGTTTCATCGAGCCAACTGGTTACGGCAGCTGTGCTGAGCGGTGGCACTCCATCAAGCTGAAACAGAACACTTAATACGGGTGTATAGAGACAGGGTTTCCAGGTGATTGCCAAGTGTTTCTTTAACATCCTCAAGTAATGAATGGGGTTCATCCTATAAGGTAGGAACACCGGTCCGATCAAGTGGCAACCATGAAGCGCGGATCAAACGTCCACTTTCATGTCGAATGCGTTTGCAAGAAATGAAAGTGCTGTTTCTGTGCCCATTTTGTGTAGGTAAAGCGTAATTCTTTGGAAAAATGATGCCCTCACATAATGTGAGGAGGTGATTTCCGAAACAATCGCAAGACTCCTTAAGTTACTTGCGGTCGTCGGATAAAAGCGCACGAATCAGTTGGAATGAACAACTTCTGCACCCTTTCCTCTTGAAAATCGTCCTTAGCGAATCGGCAGAAACGCAAAGTCCACTCGAAGCCCATGGCATTCATACCGAGGGATGAGCACTCAAAATGCTGTCCAGTTTAACAGCCACAGTGTATGCAATGGCTGTTCTCGGTGGTCCAGGTTGTTTCGTTGTTAGGATGCTTCCAGTTTTCAGTTGAATTTTGACAAATAAGTTCGCCACACACTTTCTTACTCCAAATTTCCACGTCATCTGTTGATCCCCGCATAGCTTCTCTAACTTGGATGAAAGATTGCCATAGACCTCGACTGTTTGCTGACGGAAGTTGGAAAGAGAAAGGG
The DNA here is from genome assembly GCA_008360955.1 of Fasciolopsis buskii. Lineage (NCBI taxonomy): Eukaryota > Metazoa > Platyhelminthes > Trematoda > Plagiorchiida > Fasciolidae > Fasciolopsis > Fasciolopsis buskii. The sequence continues at coordinate 89,185 of LUCM01011422.1, forward strand.
TTTCTATGGCACTACCTTCAATGAGGCAATGAAATAAAACTGCCTCATCGACCGAGTAAAGGGTTGCTTTCACAGTAAGAAAGACATCTTAAGCCCACGAAAGGTGCGCCCGCATTCAAACGCCAGTTGTGCAGAGATGTGGTTGATACAACCTTCGCCAGGCCGCAAACCAGCCTGGTTTGCATGCATACATCCCTTGTGGGCAATATCTAGCCAGCGGAGAATAATGTCCACCAGCACTTTGGAAGCAATGCGCACCAAACCAAGGATTCCAAACATTTCAGAAGAGGGCTTTCGCCTTTCCTGTGGATCAGTACAATCATCGATTCACGTTAGTTCTTAGGAATCTGCTTTTTTCAGATTGATGGCATAAAATGTGTTGATTTCCATCTATCTAAATCTCTCCGTAACCCATTTTAAAATGGTCCGCTATTCATTAAGAAAATCGATTTCGTTCGGGCAAATGGAAACGGCAACCGACGCCAAAAAATATGATGAAAGGAAACATTGTCGTTCTGCCTACTTAACTATGTCTCCCGCTCTCGTAATTCTAAGCTGCATTGGCATACGACTTAGTTTTAAGCGCATACACGCATACATATACACATGTAAGGCCTAAAAACCGAAAACACGCATTCGACCGAAAAACGTGGCCCAAACTGTTTGTGCAAACGAACTTACTTGGCCTTGTGTATTCATAATAGCCACAGTATTTGATCGGCTAGCAACCACAAATTGGTCGGCGTTTCGCGGGACGGGAATAATCGAGTGAATGGCAACTTCTCGGCCGACTAACCCAGAAATGGCCTGGACAAACAGAGATATGCGAAATGACATGCAGTCGGCAGGGTAACACGGACGAATCAGTAGGACAGGAAAGAAATAGACGAATAGGATTATCAGATGAGTAGCTGTGTATCAAAAACCGGTTTAATTTTCCCCATTTGCGAAAAGAGAGAATAAGTATAAACTGATTGAACAAAAGGGTACAGTAAAAAAAGAAGTCACTGAGAAGAGAAAATGCTTTCGTGCTTGTTCATTACAGTAGAATTTGGGGGGTGGGGTGCAACATTAGCTATACCGAGGCAGTCCGCTAACACGTCAGTATGAAGGACTTGATGAATTGATTCCTAATTCGAATCTCATAGAATAAATAACTTAGCTAGCGCGTTCAAATCCTCGGTCATATTTGGCTATGCTGCAAATCAGTAATTATTTCTACGATAATTTTGGCCTGCATTGCATGCGACTTTTTTTATTAGTTTGACGAAAATTTGCGTTCACAGGTACCTACACAGCAGTTGCACAAAGTTTAATTATAGATGTTCATTGACGAATAAAGATGGCCGTACTTCAACAACGGCAAACTAGTCATCCGTCTCGAACGTCATCGGATTTCATGGTTTGATCACATGTTGCATCCCCGGTTTTGTCGAGAAATTCCATTCGTGGGCCTGTGAATGGCCGGGACGGTCAAAGTTCAGCCTAGCTCACCTGTCTGAAATTGCGGTAATCGTGTCTGGGGCCTGACCGAACGGTAAATTATTCAGCTTTTTTCGGATACAACTGATGACGCAACCCTGACCGAGCAGTGGATTATCGAGTCCGTGTGTTGTAAACAAAGTTAGCATCTGTGCACATTTAGGTTGGGGTGAGGGATTCGGGATTTTCGTTCAACTTCAGCTCCAAACCGTCTCAGTTATCTTGATAAAGCCCGTAGATGTGCGTGGTTCTGACCACTGTCCTAGAAAAAGACGAAACAACTATTGACAGCTAGACTCACGTTACTCGGAAATCGTGAATCAATTGTAATGTTACCAACCGTGGTCACTTGATAAAGCATCTAATCCACGAGTAACACCCATAATAGTACAGCCTGAATAAGTCCAGAACCGCTTGCGATTTTCTAGATGCCCATCGGATCGTTTCAGTGAGTAGATTCACTACTGCCTTTAATCATAGAAAAACCACGGCGGATTTTACGGAGTGCAAAGCGAGCACTCCAGTGACGCATTTCAAAATTAGCCCTTTTTTACCTGGTGGTACGCAGGGAGTCAGGCGAAAGTTTAGAGTACATATTGCACAAAATATCTCACCATACCTCTTTCCAAAATTCAAGGGTCTCATTCGAAGGATGTTATTCTAGCGGAATACGTGGTCACAAAGACTTCGGCCCGGCTTTATGCTCGAAAGATATACGATTATCGAGAGGCGATGGTTTTCGGGCGATTGATGAAAATAACCAGTCCAGCGTTCCAGTGCTAAGCAAAGAAGCGAGAGCAGGACAACAAAACAGTTCAATTTAACTTGCCTACCTTGAAAGTGTTCGTACACTCGCCAGACCGTACGGACCATATGCGAACGGATCCATCCGAGCTGCCACTGATGATATAATGCCCATCCGTGGTGAAACCGACCGAATTGACCACGGCTGTGTGTCCGAGGAATTCCTTGATCAATTTGCCAGATTTCAACCCATGAATTCTGAATATATAAGGGATAAAGCAGCGTTAGAATTGGTCGAACAATCAAAACAGAATTAACTGCAAAACCAATGAGAAAGATGATAATAGTGACAACGACTGTTGTGTCAACAACATTGAGATTGGGAGAGAGAATTGGTGCCGACTGCATTCAATCGGCTAATAGAAGTATTCAGATTTTTCAGAGGAAAATAATGGCTGATTTCGCCTTACTGGAAATGAGATTTCCCATGCTTTTGTATGGTCGGTGGTGATTGTCTTAGACTACCAGATGGCAGCTCACCCTGAACAACTCCAGAAATGCACCCAAGTGGCCGTGCGTCTCAAAGAGTCTCCGATGAGGAAGCCCTACTCATTGCCTATTAGTAGTAAACGCGATCACATCAGAAAGCAAGGAAGAAGGCGAATGCCTGACGCTATGCATTGTCTTCGCTGATCTTTGGTAATCAGTTTACGGTAATTCGCCAAACCGTGATTCCAAAGCAACCACAAACGACGCATGAAACGCAGGACATTAGTTTCATCAAGGTATGTGACGCAAGAATGACCTCTGGATTTCTACTCTAGTTTGACGGTAGTATGATCTGAACAATAAGCTAACGGCCACTTATGGGTTACGAGGCCATGTCATGGACTAACCGCCCCGGGCAATATTCTAATTCCCACCGGTCTCGGCCAACAGTGTGCAACGAGGCAATCCGTTTGTCGGCATGCGCTAAACGTAACCGAACGACCAAAAACGAGTTGATATTCAGTGCGTACTTGATAGATTGGACCCTAGGGCTCAAAAGAGAACTGCACGACTTGTGATGCGCAGTCACAGATTTCCCGCAGAATGTATTTTGTGGTCTCAACGGTGGCGTGGAGCGTTTTTCTTCATGACCATGATGTGGATTTGCATTATGCCGAAGATATCATCTTTCTGGGTGGTGAACCACTGGCCATTCATAACGTTCTGAACAGCTTGACGATGGAGGAATCAGGGTTTAGCATATGCTTTGTTTCTTTTTAACTACAAAATGCCTCGTGACTGACAAAAGTCTGTGCCCACATTCACCGTTTCTGGTCACAGTTTGGAACAAGCAAACAGTTTCGCCTACCGAGAGAGCTGGATCGGCGCTGCCGCTCCTATCCGAGAGCAGATTGCAATTGACAACCTAGAAGCCCGACAAGCTTTCAACATCTCTGGCGCTTTCATGACATCAGCCTGTCATCAAAGAGTAGAATTTACCATATCACCATTCGTTCGGTCTTCGTGCATGGATGCAGGTCCTGGCTCCTACGCAAGGGTGATATCTGATTGTTATAAATATTCGATGATGGATGACTTTGTAGGATTGCTCATTTGTGGTGGGAGGATCGCGTTAGGTTGACCATTCTTTAGTAACACCATGGAAATCGGGCCCCACGAGCTCCTGTCACTGAGTTCTCACTGCAAGATAGCAAATGATGTAGCTAGACTATGTGCTGCGGATCCCAGTCCAACGCCCGTCCCACCGTGCATTATAGTTTCATATTGGGTCCGCTTAGAAAAAAAACCGCGGTGGCCAGTCAAAGAAAAAAAGGAGGTACAAAATGCCTCATGACATGCATGAGTGGAGACAGCTGGCTCTTTAGGTCTTTTTATTTGGGCACCCGAAGACAACAAGCAAAAGTGGTTCAAAATGCTAGAGATAATGAAAAATGTCACTTGCCATTGATCGCAAGACTGCGAAACCACATGCTTGTAACTTGGTTTCGGTTGTTCATATACAACTGATGGTTTCCTATTGACTAAGAGAATAAGTTATCACGGGCGTTCTCTAATGTCCATTATTTTATACCCAATAACCATAGTGAACAAGAAAATAATCTTATTCTCAAGTCATCATTATTGTTCAACGATAAAGAGCAGAATGCGCCACATTGACCGTCGCCTCACTCGCCTCACAAGTTGCTGCAGAAACAATGAATACACAATGTTGACAGAGAATTGATCCAGAGAGACGAGAAGAGAAAAGAATGTCATAATAGCTAACACATATAACGCAGCCTAAATGTATAAACACATTTTTTCAATCATTCTGAATGGACACAAAGCGAAAACATGATCGCCTCTGTTCACATTCCGCTGTCACGTTCTCTAGTATCTCCAGGTAACGGATTGACGGATTTTTGAATCACAGCCATGGAGAGGAAAGGCACCAATTTGTTGTTTGGTTGGTCTATGCACACACTGAAGCACAAGACAAATAATCGCGGCGCACGATATCTCAGGAGCGCACAGCCTGTAGTCTAGTAGGACACGAACACACACACAGAGGTTGGAGACAAAAGTTCGGGCTCAAGACTCAAGACCCATAGTCGCACACCAAAAGGGACAGATCTTCTGCTCCCTTGAATGAGCAGCCATACGGAACAATAAGCGGCGCGAAATACGAACAGCTAGCCCAGCCCGCCAGCGGAAGAGAGAAAACGCACACTGCCGCGCGTTTATTGGTGACCCACCAACACAAGTCCGAATTCAAGTGAGCTCTATCGTTTATATAGTTTTGTTGGGTGGCCTTGATCGATGCGTGGACTAGCCAATCACAGAACGGGCTTTTATGAATCTTTTCGCGGGCATATAAAAATATTCAGCCGCGTAATATTTAAAATGATGTCAATTTCGAAATATTGAAAAAAGGACAGATTCTTTTAGAAAATTAATAGCAGGGATGAAATCTGGGGCTCCAAAGTCCTTGAAATGTTCATCGACCAAAATACAATTTCGCATAGGTTAGCCATACATTTTTTCATCCAACTCTGCCACGTTATCTGTCGACTTCCATGCGAGAATGAGGAAAAATAAGACAGAGTATAATAGATGTGTATTCATTATCCCAACACGAGACCCTAACGACAAAGTTTACTAAGCTGGGTACACCGTGATAAGGTATTCTCCGAACCGATATCTAGTAGTCATTCTCCAACGTTAGTTTTGCTCACGTGGTCACTCATCAAAGATCTACCAAAACTACGCAAAAATTGATGGTCGAAAACCCCTAAGTGACAAACATTTTCAGCGCGCTAGCTCAATGTATCGCAAGCATATAACAGAACTGAGAGCACTGTGGCACAGCCCTCGAAAGTCTGTTTGATGCACTATGAGCATGCCTCACAGATTCGACCAAGCGCACAAGGTCGTCGTCGTAATCTACATGCATATTCATTCCGATACGAAACTACCTGATGTAGTAGGCGGACGGTCTTGTTCTTCTGAATAAAGATTCCAGTAAGTCGTATGCTTTCCTTAAAAATCTTAGTCACAGTACAATAACGTTCGACATGCGTTCGTAAAATACAACAGGAGGATTCGATTAACTCGAAACAAAGGAAGACTTGGCTGGTCACATTTCGCCGGGCTTTCGGTAAGGTGAAGTCAAATTCACAGAATATGCGCTTACGAACAAACAGCGCTAGTGATGGGAGCACGGCAGATTTTTGCCAGGCGGGCACCTTAAGGAGCCGTTGGTGGTATTGACGTGACAAATGCAGCCGGCTAGTAAGTACGGCTATGATCTCCTATCTCTCTTGGATGGTGTACCTAAGCAGAATTTTCCAGTTACAAGATCGACGGTAACTTCCGGTGAGCGTTGATTCAGTAATCCGAATTAACCAAAAAGCGTACGAACTCCAATAACGATCATCGGTTGCAAACGGTCGGTACATATTGTATTTCGCGCTACTGTTTTGCATACCAGGTTTTTTGACGAAAGATTCGGAGTAGAGAAGTTTACGAAAACCCCCATTCTGGTTAGGGCAGCCGGATAATTAAATGCCTACACAGAACGACTGACTTTATAGTCAATCTATGAATTAGTTTACGTTTGTGTGAAAAAAAGAGCTTCATAGGTCGAAAGCAGCTTCGATGCGTCACACACACCAAAAAGGATTTGGTTTGTACTTATGAGTCTCACCACGATGTGTGAATGTGCGCTTATCGAAAAAGCAGACCATTAACATTCTGGGATTAGGTGTAGGACACTGAGCCATCGAAACTGGTAGCTGGGAAATGTACTGAATCTGCATGGGTTAAAATGGTTGAGATATCGGCCAAACATGGTCAAATAGACTTCCTTGGAATGAGTTTTTCCGGTTGGAGAACGCAATTGAAAGATGGGTTGCAACTGCTAGTTAATAACACGGTAAGAAACAGAATAAGCTTAACGAGAGCTAGGTGGAGTAGGGTGAGTCAAAAATCTTGAGTCGAGGGCCAAGAGGAACTCCCACGGAATCGTCAAAATCAACAGGTTCGGCTGCGCATTGGAATCAGCAACTTTTCTGATTTCGCCAGTGTTTGGTTCTATTCTGTATTTTTTTCCTTTCTTTGCTGCGACAGAGCAACCGAAAACGAGGCAAGCCGGTGCAAAATAAGAAGTCAGAACAAAAACCGAAACATGGAAAGTCTGAGTCGCCGACTTTCATGCAGATTATTCATCATCCCAGCAAAGAGGCGCAATTCACACATTCGATCATCCTTGAATCGATATAGATACACAATTAAATTCGTATTTCATGTTCGATCTCCAAAAAAGATTGGGATGAATTTCGGAGTTGTATAATTATTCTGGTCATATGATAATCTTAATAGCTAATCATTTTACCAAAGACTATGGGGTCTTAAACCGCTCGGATTGGGTAATTCTATTCGGACGTATAAATACCACACGATCCCGACTCACCGAATACTGTGGTCGAAACTTGCACTGAGCAAATGTGTCGAGTCTTTGGAAAACTGAACGGCCGTGACTCCTTTGCTATGAGCCTTCTCAAGTCGTCGTAAACACTGACCAGATTGAATACGCCAAACTTTAATCTTCCCATCCCCGGATCCGGAAGCCAACATTTCCGAGTCGCGACTGAATGTGAGACAAAGAACGCTCTCCTCCATCATCATAAATGTGTCCTAGAGGTTGGGAGACGGAATCCACGGGAGATTGTTCAACAAAATAACGAAAATAGAGATCAAATGTTTGTTCGATGACAAAAAAATTAAGCCCATGAAAGCACTGTAAAGTGACTCGAGTGTCAGCGAAAAAAAGGGTGCGGTTATGGGGTTCATTGTGTTAATAGACTGATGGTATCGGCTATAAAAACATTTAACAACCGAGTTATCCGTGAAAGAACAAACAAACACTAGCAACGAATCAGTGGATCAAAGATGAACTCAAGCCGATAGCCAGATTTCCCGGGCACTCTGGGATGGGAACCATAATCAACTTCGTTCAATTTATGTAACTATTAGCCGTGGATTGGCCTGTTCTTATTTTGCTTTTTTATTAAGCTTCTGAGTGTATAAAATTGGGAGCATACACAACGTAAGTCTCGTGAAGGTCTGCCAGTCAATCGGAGATAACCGGTAATTATATCTTTTCCCATTAACCTTGGACCAAAATCTATAATCGCTTGATACCATTCACGATTCCTTAGCTTCGAAACATGAACTTTTCGTTGTGCCCTTACAAGTGAATGGATTAAATCAAAGTGTCGGAATATTCTGCGGTCGACGAATATTGACCTAGTCTGTTATTTCACAGAAAATGATGTTGGAAGGCACGATGATGAAGTGGAATTAGGTCAAACAGCACAGGAATAATTGGAGATCCTGGAATGTTTAAAAACAATTATACAAAGGCTGATGTTAAAAAAATGTCCGAGAAAAAAGTGTAGCGATCATCGTTGCTTTATTTTCAAATGTTGAAACCCTAATGAATCGATTACTTTGTTGGGCATTATTTTCGAGTTTTCAATGTGGACTACCAGCAGAAAATGCCTGCATCGCAGAACAAACTAGAGCCTTCGTCGTCCGGATAAGTCGCATTGCAACCGAAATGTTCTCTTGGTAAAAGCAGTTACCTCATCCTCTACATTTTCATCGGTGGGACATGGTCGAATAAATTTAAGAAGACCAGTTACGACTTATTCGACGACTGATGTTCGCTAGAGCCTGTGGAATATTCCCCTCAAAAATTACCCGCCTCGTGGAGTCACGAACATCCAGAAATCGACCGAATGGCATGAGAACTATATACTTAAGTGCTCAAACTATTGAAAATTGATGGTTGTTCGACCGACTGAGCTCTATGACCAACGAATCAAGCATAATTCCAAATAGGCCAACGATATTTTCCCAACTTCTTAGGGCAATACTGCACAAAATAAGATGTCCAAACGCCGACCGACATCGAAAAACAACTACCAAACACCATGCTGCTGAGCCACACAGGGGAAGGTATCATAAGTAGGCAGCAAAAACCTGACTCTGTATTGCACTTTAAACCAGATGCGCCAAACTAGCAAAAAACCAGACGAAAACATCACTTCTTAAAGAGCTGTGCGGGCTTCCGTGCCTCCATGATCCAACGAGCGATACAGAATGGCTTATCTCAAACCGAAGATCCTGTCATGCCTGGAAAGTCAATGGGTAGAGGTCTGACGAAGTAGTCTCCTGGTTCGCCAGGTTGAAGTTGATCTGAGTATGCAGCTCATTCGAAAAAAAACGAGTGAAAGAATGATTGATCCAAGTAAATGAGCTTCCGCTCAGCTATGCTCCGCTGCCTTGAAGTCAGGTTCCTATTAGAAACAAAGGCTGCTTGAGAACCCTAATCGTTCTTCTGCTTGACGGCTGGACTTCCTGGAAGTGGATTCCCGTTCGATGTCTGCTGCGTGAATGAAACACGAATTCAGGATTCCAGTAGTGTAATCCAATTAACTGCGCCAAACGTCTCGTCAAGATATTTTCTTCGCACTTCAGGAGACGAAGCAGCTCAAACTGTGGGTCAACGTGGTGTAGGAATAGTCTCGAATGAGAAGGCTGAAGCGGGCCTTTTAGACTGGATTCCGGTAACAATTGCTTGTGTGTTGTGAGACTGTAGGGATCAGTTAGTGTTCGGAGGGACAGTTGTGTTGGGCGCAGCTTACGTGTCATCGCGGCATACGCCCCAACAGACGGCAGCGGTGACACGCGAAAATACCAGTTTTATGACGAATTTCTCACTCATGTTTGCGAGAGCAAAGGCTCTGACATTGTTGTGGTATCAGGTGATTCTAATGCATAAGTTGGAAAACTTAGTACATCGGAAGCCTGTTCAGGTGGATGCTGCGCCTTGCCTGCTCAGCACGAAGTCGGCATCGGTTGTTCGTGCACAGCGATCGACCAGGCTGTCTGAGCACAGAATCAGAGTAGGGTTCTATGTCAAGTGGTATACGCCAAATTGGCATCTCCCACGCAGGGCAAACCTGTCCTATCTCCAAACAGCCGGTTAGACACGCTTCTCGAGGAAGCGAAATGGAAGTACTTCATTGTACATTTATGCTAAAAGAACGTTTAATTCAAGGTAAACAGAGTGTTACATATGGCGACAAACAGTTCCATTCGTTCATGGAAGGCAGCCAGAACTCTGTATACATTTTAGCTCAACGTGTAGAATACAGGAAATACGAGAAAATGAGTTATTTATTTTTGGATTTGAACTTCATCAAGACAAACGATTTCTCAGTAGCATAAGTCGACCTGGCATAGCTTTAAGATCAAGCGAAATGAGACGTGATAAAGGACCATCTGTATCGCAGACAATGAAAACCATTTGGTTGACCAACAGCTGAACTGTCGTGATAGGGTTTGAACATAGTAAGGTAATTCTGATAACCGAGTTCTCCTAGCAAGTGGGCCTCGTTGAAAGTAAGAAGTTGGAGACCTGACGGTCGTTAACGTACTGAGAACTGTAAAAAATATCTAACCAGTCAAACTGAGTTTGGCACTGCATCAAACTGAAATAAAATCAAGTTAATTAAGGAAGGAGAGTAGCCTCGCAAAGCTACGTTACTTTATAAAGGAGTATGTGAACTTCTCGGGATCTGCCGAGAAAAAATGATTCTATATATATGTATCAGCAATCAGAATAATCACTCCAATTCTTTTAATATAACTACACTAATACATGATTCAAGATGAGAGAGGAGTGATCATTGACGGACTCTAGGTTAAGGAAGTATCTGACGACAGCAGAAAATAGACCTTGGAAATTCGCTCCGAACTATGATTGGGAGATACAGCGAATGACGAAATCAATTTGGGTTCTGCTCAGTTGAAAACGAACTCTAAACCCAAAAGCATAGCGCGATGTTCCACTGCGGAGTTTTTTTCTCGACTATTTGTTCGATTCATGAATGGGCGGTGAGCACATTAAGTTGTACAATGTGAAGCGTAGAAAACCCACATGAAACCTATATCTTCCGTGATTGAAATAGCAAACAAGAAAGGGAAGAAAACAGCAACTCACTTGAGCTTGATATTTTAGATCTTTGCGTAGTTTGCCAGTTGTAAAATTCCAAACCTCGATAAAACCATCAACGGAACCGGTAACCAGAAATTGACCGTCCGGACTGAATCGAGCACATTCAACGTGACATTTTTGTCCAACCTATGAGTAATAAATCCCATGTTAATAGTACGGAACAGAAAAGAAAGCACGCAACGCACAGCAGGACATTAACGGATATAATATAGAAAAGCATAGTGAAGTAAATTATAATACCGTAAAGTTTCAGCGCAAACCTGTGTGTGGATCACGTCACCGGAAACACGGTGGAGGAAGAAAACGATGAGAAAGAGGAAAAGAAAATAACTCAAATGTCAGATCTCCATTTCCTACTTCTACGGCACCGACAATTCATGAGGGTCTATCATTCTTTTGCAGACTATATATGAATATATATAGTACACTGGGTTAAGAACAAGCATGCTCCCGACGCAAACACATATAGATGGATATCCCCAGAAAGGGAGAAAACAGAAGATAAAATGTCAGACCATAACGATACAACCGTTTTTCTCGTGTTTTCACTGTAGACATCTTGTGATTTGTCTGCTGCTTTCGAATTATTTTCAAAAGGGACGAGTTCTACAGACACGCCACAGCATTCACACCATTGACCTCGGTTCTGAGCCTTATCTCTCAGCATCTTCGACTAACAATAATCCTCATCTCCTGGGACCCAACCAGAAAGGGAGGAAGCACCAACCGAAGCCAAAGCCGAAGCTAACTTCTTCATACCTCTCGCGAAATCATAGCCTAACCGCCATGTCGAAGACCTGACATACCCCACTGGAGACGACAAGGGTGAGGAAAGTTGTACATAGGCTTTAATCCGACCTCAGGTATGACGGCACAACTCTTTGAGGACGGGTACACTTCTCAAGTACTCCGATTCTCAACAAACAGTGTCATAGTCCAGACGCATCAACACTGCCAAAGGCTGCGTGAATGTGCAAGAACACGATGACCATTGACCTTTCGAATGTAAAACGGTGCTCTAACAGCTGTCGGAGAATGAGTATTTGACACCGGCGTCCACAACCAACACGAAATCCAACGAGTTCCTCCCGGAGTTATTCCCCAAGTTAATTGTACAAGATGAGAAGAATGACCGACCCTTGCAGCTTTGGCGCTATCGGGATTAATACTCTTGTGGTTAGCGTAGTCTTGAAAATGCCCAATCCAACGTACAAGACGTCGCTGCTGGTTGTAGACAGACAGAGCCTCAGCTTCACAGATCGTTTCGCTCACAACCAATGATTTTCTATCGGTTTCGCGGATGAGGTGAAACAGCTTGAGGGAATTCCCATGGTGGCAACATGTTCCATCTCCAAAGCTCGCTGATACCATCAGACCTCACCATCTCCAATCAAGCTTGCGTTGAGTTCACGTGCAGTTACGAGCTGTGCCCCATTATACTCCCTGTCAGCCAGGATAGACTGGTGTGAGTCAATAAGGCGCAGAGATTGAGTATAAATCTACGGTATCACAAGGCGACGGGTCAGGCCACACATCACTAAGCCAGCAGAATGCAAGGCGTTCTTTATAAGCGATCAGTGCTTATTGACATTTTGAAGTGGAGTCAATTCTAGCTTTTAGATCAGCGCATCTCGAAAGACTGATAAACGAGTCAGATCAGAGGGTTTGTCGTAATCTGATCGACGCTGTACCATGCGCTTTGGGCGCTCACCAAAGCTCGTGGACCGTTTATTGCGTACTAACGCGTGACCGGAGTCGAGAGATTTGCTCCAACACGGTCGGTAGTCTTGCGGACAGCCCCGCCATTTTTAGCTTATGCGACGTAGTCGATTTCGATCCACCGCTGGCTCAAAGAAAGCGGAATCCGAGTGGCGCATCGGCGACTTGGACATCTGAAGCTCGTACTAGCGAGAAACAATCGACGGTCTGAGCACAGAGCCAACAACCGTCTTCTGTTTTCAGAACGACAGGAATCGAGACCAGAAGGACCCCCTAGATGCGCCTCATTCAAGGATAGCCAACCTGCTTGAGCATTCATGTCTCCTGGAAAAATCACGAAGTCATCCCCCTTTTGCTACTCGCTACAGGCCGTGTAGCTTTTGATGGAAAGTATCCTGCATCTGGGCTGCAGTTTGTTGGCATGTAAGCTGAGACAAGAAACAAGTTGGGTCGATCAGAGCGACGCCTGATTACTTTGCACGAACTTGTAAGTCTCACTGCGTATAGCCAGCTGTCGAGTAGGATCTAATCAAGCAGGGCAGTCTCAGCCCTTTCACTGAGAGCCACACCAACGGCAGCTACACCAAAAACCGCAGCCTCAGGATCCCTAGAAAGGTGCAGATGAAATTTCACGGAACGACTAGATGGCAATGTCAGTCGGGTAACAGAGCTGGGGTTTTGAACGCGAGCCTCTTGAATACAACGCACGTCAATGGTTAGGGTCTCCGGTGCATGAACTACACACCGCTTGTTGACCTACATGCATCAGTGTTCGCACACTGAATGTGGCTACTTTGAAGGGACATCAAGAATGACGAACTGCATCAGCCGGCGGGATTAGGTTCGGTGAGACTTGGGTGCTATCTGAGGGACAGGACCTATTCCAGTGATACTACAACTACCATGGCCGACTGCAGTTCCTAAAGAAGGTAAAGAAATCAGGTGAGAAAGGGAGTGACACGAGTAGGTAGAGGAACAGATATGTACGATGGAAGGTCGCAGTTGTAAATGGTAGTAGAGCGAGAGACGTCCGACCGAGAATCAGTCATTCGTGGTTGTATACTACTCGGTCGCGCAGTCCAGAGTAGGCCCTTTATCCGAGGATGTACCTCTAGCCTTTGCGCAGCCAAGCGTTTTCTGCAGGGCAGGAGAACCATTCCAAATGAACCAATGGCCGTTTGACTGATTCATACCCCTCTATCTGAAAGCCTCACCGAGTCGGCCGCACATAGCAAAAGGGGATGGACTTTTTCAGTTGGCAGGCCATACTCCCTACGTCACAGTACCACCAGCGGACTCGTGGTATTGTTAAGAGAGGACGCTTGCCAGTCAAAAAACTACCACACCCTTGACGCTGTCGTTGCTTGTATGCGGACGCTTATTTGGTGAAGTTGGACCTACTCTATTTACGATGGCCATCCAGATGGCCCAACCCAGGGACGTGCACAGCAGCATGCAGCTCTGCCATGGAAAAACGGCTCTACTGAGGAATTCCTGTGCAGTTTTCTCTTGCGGAAGTGTTTTCAGAAAAATAAGCTAACGAGGCTGAATTCCCGGCCCCCTCCTCGGATTGACCGGTATTTAACAATCAGTCTAAGGGGGATGGATAAATCTTGATTCTAATATAAACTACGGGCGACGTATGAAGCATATAGCTGTGCTCAAAGGTTTCCGTGGAAAAAGGGATGTACTGAGCATCCAGAACGTCCAGCTCAATCCGAAAGGCGCATGAATTGACCAGTAAGTTATCGGTACTCAGTGGGTTACGTGAACATAAGATCCTGGTACCTTATGGATTGGATCATTTGCTGGGCTCCCGTAAGTCAATCCTCTTCGTCGTTTTGGGTAGCCGAGTACTATGAGGCTGACAATCGCCTCCAGTCATCGTCATCACCAATATTCACCGATAAACAGCAAGGCAAGTCCCATTAGCCGCTGCCTTTTCCCCAGAGTTACCTGTTTCTATAGGAAGAGCGAATATCCAAGGGGAACAGAGTGGATTTGCACAGGAGAGAAAAGATAAAACGCTACTGCAGCCAACACACGGAACACAGTCTAACTGTACAGACGCAATCTTTCAATCATTCTGATTCAACAGAAAATGACAACACAGTCGTCACTGTCCACGGTTTATTGCCATATCCTTCAGGGTCTCCAGCCAGCTAGTTGATGCGTCTTTCGGACCCCAACCAACAAAACGTTAGACACCTACTTTAGCTAAGTTCGCAGTGCATTGTCTCATCCCACGTTGCCACGTCATTTTTCGACCTCCGCATGGCTTCTTCCATTCCTTGAGAGGAACACAAAATAGGGTAGACGAGTGTTCGCCACATACAACATACAACCCAACCAGCGTTGTCTACTAAGTTTCATACTCTGAGATCAGATATTCTCAAAAACGGCACCTAATACCAGATTCCTTACCTCTACATTACTCACACGGTCACTCCATCAAATCCTAGCGATGCTTCTTAGACATCTGTGATTGAAAACCTTCAAGCAGCGAACATTTCCGATACTCCATGCCTCTCAACTATACAACAGAACTGGATGCATTGTGGCACATCACGGCACAGTATACACGCCTATCAAAGATTCACAGCTGCAGATGGTGGCCTAACTACATCAGCGTGCGGCCAGCTAAACTGATCCTTGAAATGCTCTGTCCAGCGGTTCAGCCTTATTTGTCTACCACGGATAAGCTCTCAATTCCTATCGCAAACGACTTCGCTAACCGAAGTCCGTCGTCCGCCGTTGTTGCCTATAAGCTTAAACAGTCTTTGACTGTTACCTGAAGCGGCCGCTTCACCCATCTCTTCGACTAACTTAACCCACCAGTTCTCAAAGTCATTCTTAAGGCTTGTCGTCAACTAACGCTGCAACTGCCGACGCACCCAATTCACCTCCGTGCTTGATCTAAAAGAACAAACGAAATCTGCTGCCAAATGTATCGCCTGCTTAATTTGATCACACTGATCGTCTACATTGCTGCTGGTCGAAGTTCCTAGTTCCTCGGACAGTTTCTGTTCGTAGGTGTTGCGAACAGCCGAATCAGACAAACGTTCGACAGCCAATCGGATTTGTGGCCTGCGTCGTTGGCCATTCAGCTGCAGCAAAAATCGCGTTAAAACTAACGCATGGTCCGATTCGACGTACGTGGTCCAGTTCGATCTACAGTTCTGGACAGAACCGCGCCAACGGTAGCTAACTGCGATATGGTCAATCTGACTCAGAGTACCTGTCGAGCTAGAGCGCCATGTCGCAGTGCGACGCGAACTGTGTCGGGAATTCGTACTAGATAGGAATAAATGATTATCTGCACAGAATTGGAGAAGTCTTTCTCCGTTGTCTGTTCGCTGTGCAGGCAAGGCGCATCGCCCACCTAAACAGGACTCCGATGCACTCAGTTTTCCAACTTGTGCATTAAAGTCACCTGCTACCACTACACTATCAGAGCGTTTGCTCTTCCGAACAAGAGTGACGAGGTCATCGTTAAACTCGTCTTTCTCCATGTCAGTGCTGCAGTCTGTTGGAGCGTATGCCGAGATAACAAGCAAACTACACTTAACACTACTATCCTTTCGGACGCCGACTAATCCCTGCAGTCTCATGGCACACAAGCGACTTGACTGGGATCCAGTCTAGAAGGGCTGCTTCAGCCTTCTCTTTCAAGACTGTTCCTACACCACGTTGACCCACAGTTTGAGCTGCTTCGTCTCCTGAAGTGCGAAGAAAATATCTTGACGAGACGTTTGGCGCAGTTAATTGAATTACTCTACTCGAATCCTGAATTCGTGTTTCACTCACACAGCAGACATCAATCGAAAGTGATTCTACTGTCAGAGCCAATTACGCCTGTTGGCCAGCCTGCATTAAAGTGCGCACATTGAAGGAACCGAGATTCAGAGGTTGACGAGGCTTGAGAAAATGTAGGCTAACAGACTGGAAGCCACCTACTACACTATTTGACAATAAACCGTTGCTAGTCTCGGGCGTGTTATCAATGGAGATACTATGGGTAGGCAGAAGGAGCAAAGAGATTCGGTTGGAGACAGAAGAGATAGGTTGAACAAAAGAGAGGGAACTCTGAGCAGTAGCATACTTATCACTACCCACCCCGCTCGAAGCAATGGGCAGCGCGATCCTGCTTATCCTGTGCGACGACTGACGCAGTATGGAATTTTTTGTAGGCATGTAACTCATGGGGAATAATGGACGAGTACTGCTAGGGAGTCCAGCCGCTTAGGAGAAGAACGATTAGGGTTTTCAACCAAAGCGTTTGCTTTTGACAAGAACCTGACCGCAAGGCAGCGGGGCATTGCAGAGTGGAAGCCCATGTTGTTGGGTCAATCATTACTCCACTCGTTTTTCTGACTGAGCTGCTAACTCAGATCAACCCCGACATGGAGGACCAGGAGGCTACTCCGTCAGGCCTCTATCCATTGATCGTCCATGTATGAATGAATCTTCGGCTCGAGATAAGCCATCCTGTATAGCTCGTTGGATCATGGAGGCACGCAATCCGTCACACCACGCCAATGTGTAGTCTCGCTGTGGCGACTCCGGTGGAGCACATCAGGCTTTCCCTATATCCCTACCTATATTCTACTTTGTCATAGAGAATGTTCTACAGAACGCTTTTTTTCTGGTCTTTTAGACAGTGGAGTCAAACCCCTTTCAGGGGACAGTTTTTGACTTAGCGTATGTCGATGATATCGCCTTGCTGAGTGACAATGTACAGGCAATTTAACGCGCGTTGAACCGCTGGGCGATTAAGGTCCCTAGGTACGGTATGTGCTTTGCACCTCCAAAATGCAAGGTGTTTCGTCAAGACTGACAAGAGACTGTGGCTGCACTCACCCTTTATGGTGATCGGCTAGAAGTAGTCAATAGCGTGAAGTACCTCGGGATCACAACCTTGAGAAAGTGTTGGGGAGAGGTCTCGTCACGAACTGCAAAAGCCAGAGCAGCTTTCGCGAACCTGCGACACTTTTGGCGCTGTCATTAAATCCGGCTTTTTCTCAAGGGAAGAGTGTAGAATCGTCATGGTCGGTGACCATTCTAGGGTTTTTGGTGCCGCAGATTTTGGTGCTGTTGTTAATTTTCCCAAAAAACCTACCCTTTTCTCAGTATTTCGAAATTAACGTTATTTCGATTATGGCACGGTTGAAATTTTTTATATGTCCGCAAAGATTCATCAAAACTCGTTCCGTGATTGGCCGTTTCATATATCGACCAAGACCACCCAACACAACTATATAAACGACAGAGCTCACTTGATTTCTGACTTGTATTGGTGAGTCACCAATAAACGCACGACAATGCCCTGTGTTCGTCTTCTCTCTTCCGCTAGCGGGTTGGGTCAGTCGTTCGTATTCCGCGCCTTTTTCTGTTTTGTGTGGCTGTCCGTTCAAAGGAGAAGCAGTCCCGTTCCACTTGTTGTGCGACTACGTGGCTTGAAGAGTCGAGCTCGAACTATTGTCTCCAACTTTGGTGTGTGTTCGTGTCCTGCCAGAACACATGCTATGTGCTCCTATGCTATCGTACGACGCTAGTGCTCACCTTTTGCGTATCAGTATGTGTGTGTAGATCAACCCAAACTCGGCAACACAAGAATGCCACAATTTAGTGTTCTGCCTTACAGCTGCGAGACCTGGCCTATCTGAGTTGAGGATGCCCGGCGACCTTTTGTTTTCGACCACCGATGTCAACGAAGCATTGCTAGTGCCCGGTGGGAACATCGGGTGATCAATGACGAGGTGCACTGTTGTGTGTTGGATACAGACAGTCGTCCTCCGATTGAGATAATCGCCCTACATTGTCTTCGATGGTTTGGACACGTATTGCGTATGCCTGCCCATAGTCTACCTTTTCGTGCTCTTTTTACACGTGCTTGACAAGGTTGGAGGAAGCGACATGGCGGTCAGGTTATGATTTGGCGTAGAGGTATGAAGAAGTTAGCTTCGGCTTTGGCCTCGGTGGGTGCTCCCCACCTTTCTGGTTGGGTCCCAGGAGATGGGGATTATTATTAGTTGGAGGCGCCGAGAGATAAGGTTCAGAACCGAGGTCAGTGGTGTGAATGCAGTGGTCTGGCTGTTCCGATTTATGTCTAAAGTGTTCCCGATTTGTTAAGGCCATGAATGTGTTTCGTAAAACCTCGCAAGAGCACATCTGGTTGCAGATTTCAGAGCGGTGCGACTAACAAAACGTAAGCGCAAATGTGCCCACGTAAGATGCTTCACTTTTTATGCCTGCGCAAACGAGACTTTAACAAGCTTGTCGAATGACATTTCGAAAATAATGTGACAGGTGGTATGGTCTGCTTATTAAGTATCACACACAAGCACAGGCAAACAAATCTGACTTCTTGGATAAACCATCTGCCGAGAAAAAGTGCTGGACTGTTGTATTCAAGAAATAAAACACGGGTCATTGGTCTCTTACCGATAGCCAGCCTCCTGTCTCGCTGTGCTGATTGGCAGACCAGGCCATCTAGTCATAAAAGGCATGGAGCCTCCAGATCGAAATTCTACTTGTGTCTGGATTGTATGCCAGAGGCAAATCATTAATTTCAATGAGCAATTAATGATGTTGAGGAGTAGGAAAGGGCGAACACAAAATCCTATGCTATGGGGACCTATGCCTAGAGCAATTTTTCTATTTATTTTACCTTTCTTTGAAAATGTCTGCATCTTCTGATATGATAACATTAAATATATACATAGACTTGTCTGATGAGCGGCAGTTATCGTAAGACCTGGAAGCGTGCATTCGAGGTAAATCTGTTCACCCATGCATGCGTTCTATTCCTTCCGATTTATACGAACAAATGAAACATCGCGGAAAATCTACGAAAGAAAAGTGTACAATCAAATCCCTGAGTGAGGACCCAAATAGTTTAAAGTAATAAACAGATAGAACATCAAACAGCCTCACGATTTCCTGACAGCATTTGCATCTCGTTACTAGAAACATCAAACATTGAGAACGTGTCGGCCGTGAAGAGAAATGTAAACATCGAAGCGTGGAAATGCCTCGGCCGAGGAGCATGGGCTTGACACCACTCGATTGTACTTGATAG
Organism: Fasciolopsis buskii; assembly: GCA_008360955.1. Lineage (NCBI taxonomy): Eukaryota > Metazoa > Platyhelminthes > Trematoda > Plagiorchiida > Fasciolidae > Fasciolopsis > Fasciolopsis buskii. The sequence continues at coordinate 108,786 of LUCM01011422.1, forward strand.
CATTCAGATGCCGCTAGTCATTTTTGGTGATGGAACAGTGGTTGATGTGTATTTATTGGCTAGGATCATACTAGCCGTTTTCAATGTCATATTTATTACTGCAATTAAATATGTTGAAAGCGACTGGCAGTTATTAAGCTGGTCAAGTGTTCGCCATCTCAAAATGATCAGATGTTCGGAGGCCAGATCTGCCGGCAGACGACGACTCACCGCCATCCGGTTCATAACCATGTCAGACCTACTGAGACCTTACGTAGTTCCATGCCACTCCAAGTACGGGAGATATCATTCCCGGTCACCTCTCTCTCTCGCATATGTAATAGATAATAGCTCCTTCCCACCGCACTTGTGCATTTAGAATGTAATGAAAAACTGACTACTGAGAACTTATGGGATAAATTTAGTAAGTAATTAAAAGTGCATCAAAATAGAAAGGAATCCGAATTCAAATTACCCGAATGGTGGTTGATAACTGAGTTGGTGGTTTTTCATCCTCCTGCTCTCTCACAGCCGCTTTTCCACGGAAAACGTCAATAGCAGTACCTGGTGGTAGAAGACCTTGATGTTGCTGCCACTTCAAAGCTTGACCAAGCAGAGCAAGTAGCCTTGAAGGAGCTACCACGCTAACTTCACCAGAAAGCGCTGTAGCAATTGTCTGCCGACGCTTTTCTTTAGATTGACCATCTAAGTAAGCCTTTTACATTTTTCTTTCACCTACAATACTCGTACCTCTCTTGGGTCAAAATAAGACCTGGCAAGTAGGTTTTCCAAGTGGGCATGACGATCTGGATAGTTGTGTTTCAAAGCAATCATCGGATCTGTCTGGCGAAGAAGTGTCCTTGCCGCCCCAAGTTCTCTTAATTCAACAAGTTCTATCACGATCTAAACAATCAAAAGCAATAAGTGTGCAGACAAACCTGTTCGTATAAGTCCATTAGTTTGTGGTCGGGTAATTTGAGGTTTTGAACCACCTGAAGAACAGTATCCCAATGGCCACTGGTAATCTCACTCATAAAGCCTTCGACTGAATCAACAGTGTTGAGTGAAATTCCAGTTTCCTCCTAAAAATAACAAATCTAAAAACAGAGTTACCTGCAACGTTTGCAATGTTTTTGACAGATTGCTTTCTTTTAGGTATTGTTCGATCAACCTCACAACACTGGGGGACAAATGATCTTATGCCCCAGAACTTACTCAGCTGATTCGATTTCAATCGCCATAGTTAATACTGCACGTGATACTTCAGACGGCCTGCGATCTGAAAAGGATGAAACTCAGTTGAAAATAGGCAATTTGCTTAGTCCGCATTCGGTAGTACCGTTTAGCACGTGAGCATATGTCCCTCTTCCAATCCACATGAAATCACTGCCATAACACAATGTCCATTGGGTAAACGTTTAGGACTTCGTGAATTATTCGTTTCTGACCCCAATACCTCTGGGTGCTCCGATCTATTTGAAGCCACCTTCATACCTATCCCATAAGCGCACTAACTCGCGCTGTTGTAGAAATCTTTTAGTAGAATGACTTTCAGTGCACGATGTCTCCCTATTCTCTTCGGGACTAGGTATGTCCTTATCGATGGAGGGCGAAAGTAATGCGAATGAAATGACCAATATTCAGTAATAGCAAGAGGGCGGTAAGCGGTTTAAAAAATTCAATCAAACAAACAGAGTAACATAGAATCGATAGCAAACGAGTTCCTATAGGGCCCTGGGGGATCACGATCTACACAGATTATCATCCTTATTATAAGTCGGTGCACTCACTGATTCACATCAATCTTCGGGAATCTGTTCCCTTATCAACAGTGACCTTTGGAGTTTTGTTAACTTTGATGTCATCACTTAGTCGCCATTCCTGAAGGAGGATAGAAACACGCCATCCAGTCCAGCTGCCTTATGTCTTTCCAGAAAACCCGTCTCTGATCGCCTATTTCTCATGAGGGGCCGGTGTCCAAATGCATATCGTATTTTCACCGTCCGCAAGTAGGACCTGAGCGTAGCTTGGACTGAACTTGACGATGTCGACTTCCTCGACGAAATTATCGTACTTGGATTGGCATACTGCCTTCGTAATTAGAGCTTTTCGGTAGTGGATAACTAATTCGGAGGCGAACTGCCAATGACAGCTTTGCAGTTATGACGAAAGAATGTTTCATAGAGTCGCGGTAATGGCTGCGCTTAAGAGGACGCGAAAGGAATGTAGGGCATCAGCGGAACCTCTTTCCAGCAGTCAAAAAACTGATATTACTTTCCATAACCCACAGTTTAAACGCTCGATCTCGCTGTTGGCATGGGTAACGTACGAGAATGTCTCGGCTAGTCCGGTTAAATCGCTGTGATGAAACTTTAGCAGAATACCACATGCGAGAGGAACCACAGTTGCAGTGGATACATGAGGGCGATCAGCAGATGAAAATGAGAGTAAGCAGTCAAGTTAGAACACGCAAAAACAAACGGAAGAGGACTATGTTCACCAATGATAGGTAAGAAATAAGAACTTTTAATAACAGAAGGTCAAAGTCCCCTGAAGCCAGCATTTTCAAATGATTGGATGACCTTAGAGAGTCCATTTCAGAGGAGGCCATAAGACTGAGACTTAGGAACCGCACATGTATGGCAGTGATTGGTGACAGTTTCAAAGCCTTCAGCATAAGACTGGAGGTTCCTTAGATGAGCAAAATGTATTAAGCGATTAATGTCTGGACAACGCTACAGCGGCTGAAAATCAGAATGCGTCTAGGAAGCGTAGTATACGTTACGAACTACGACATCAGCAGCTAGATTTTTCGGCCCAGTCTATAAAATAAATTGGATGGGGGGGGGGGAATTTCTTATCCTCATCGCTGAACTGTTTCCCTTGTGAAGCGTGCCGCACCTAAAATAGACGAGACGTTCATCGGTGATTAGAGTGAAGCGACGGTGTAGTATATAGTGTACGCCCTTCTAACAAATTTTACGACAGCAAAAAAGTCTTTCGCAAAAGCCAGACCGGATCATTCACCGGATGACGTAGCTATCGAGAACAAAGCTGCTGACAGGTAGTTTTGATTTAGGGACTGCTCCGCTGGTTTTCCAGCCACTTGCTTGCAGGTCACAGGCACATTTCCAGTCACAAATTTATCTTTCTTCTGCATACACAGAACAGCGAGTCTATATAGCGAAGCCTTTATCTTGGCAATTTCTCACAGCGAAAAACCGATGGATTCAGGTGTTGATGAGCGTTTAGGGCAGCAAATATTCAAGGCTGTCATAAGGAGACTACACCGTGACGTGGTATGACGGCTTGCGTGCCTCCATGGTCCAACGAGCTATACAGGATGGCTTATCTCGAGCCGAAGATTCATTCATACATGGACGATCAATGGATAGAGGCCTGACGGAGTAGCCTCCTGGTCCTCCATGTCGGGGTTGATCTGAGTTAGCAGCTCAGTCAGAAAAACGAGTGGAGTAATGATTGACCCAACAACATGGGCTTCCACTCTGCAATGCCCCGCTGCCTTGCGGTCAGGTTCTTGTCAAAAGCAAACGCTTTGGTTGAAAACCCTAATCGTTCTTCTCCTAAGCGGCTGGACTCCCTAGCAGTACTCGTCCATTATTCCCCATGAGTTACATGCCTACAAAAAATTCCATACTGCGTCAGTCGTCGCACAGGATAA
>LUCM01011423.1:8471-40750 GCA_008360955.1 Fasciolopsis buskii
TGAAAACACGTGCGTTTGTACAGTTAAACTGTGTTTCGTGTGTTGGCTGTAGCTGCATCTTATCTTTTTCCGCCTGTGTAGGACCACTCCCTGTTCCCCTTGGATATTCACTTTTTATATGGACGTGTAACTTTGGGGAAAGGCAGCGGTCAGTGAGGCTTGCCTTGCTGTTTAACGCTGAACGATAATGTACGGTGATGGTTGTCGGTGCCCTGCGGTTGGGGATTGAATTCCTGGTTGCTTGGTACACCGGTTCACCACGGACGCCGTGTGCTTTTTACGCCGCCTGTGGTTCGTTTGAATTCAGGGTTTAACCATCTCTAGACGGATTGTCAGTCAACCTAGAGGAGTGTGGCGGGCGTTCGCCTTAGTCCTGGTACTTTAGTAGGATCACCTGCGCCATGAGGAGGCAGTGTGTAAGACTTCCTCAGCAGAGGCTATTTAATACGCCAGTCGCTTGGGCGCATTTCAAAAGATGTACAGGGAGGGTGGCCAACTCAGAGCCTGAGACACCCACCCCGATCACGCTGAAGCATTTGGAGACGATAAACGATTCATTCATTTGAGATCGTTGTGTTCACTAGCGTTCAAGTCCATTTCAAGCAACAACTGATATGGTTTGTGTACATGATTCGATATTATGCCCTCTCAATGCTTAAATACTACGGTCGTATGTTGAGTGGGACTTCGTCTATGGCTCATTCTCTTTTTAATCTTGTCCAACTAAGGGCTTTCCGATTAATTAATGATCACCACCTAACCTGTTCTTTGAGGGAGTCAGTGAATGAAAGATAGATTAGGGTGGTCAATCCGCGACCTGGAGTAGGACTATGAAAACACGGATCAATGAACTTTCCCAGTTGAGTTGAGCTAGATTACCGGATGGGGAGCCCTCGGGATCTTCCATCAAGAGGGTTGGAGACTTTAGATAGTATGGCTTAATGCTGCAGTCAGTGGCGTTCTTGCATTCGAGTGTTTCTGTGTAGTCCTTCTGTCTTATGATCCCTGTTAATCCAAAACCGGAGGATGTTCATGCAAAGTTGATGGTTGTGCAAACGATTTAATTGGACACCCTGTCCTGCACTTTATGGGTACCTATCAGGGGTTTACGTTCTTCGCAACTCGCTCGGCTTGTTCTTGTTCCCGTATGCAAGCGGTCGCTCACTCTTATCGTTTTCCTGCCCCTAGTAGTTTAGCTTCTCTATTTCAGTTTTTCTTTATTCTTCGTATTTCTAACCACTTACAATCTGAGCCTTTCAAAGACAACACCACCAACTCCAATCCTAATCGAACGTGCCGCACACACTTCGCCTTTACAGTGTCTTCTGACTATTAGGTTGATTTCTTTTGCTGTGGATCTTTTTGCCTCTAATAGAAAATGTATCCGTTCTAGTCCAGTGATTACATAGGCATGCACATGTTTATTCACATGGATTCGGATTAGTTTTCGGTAAAAAAGATACCAATGGCTCATGATCGGAACAATTGCTTGCTCGTACGCGCTTCATTTTTTTAAAATTCTCGCTTTCCACAGATGGTCTATCGAGGTACGGACGGTGAATTGGTTGTACCACAACAAGTGATCGAACATCCTGATGGATCAAGGACTATTGTATTGGGACCGGGAAACGAATTACGTTGTCACTGCCATCGTGGTTACAATTGCGGCTGTGGTTACGGTTATGGGGATGCTGCTCTCCTGGGCCTAGCTGCTGGGACGCTTATGTGGTCTCCGTTTATGTGGGCCCCATTGTTTTGGTGGTAGTCATGTCCAGGACTCGAACTTCATTGAACAACGATTGGCTCACAATTTCATCAGTGTTCTTGATCTCAAACAACAATGGTTCACATTTTACTGTCTCATTGCGGCCTGCTCGGAGACAGTTTTTGTGGTTAAACTTGAGTCAGTGGACTTTTCAGGTCATCCTGTTTTTTTTCCTGCATGCGTATTCGGGTTTGCATCTGCATATACGTTTGCTTCATCAACAAAAGCAAACATTCCCGTCACCTGTTGTTTGTCTTTTTTCGTGTTGGAATTTTTACGTGATTTACCTCAGCGGTCAACCCAGTGTTTGTGTTTCACTAACGTGTCACTGGTGTACAATCGTCTTTCGTGATCCCAAACGTACCTATGTCCATTTTGACACAGACCATTGTTAGTTTCACGCACAGTATTGGGTTTTTCAAAGAATGAAATTTTTGTTTCTTCATTTTCTGCATTCTACATTTATTTGTTCACCCGTGGTCGGGGTACTATGATTCGATTCGAACAGAGTGTGATTCATTTGCAGCGCTATTCGCTTTTTACGATTATTACTTATTATTATTACTATTACTATGGTCATTTGTTTCTACCACGTGATGTACTCTTCTCTTCGCAACTGTTATTATTATTATTATTATTATTATTATTACTATTGTTGTTGTTCTTTTTTACTTGGTCACTGCATCATGGTTTAGGGACGAGTGAAAATTAAACAAAATCAAATCCAATCTTTTAAATTTTATTATTCTTAGTGATTCCAATATTGGTCATATTGTTCTCACAACAAGACAGTGAACTGAAGTCGATAAATTCCGCTCACTGACTGCTGTTGGGGCTATTCTCTGATGTTTGATAATCTGTTTGAGTAGTAATACGCTTGACGTGAACTGGGTGTCGAGCACGGGTGGAGTGGAGAAAGATAGGTTAGTGCTGGTAACGTCACGAAAACAGCCTTGGCCCTTTTTGATGAATACCGTTTGATACGCAGGTTTGATAGATCTTTCAGTGATGTGATGTTCTTGCGAATCGAAGTCAGCTGAAACAAATTTCCTAATGTAATTCACTTTGCCCGATCATTTCATTCCCGCATGTGCCTATTCATTATTATGGAATGACTGGTTGCCGAAATTGATGGTCCATCACTCGACCGTTGTGTCAACTCAAAGTGATGGTTTCACGTCATCTAGAGGGTGGATATACGGACACATAATTCCCACCACATTTGATAATGCGTACTATCCATTGTTTTCCAGCGGCTCGACCGAAGCGAATAATACCAACTTCAACATCTCGATTTGTTGTTTTTGATAAATAGTTAATTGGTGTCGCACGATTTGACTACTAAGGGTCATTTTCGTACTACATTGTACTCATTTATGGTACTATATTGTTCCCTAAGGCCTGGGATATTTCGGGAAATTATGATTATGGTGGGATTTAACTATTTCAGAATCATGGGTAGAAACCAGTGATTGAACATATTCCGGCAAGTCCTGGGAAGCAAACTTAATCCAGGTATAAAGTCATTCAAGTGGCGGTCAGTCAGCGCTATTTTGCAGATTCCAGCTAGATTTGCTTGTTTAGACGACGGAATCTAAGGGGCTTAAATCGCTAGTGGTAACTAAGAGTTTGCTAACCAAATTGGGATAAGATATCCTTTTTAAACGCTAGATGCAGTTTGTCCTTCTATACCTGTTGAAATTCATCGTTCTTACCTCGGAGATTAAGAGAGAGTCAAATAGGTCGCACACCCGTGTCTTTAGACCTGCACAAATAAGCCGGAATCCATAGTGTCCTTGTACTTCTCTAGTACCACAGGTCCAGATGGTTCACTGTCAGTTGTGTTCTGTGATCAGTATTAGGATATGATTAAACTAGTGCGCACGCTGTCGGAGTACGGAGTTTTTCTAGTTTGGATAGAATCGACTGGGTTTCCGACTCGGAGAAAAGATTATGAATGATCTGTGGTAGTCAGCCTAATCCAGATCGCTTCGAAGGACCTGGTGTCCTTCTTTCTCTGCCGAGCGTTCTGTCAGCGAGAGGGGACTCACCCTAATAGGCTGTTGAGATGAAAGTAAGTTTGCCATTAGAAAAACGGACTTTTTGACCCCTTCCAGAACAACGAACTGGTACTTTTGACCGGATTCAAACGAACCACATTCTTGCGCCTTCAGAAGGATGTGCTGACTTGAAATCATACCGGAACCTTCATAATTACTTAGTCGATCCAAATGAAAATTTGAAAAAAAAAAGATTTAAAATGGTGAATTCATGAACGTCAAGAAACAAAGTAATGTTTTATGCGAAAAGCCCTCAAGTTTTCTGATTTTCAACAAAGCTTTGGGTCAAAAAAGGATGATTTCGGGATAGCCCGAATGTCAACTGTGATATGACAAGAATACGATATGACGGCTCTATGACCGAAGCCACCCGAGAATGTGCTCGTTGAAACAATTCAATATCCGTATAAGTAGACGGGGAACAACACTCCACCCTGGCAACGACTGACTATACCAAAATGTCTATCTTGCGCTATTTAGTACCACGCATGTTTGCCACAAATTCTCATCTTCGGTACGGACTCAGACGATGAACGAACACTGCGGGACGCACATCGCACTGTCACCGGCTCACTAGATTGTTTTAATGAGCATATTCTATGGCGGCTTTTGACACGAAGCAATTGTTTTTTCCTAGTGCCACAGTGGATAATTTGGCTACTCCACAATTATCCGTTTTTGATCCATAGTCTTGCTGGAAGTCAGAAAACTCGAGTACTTTTTCACATGAAATGTTACTTCGTCTCTTTGTTGGCCTTGAAGTAATTCCTATTTGGATTTAATAACTCAAATTGTTATTCGGATAGAGCTTCGGTTTTGATTGAATGTCAACATGCGATACTGTAGTCACAAGCCGGCGGCTGGTTTGGACTTGGTCAAAATGACCCGTTAGTTGTGCATTCCGTGAATTTTCACATGGTTATATCAACTAAAGGAAAATCCTGTCCTCCGTGTACACCTGAATGCATTTGGATATTCGCCTAATTTTAGAGGTAATCATGTTTTAACTAGCTCGCGTTTAGTGTGATAGAATTATGCGGCTTTGAAATCGGGATCTGGGTAAAATGAATCATGGACTGTCCTGAAGTTGGACAGAATTCAATAAAGACACTATATTGGTTTTCTTGTAATTAGGAGCAAGAACAAGTCGAAATATGAGCACACGGTTTTTGATTCTTTTTCTTACGCTGATTCCGTCTGAACCGTTTCGTTCGATTTTGACACGTTTTTCGTGGCATGCAATGTGGAATCAGGGATTTGGCCGACTCATTATCACCGCATGAATCACTGGAAGTTTGAGTAGTTCCACGCAAATGCATGTTTATGGATCGTCGTTCCCACCTTCTGCGTCATGCAGCGGCCGTAGGAGGACACTGCATTCCACAACAATAAGTAACCAAGCATGTAACTATAAATATGAATATTTTTCAGTAGTATGTAGATGAATGAGAGGAGATTGCCGAAATCATATGACCTATTTCGTCGCTGTTGCCACTCATCAGATATGCGTACCGGATGCTCCTCTGTCAATGCATCTGCGCTCTTGAACATTCTGATAGGAAGTTGCCATCTGTTTTATGACACAAAAAGTGGAAGAAGGCATCTACTCTTATTTGGACTCGTAAGTCATCAATCGATCCTATATTTTGGCTGCTATCGCTCTCTAGTGAGGAAAATTGAACAGTCATAAATATTGGCTTGTTGGTCAAGGCCGAGTCGTTTATATTCGTCCTCTGTTATAATCATTCACTGATCGATCGCTGTGCTGACTAATTTGGCCCATTAGGTAGTTCTCTCAGGTGGCTTTTTTACTCAACTTATCGATCAGGATAAGCAGTGAGATATCACAACAATTATCATCTAGACATAGTTATGTATGAATTGAGACGTCCTAGAAACTTATCAACTTGTGCCTCTGGTGCAGTTGTCCCGAAGTTAGATGGTAAAAACTCTCAAAGAACAATTAGCAATCACAGTCATCTTCTCACGGAGTCTTGAGATGTGCCGAGTTCCGATATTCAACAGAGATTTTCAATCGATTAAACTAGCTTTATTATCCGGTTTTATTCTAACTGGAGCTTCTATGTCGGCCCATGTAACGATTTAGCAAATTTTAGCACTAATCTGTTAGCAGTTGACATGTGATGTAAGTTGCATGACCCTAATTAGAAAATCGTTGATAGCGAGGAGACAATCAGTTCCCCTGGGCAATACAATAATTCTGCATAATCTGAGTTGACCAATTTCTGGCTCATCCTCCAACAGATCATAATGAATGCACAAATGGTCTGCGAAAAAAAGAAATCTGTCTGTCAAGTAGATAGAATAATTGAGAATACAAACAAAATCTACGTTTTGTCAACTTTCGGAATGAGTTTTGTCCAGTATCTAGAAACTAGAATTAAAAAAACGGAATTGTTTTAGATGTTCCAAATACATCCACTGGTTGTTGGACTGGGGCATGTGTTCAGCATGTACGCGATACAATTATGCCTTCATATTTTGTTAGATTAAAGTCGCACGACGACTAGAGAGAGGCAAACCCGTTTGGAACTCGACTGAAAAATTTTGCTAGGATAATTAGACTTAGCGTTGGCAAAAAACGATTATCAGGGTACTGTTAAGTTTATTCGCACCTAAAATATTACTTACATTTTCTTCATTAGGATGACTTTGATGGAATCTTGCCATCGCATTCATCGTATCTTGTACCATTGGAACGAATTTTGATAGAAAGGTAGTCGAATTACACGGAGAACAAATGTCCACGGTGAGTTTACGCCCACGCTAATACATTTACACTGATAAGAGTAAAAAATCAATAACCAAAATGCCCCAGATCCTCAGTTCATGTTTTCGAACTTCTTGGTTGTATCTGACTATCTTTCTTATCGCTTTTTACATATAAATATACTAGCTTGAAAATAAAACCACAAAAAGCAAGTATTCTCCTACAACTCGTGTTTTGCTTCTAATGTTAGGTCTAGTTCCAGTGATCCCATAGTCCTTCTGTTATGGCTTATATGTCAGGATAATCTCTTGTTCACCATTCGATTAATGTATTCAGCAACAATGATTTGACTTTCAAACCAGACTTGCTCAACTACTCGCATTTGGGTCGATATCTGGTCTGGGGAGAAAATGAGCGTCTGACTAGATGTACCATGTGAACTGCTGCATAATCGACAACTGGCCTCCAGTTAATCTCTTGTCGTCACTGCCTCAACAAAGCGCGCGTTTTTTTTGCAAAATCCGAGACCGAAAGAACCACACTATACTTGTCTGTTATCTAAGGTGATCTTTCACAGTAACCGCCTATTAATCCAACTCAGATGATCTCGATCGGTTTCAGCGTTAGATCATCTCGTGTAGATCACATTGTTTACGATGTGAGATCCTAAAATGCCCAGGAATCAGCCAAAAGAATGCCTCATCATTTGATGTTATAAGAATATACGTGTGTGTCAGTACAGATGACAATGAGCTGACGATTTGGTTACCGTCCGTAGTTGACGGAAACAGCCGCTCTGATTCCCCGTCTGGGGAAAATCGAAAATCCTTACCAATAGGCTATGGTAGTTTATTACGTGCCTTCGCCACTTCAGAGTCCTTCCATCAACCTCCAGGCTCTTGGTATCACAACCACAAGCTCGGCATTAATCAGACTAGATATGCTTAAAACCGAATCAGGAGCACTTTCCACCTTGATTTTCCGTTACTCGAGGCTGTCATTGTATAAGCGTTCTCACACATCTAAGGTCAGGTGACGCGTGGGAGTACCGGGGGTATCTCTCAGTCATCAATACCAGGGTGAGAGAGAGCGGGAAGCCCGCTGCAGTAACCGTTAGCTCGCTTTATTCGCACAGAAACCCGGATGTATGATATTTCTGTCCCGGTAACACTTCCGACTTCCAGCTATTATTTAGTTTTAGTAACAGACATTTCAATGGAACATCAAATTTAGGTCTTTCATCTAATCCCTATGTCAATACCCAAAATCGGTTGCACTTGCAAAATCACTGTTACTTATTTTGCATATCACCACTAAGCACATAGCGTTTTGTTGTTTTACGAAATAAAAAAACATTGTTTTTGTTCAAAGGCCTTAGTTACCACTATTTTACCTTGAATTGCGTTCGTTTTGTTTCCAACAGCTAGCCTACGGTACTACTAGACACCCAATTCAAATTATTAAGAATTGGGACCAAATGTCCACAGGGACAGTTGAACTGAATTGGGAAAACAGCGCACAACTACAGGGCTCCACTGTTTATTTGCCAGTTCTAAACCTGTTCTGGACATTTTGGTTTACTGTGGTTTGTCTTTTGCTTTGATCTTATCATCTGCCACTAGTAATTTTGCCGTCTATATTTTCGAGTTGCCACACAACTGGTGAAGCCCGTTGTGGTCTTTTGGTCACTTCTTTGTTCGTATTAGTTTTTTGCGGTCGCTGTTTGTACCTACCACTCATGGATTCCGTATTTCAATCTGATGTTGCAACTAGCCTTGGGGGTAGCTATGAAGCTCCCAGTTTTCGGTTTATGCAACCCTCGCATTTGGCTCGTCTAGGTGGGAACCTATTTTCATTTTTGAAAAATCACTCCTCAAGCAAGAAAGTACACGATTAGCCACAGATATTCTGCCTGAATTTACTGATTTCGTAGACCTCAGCCCCACCGACTACCCTGTAATCGGTTGAAAGCAGCAACTTTGAAAAGCACGACATCCCTGACGAAGCATGCATCCAACAGCTCCAGATTAGTGCTGACCTCGGTTACCGATCCCCTCTTTCAACTTCTGCGGTACATGCGATCTCTAGACTTAAAACATTGTGCCAGTGATTCCATCTTCTGCCATCTGCGGACCACCGGTTCTCTTAAGAGAACCGGAGATATCCTTTCAGTGCTGTTGGCTCTCTGGATAAGCATATATAGAGAGAAGACAATTCACGACTGCTTTTTCGTGCATCCAGTGAAACAACTTCGGGAAAACCTAGGGAAGCACAAAATAACTGTCGCGTGGTTTGGCATTGAAAATGTTCGAAAACCCTGACACATCAGACAAAGGCCATGAAACCGAGTTCCAAGGTGAACGAGTAGACACTCGTAATTTACGTTATTCCGTTTTTCCCGTGTGTAAATTGATCCAACTCGACCTTCATTTGCATTGACTTTCAACTATACACAGTCAGCACGCAGGTGCAAAACCACACTCACAGCAAAATCGTACAGGCGAAAATGAACAAACAATGCTATTGTTTTCAAAGGTTATTATAGCAACAATTTGAATTCAGCATTCCGTACTCTGAGTTACCCGGACCAAGGAAGGGCCAAAATTTCCGTTACCAAACAACTTAACAGAAATGTCCATTTTTCGCGATTTGTTTTGTTTGCTTTATCGTATACTATTTGTGGTATTTGTCCATGGTTTAAAATCGTTGGTGTGCTAATGATTTCTTAGGTACGCCGTAGTCGTGACCAGTTCTGAGTGCTATGCCTGTCGTGATGTACGACCACGGTTACTGTTCCAGTTCACGGTCTTTCGACAGATTTATGGATTAGCATTGAGTGAACCGCTTGAAATCCATTGTGAAACATGGCAAACCAGCAGCAATTAGGCGACAAACTGAGATAGAGTCCAAGGTTGGCTAGCAAAATCAATGCAAGCTACGATCACGTGATGCGGAGTCGGACGACGATTATCAGCCATGTCATATGATCCTGCCTAAATTAGCAGTCAGCTGTGGTGACAGAATGTGTAGGCTCTTATCAAAACGTGATAAAACTTGTGATTTTTTAGTAATCCAATCCAACCTGAAAGCAGCTCATGGCGAATGTGAAATCAGCCGTTTTTCTCAATCAGTTGTTTATCTTTTGCGCGGACAAACGAGAACGAAACTTACGCTGCCATGACAACGTGTAGAAAACTAAGTTCGGTTTCATTTCTTCCACTCCAGTGCCAAATGCGGTTTGGCGAATCACGGGTTCTTATTTCATCCGCCCAACAGGAGCTTCTGAGCATTAGAGAAATTCCTTTCCTAAGTTACTGATTGCCCATTTTTATATTTTGCAAGCGTTTCAACATCAGTTAAATCATCCATACGTATTTATTGACCCAACTCTTGACTGAGATTGGCTTGCCGGCCACAATTTCCCGTCGTTCTGTAACACCAGACTGTTCTCAGCAGCCTTGCCTGGGGCTGGAATAGACACATTTTCAATGAAATTAAATCCATTGGTAATATCCATACCAGATAATGAAGTCACTTTATTTGGTCACACACTTTACACCTGGCGTGCTAGGTTGGGATATAAATCGCTCGAAAATGTGTATTTATTTCAAACGCGGGTCATGACTAATAAGAACAGTCTAAGGCTACCAAATGATGGCAAATGGCCCCTAAACGATGGAAGACGGTGGGAGAACTTGGACTTTCACAATGCAGGTTGCTACAATCCGTCTGCGATTTTGCGGGATATTAAAGATAGACGAAAACTTGCGTTAGTTGATTCTCGATCAACATGGCTATTGATTTATAAAACAATCAAGCAATGAGGCAGCCTGTTACGAGATTTTGTTATTTTAATTTCATAACTAAATTTTGCACTGCAGTCTACGATTGAGTGAAGTAGCCGTCAGACACTGGGCTTCGGATCGCAAAATCCCCTATACTTTCTACCTTCCGAGTTGAAAGATGTCAAACTTCAACTTGCTTGTAAAACTTGCCTTGAGAAAGACTACCCACGGTAGTGGAAACGTTGGCGAATTACATCTACCAACCGCGCTGTTGTTAACTTTATATCATTCACAATTAAAACAAATACATGGCTTATCGATTTTTCGATACACTCGTTACGTCATTTGGTCCTAATGTTAAACTTCTGGCAGGGAAGCTCTCTTTCCTTCCATGAACATTTTTCTCAAGCGGAGAACACTGCCGGGAGGAGACTGGAATTGGTGGAGTCATGTGAAGACGATATCACCTCTGGCTTCAATAAACTTTGATGATTTAATGAAAGGATCCCTTGAGGTTAACCTGGCCTGTTGGTTCTAAGAACTCACGGAATAAAGTGACCATCCATGATGGACTATCAACACGGTGATCAGGATGACCAGGGTGTCTTCAAGATTTTTGTTCACGTGACATGGCAGAACGGAGGATTTATCGGTTATTTGCTTGTGGCGGGAGAGCAACCCTTTTAAATATGAGAAATAAGCCTTCGAATTGTTGCGAAGCCCAATCATTTTGGAACGCCACCGGGTAAGATGAAATGAACACTCGGCTGTTTTTGTCACAGATAAAACAAATCCTACAATAAAATCAGTTTCTCGGATTACGTGGTCGGTAAGCCAGAGGTACAGTTATTGATCCTGTGGTTGCTAAAAATGGAAGTGCAAATTATGGTAAAATTTGAAAAGGTCTGTTGCGTATCATGCCGCAGATAGTCAATTAATATCAACGCCGATCTGATGTTGTCTTTTGAAACTTCCCCGATCAACAATATCCCGTTCCCGCTAGCTCCAAAGCGAACGCTCAAGCCAACTGAATACAGGATTTTATCTATTTGGAGGAAGTGTCTCTCACTTGTAGAATGAACGTGTTCATATCCGAGGGTGTTTGGGTTGTCCGTTGTTTCATATATTGATCGAGTCATTTCCAGATTGGTCAGCTATGATTGTCTCACTTCGGACTTGCACGAGATTAATATTGACCGTTTTCACTGCCGACCACGTGATGCTTGTCCACCGACCAATGATCGGTCATCTTGAACTCCAAAGATCTAGAACGTGCTTCACCCCATACAGATTTCCGAAGCCTGGTCGATCGAGCATATTTTTCGGAAGTTAAGTGCACTCTGCTGAGGTAACGAAGCATGAACTCAAGGTTAGGTTTCCAAACTTGACTTGTCCTCATGTGACGACTGATAACCAGAGACTCAGATTACACATAATCATTAAAACAAAAATTCATCACATTATATTTGTACATGCGCTATATTCCTCATATATAAATATATGCATATACTTGTGTGCAATACATCGGCTTGAAAATGAGCTTGGTGCCAACGCAACGTGTGGATGGAAATGCCGAAGGGGACAAACAGAGGGGAATAATAGCAGTAATAAATCAGAACAAACCGACATATTTTTCTTACGATTTCACCGTACACGTTTTGTGACTTTCGGGCTGTTCTCGGATTAGTTTTAAGAGGGATGAGTTCTACAGACAAGCTATACACCATTCGTGCCACTGACATCTGTCCTGACCCATATCTCCCAGCGTCTTCAACCACCAACAATCCTCATCTCTTGGGTCCAAACCTCAAAGGCGGGAGGCACCAACCGATACCAAAACCGTGACTAACTTCTTCATGCATCTACGCCAAGTCATAGCCTGACTGCTACGTCGCTTCTTCTGACCTTGCCCAGAATATGCAACAAGAACAGGAAAGGTATACAATGAGCACGCATACGCAATACGTGTCCAAACCATTGAAGGCAACGTAGAGCGCTTATCTCAGCCACTGGACGACTGACTGCACCCAACACACGACGATGTACCACGTCGTTGCCCATACGATGTTCCCACCAGACACGAGTAATGGTACGGAGACATCGGTGGTCGAGTACAGACATCCTCAACGTGGGTGGATCAAGTCTTGCAACCGTGTCGGGTCGCGCAACCATAAAACGGAAATCTACGAACTGTGGCATTGTACACCATTCCCTTGAAGGAAATTCGGATGTCACGGAGAAACCACAAGTGTCGCAGATTCGCAAACACTATTCTGCCGTTCGCAATTTGTGATGTGATCTCTTCTGCGACACCTGCGCCAGGTGTACTTAGGATCCTGAAGCCGCTGAAGCTACTGACTAACTCTAACTGATCACCACAAAGGGAGAGTACAGGTACAGGCTACTACCACTCTTAATCAGATACCTTGCATTATTAAAGTCCAAAGCACATACCGCACCCAGAGACCTCAATCGCCAAGCAGTTTAATGTGCCTTGAACTGTTTGTGTATTGTCACAGCAAGGTGATGTCATCTGCATACTGGAAGTCAAATTTCTGTTCCGTCAGAGTAGTCCAACTCGACCGTCTAGAAGTCTGGACAGAGTGTTCTATTGAATAGTCTTCATGATAAATTTGAAAACAAATGAGAATATAGAGCAACCTTCTAGTACTCCAATGGGGACGACGAACGGTGGCGAAAACTTGCCGTAAGTCCTAACCCAACTTGACGTATGACGGTACAACTCATCGAGGACTAACACGTCCTTCTTAGGTACTCCATTCCTCAACAAACAATATCACAGTGCAGACCTGTCAACAGAGTCAAATGATTAACGATTGTCCAAGGACACGATGATCGTTTGTATTTGGAAGGTGAAGCTCTGCTGTAACACTTCTTCGGGAGTGACGATTTGACCGACGCATCCACGACCACTGAGAAACACGGCCGGTTTCCTGCAAGCTTGCGTCGCGCAGGTGTCATACAACCTGCGAAGAATGACGGAGGCAAGAAGCTTTGATGCTATTGGGATTGGGCTAATACTCATGTGATTAGCTCGGTTAATGTGCAAGCCTTTTTTGAAGATGGGGACAACGATCGACTCGCCCTCGAGGAGGAGACCTTCCCAGAGTACCATATCTTCAGAAACAAACCCTGAAGTTCCCTGACCAGTAACATTCAGCGATCTCCAAACAGAGCTGGGTAAAGCCTACCAAAACCCGGTGCTGGATCTCCCTGCGATCTCCACCTCACTTGGTGGATCCGCTGTAAGAAGCCACTGCACGTTCGCCGGAATAGCTGCAGGAAATGTTGATGCTGAAGGTCAGTTAAATTGTACCTGAACGTGCGCCGCTCAGCGTACAAGATGGCGTTGTAGATGGTAGATAGACAAGCCATCAACCTCACATATCCTTTTGCTCACAACTAGTGCTTTCTTTCCGGCAGCTCGGATGAGGTGAAACAGCTTTTGGGAATTGCCGCAGCAGCGGCAGCACGTTGCATCTCCGAAGCTCGCTGAGATCACCAGATCTCGTGGTCCCCACACAAGTTTGCCTCGAGTTCACGTCTCGGTACGAGCCGTGTTCCATTTTACCCTCTACCAGTCTACATGTATTGGCGTGCGTGAGTAAAGCGCAGAGACTCAACAGAAGTCCGGGGTGTCACAACGGAATGGACCAGGCCACAACTCAACAGGCCAGCATAATGCAAGGCATTCTTGATAAGCGACCAGTGCCCGTTGATGTTTCAAGGTGAAGACAATTCTAGGTTTCCGGTCAGTGAGCTTCCAAAACTGATAAGTGAGTCGGATCAGATAGCTTGTCTGCACCATGTATTTTAAACGCTCGCCAAAGCAATATCAACAGCTTAGTGTACGCTAACGTGTGATCGAAGTCGAGGGGTGGGCTTAAGTACGACAGGCAGTCCTGTAGACACCCAAGTCATTTGTAGCTAATAGTGATGCGATCGATTTGGATCCACCGCTGACTCGAAGAGACGGACGCCAGGTCTCGCATCGACCATTGGATTGCCGGAAGCTGGTACTAGCGAGAAACAATTGATGGTCTAAGCATAAGGCCAACAACCGTTCTCCGTTTTCAGAGCAACAGAATTCGAGACCAATGGGACCATCTGGAAACGCGTCATTCGAGGACAGCCGGCCTATTCTATCATTCATGTCGCCTTCCAACATCACGATATCATTCCTTCCTTGTTGTGCGTAAGAGGTGATGCAGATTTTGATAGAAAGTGTTCTTGATTGCTCTTCGGCTCCAATCTTTTGGCGCGTATACTGAGACGAAAAACAAGTTGCATCTATCACAGCGACGGTTATTTATTCTACATCGGCCTCCAAGTCCCGTTGCACATATTCGGCTGTTGACTGGGATCCAGTCAAGTAGTGCAGCCTCAGCCGTCCCACTGAGAGACACACCAACACCAGCTACGCGAGCAACACCGGAAGCCGGAGCCTGAAGGTCTTAAAAAGACGCAGATGAAACCTCACAGAAGGGCTAGATGGAAATGTCAATCGGATAACAGAGCTGGAGTCCTGAATGCAAGTCTCTTGAATGCAACTGGGGTCTTCAGTGCACGGGATGAACAGCCCTGTTGACTCATACGCATTAGTGTTCGCACAGTGAATGTGGCTAGTTTGAAGGGGCAGTGAGGACGAATGTGTATCAGTTGGTGCCCTTTGATTCAAAAAAATGACTGAATTTAGTTATTTGTCGAAGGTTTTACCGACTATTCAATTCGTTTCTGCTAGCTTTTGAGAGGATCCGACCCACAGGTACAACAATTCCCAGATTGTACGGCCCTCCGAAGGTGCACAAAGACGGAGCTCCGATGAGGCCTATTTTGGGCATGTGTAATTCTCCGTATCACGCTTTATCTAAGTGCTTGGCCAGCCTACTGGAACCAGTCAGGGCAGTCATTTCTAGACATAGTGTGCGCGATACATTTCATCTCACAGAAACTATTAAGAGCTTACGTCTGGAAGGGAAGTAGATGTTATCACTGGATGTAGTTTCTCTGTTTACAAATGTTCCGATCAGCGAAACCATTAGTTCCAAGATAGCAATATCTATATAGAGATCCCACTGGATGAACTGAAACAGCTACTCTTTGTGTGCACCAAAAATGTGCAATTTCAATTCAATGGTGAAATATACCGGCAAAAGGACGGAGTGGCAATGGGGTCTCCTCTGGGACCATTGTTTGCTGATATCTTCATGTCTAAACTGGATAATAATGAACTGCGCTCACCAATCAGGCACTGCACCGTTTACAAACGTTATGTTGATGATAAACTATGTGTTGTAGGGGAACATGCGGATGTAAACCATATGCTGCACACGTTTAACAATGTCCATCCAAGCGTACATTTTACGCCAGAAAAAGTCAACAGACCATAGCTTAGCATACTTAGATTTGTACATAGGGCGACGGCAGGACGGATCTGCACAACTATCATTCTATGGAAAGGCAACGTAAAACGAACAACCAGCACCGCGTAACACATTGATTCGAACAGTGTGGGTAGGGATAAGCATTTGGCTGCTATGAGTTTCCGTGCTGGATGTGGGCAGCCGCGCAATATCGATCTGTCGGATATTCTCAATGCTCTGTCTATAGGAAGCTTTCCTGTCTTCTGCTCTGCCATCAACATGACTAATCGAGAAACCACGAAAAATTGGGGCTCGATGAGTTTTCATTCCTTCACTCTTTTACTTTCGGGGTTACCGAAAGAACGGTGTAAATCATTTTAGGGAATGGGTGTCGTAACCGACAAAGAGAAATTTGACTGTCTGTGGGAGGATTGGAAACTTTGGCTTTCACCTTCAACGGCCACGACCTTATTCGACAATGGAAAATTCTCAAATCAATATTTATGGAATATAAGTTCACAAATCGGAATAAGTTTTCGGCCATTCAATAGAAGCGAAACTTTGCATGTCTAATACAGCACATGAACAGGACAAAATCCTACCAGTTGCTAGGTTGCGGGCACACGCGAACTAACATTTTGTATTGAGTGGAGAATTTTCCACACATTTTGCCCCATGTTAGCATACGGTCGCTGGACTTCATACATGCTACCACATCTAAGCAAGCAATCAAACTCAATCACAAATATCTGTGCTGTTTTGTCTAAGCCTTTGTTCATCACGCATTCCCGCACGTGGCTAGGTGCACTGGCTAGCTGTTCGCTTGTCGTGGTACAAATCCTGTCCCCAAACCGTGATTTGCTGCGATTTGAATGTTCCTGCTGGGGTCCGAGCTGGTCATACCGGAAAGACGAAGCATGACTTGTGAAATAGAGAAAAGAATCAGTCCTGGATGTCGATTGAACCCCGTAAATGCCCGGGTTCCTTACAAACTACGAATTAAGGTTTGTGAAAAACTGAGAGATTTATTGTGATTAGATTGGTCAACAAAAGCTAAGAGTCTCAAACGTATCTTCGCTCAACCCTTGTCTAGTCCTCCTAGTTCTTTTATATCTTTTGGTTTCTAACTTTACATGATCAGACCTATCTTAAGGTAGTTCGTTTGATCTGTTCTAACGCGAGGAGAATTGCTGTTAAACAAAACATTATGAGAAGCCATTTGTGAGTCTTGCTTATGAAATTCGTCAAAATTTGTGACTTTCTGTTGATTAGTCACTGAATAAGTCCGCCGTTTTTTTGTCATTCAAACACGAGTAAAGACAAGTGACACTGGATATATCATTTTTAATTTTGATACACGGATATTCGTTACCCATAGGTAAATTTGACATACTAACTGCTTGAACGTGAGTTTGTCGTGCTTACTCGTAGACTGTCATGTGCACTAACAATGTCCCGCTGTTTACGATAGACTCGAAACGGGACATGTTTAGCTTCACAGCTGTTTAATTGTCCATTCGTAATTCGAATATCAGCCACCCGACAGACCATTTCGAACTCACCCATCAGCATTAATTAGGAGATATGAGAAAGAATACATTTTACCCATCAGGATCCTGATCCGGATGATCGAAGGTGTCCGATTATGGGCTAACAAAAGCTTTCCAATTCAGTCTGACTTAAATACCGTGTCCCCTGGTGGGACTATAAAATATTTTCACCACGCGTCCTTCAACAGTAATTCCATGAGGCATTAGCTGTATTGGACATCAATCTGCGCGCGCCAATCAGTGCAAATGTGAAACGGTCACCATGCCGTTTTGTTGTGAAAACTTTTGGTAACGAGTGTTTCTTTCGTATCTAAATCCATTAAACAAAACGGAAGCTCCGTTAGAACAACTGGTCAATCAAATGAAGTGATGCTATTTGAGAAGTATGATTGGTGGATTTTGACAAATGCGGAATTAATCCAGTCGTGAAGTCTTCGAGTTTGGCCGGATTCGATTCCACGGTTGGACGCAATCCGCGCAGTTGTATCGCGTGTGCTCTACCCAGTGAGCCACGGAGTTCTACCAAACGAATTCCTGCTAGAAATGCATTCAGCTGCTCAATATTCAAGAGGAATTAACTGCGTGAACAGTGAATCGAATCGACAATGCGAAAGATTTATTCTAAAACTAGTACGAATGAAGTCTAATCAAAGGAGAAAGAAAAAAAGGCCTTCGAACGGTTGGGAACATAACAGTAATCGGGCAGTCGCCTATCACATTGTTCCCTCCCCCTTGAAGAACACCATGAGAACAGATTACGCAAATTTTTAGTCTCTGAAAATATTTGCATTCAGATAAAAGTTGGATGACGAAAATCTAATCAGAAATAAAGTGCTTAGGCTAGCAAAGAGGTCGCTCCTCTGAGGATGAGCCATCGAGGAAAAATACACAACCCTGCATTTGTGAACATAATAAGTCACTTCTGAAATTCCCCATTCTTCAAGTATTTTGATCAATAGAAACAAAGTTGGATCAAATATGCTGTCTGACTAGGAGTAAGTTATCCAGTTAAAGCATTTGGTTGCAAAGTAGCTCAGGAAATTCCACCCTTGCTAATTAGCAGCCCTGAATCTTGAATCAGCATGGAGCCATCCACAAGATCAAGTCAGCGGAGGTCCGCAGAATCAAAATAAAAGCAACGGGACTACATGCAGCAGACCAAATTTTGCAGGTCCTAGATTTGGTTAATGAGCTTCAAACCTACAACTCCAAATAATCGATCTACCAATTTATGGATGTCTAATGGAACCGTGCTGGTTTTAGCTCGGTTTGTTGAGTTCCGTGAGTTTATGAACCTTGGGCTTGGAGTTTAGACCACAAAAGTCTCCTCACCAGTCGAGTTGGCATTGTTAGCGAATTTACACAGTTAATGTTACTCCCCTGCAAGCATTTGCGTGCCATTGGCCTCGACCCTTGAGCTTTTCGACAACCTTGGCGTTACGACTATGATATATTTCCCAGATTACTTCGGAATTATGTCAAAACTCTTTGGAAAATTCATTCACCTGACCTATTGAAATCTCGTTCGAATACAAGATCTATCTTACTTGGAGACATTAGAGAGCAGTTACTGTCAGGTGCATTGGTTATCTATGTACTCCTGCACAATCTACTGGCACGAAACAGAGGCATGTCTTACCCAAAACAGAATATATTTGACACAACAACGAATGACTTTAGCATTATTCCGAAGCAACATGGGAAATGGCATGGCTGTTTTTTCTAATGCCTTATCCTTTCTGACGTGAGTGGTTTGATTGCGCACAGGCAATGGCGATGTTACTTCGACTGGTGGCAAAAGCGCGATCTAAACGCCATGCATAGCGATCAGAACTTCACGAGACTTCCACTATCTAAAATCAAATGGTCTGGAACATGTGAGGACTACTCACAATGGATAACAAACAATGGTTTTGTTATTATACGCAACGACGTCTTCTGGCTAACGAACGAACTTCCATTCGATTCATAAAGATACGTAAACGAGCGGAAAATCGGTTGGTCTACAAAAGGCATTCGGGTTTGACCCCTGTACACATCTTCTGTGGAATTCCGAAGCCGAAGTTAAAAGTACACTGAGTAGAAAGAATGGACGGTACTCGGGCTGAAGATCAGAAGTGATCAATGAACTGTATACATCGTAGCGTCGAAATAGCATCAACAAGACAACGAATAAACGAATCGCAGTAGGAATACTGAGCAGTAAGCGGGGATCGAAAGCCATTACTGCAAATCTACCGAAAATAAATGGAAACGCATGGACAGAGTTTCCAGTAAAAAAAACAACCAAAAATTAGTTACAGAAGGAAGACCAAAGGTCGACGCAGACAGCAGGGAAAATGACCCATAAAGATAATCATTTTTCTGCCAAAGAACGATGTCTACAATCCTCTAACACATCCTACCACTAATCGTCTAAAACTTGGCTTTTTAGTATGAGTCAACAACAAAGCAGAAAGATTGTAAGAGTGTTGTGTGGGTTTTGAGTACCTTGATAACACAACTAAACAAAGCTTGCAAACAGAAATCATGCAACGTAAGGTAAACTTTCAGCGGAATCTGATAAGCAGCTGATGGAGGTTCACGAATATGATACTCCAGCCGTCCAATTTAATTCTAGTTTTAGGGTTTAGCTACTCACGAGTAGCAGAAAACGTTCAAACAGTTGTGCGGCATTCAATGCGGTTTTTACCACGGGATATATCGGGCAATTCCCCACATTATTTCGGAATCTCTCGGAAACACTCGGGAGTATGTTAAAACTATTCGGGCGTTCATTTATGTGGTTTTCTGAGGGCTTGTTTTCATTTGTACTTGTGTACTGTAAAATGAAATGATTTTTATTTTCCCGCAATTTGCTGGCAGTTGTACTGTTGCGAGGTTTTGTGCACGACAGACATATTCTTACTGAATTCAAAGTACTTTTGCATAAATCCGAGGAGTTTTGTCATTATTTCGAAATAACGCGGAAAGAGGTATAGTGTTGAAGTAGCACGGAAAATGCAGTTCACATAGATCTAGCTTCTGACAATCCGGCTCCAAGTGTAATTGTTCATCCTTCCTGGTGTTCGGCGGGCAACCCCAAACTAGCAGTTTAGGAACAGTAATCCTCTCGCTATTTCAAACAATCTTACGCCATCCCCCGGTACTTTGCCTAGCAGGACAGATTGCAGCTATCCAGTCGAAAATAAAATGAAAATGGTTTACCTATGTGGAGGGTGCCAGCGGCATCCAAGGATACACTGTTAGACAGAGTAAATCCGTGTACCGCTTGAAAGTGCGTGGTGATCATAGGCATTATAATCACCTTTGCGTGATAGCCACAGTACTTTTCACGTTTCTTCGGAAGTTTTTTTTAAGAGTTTTCAGAATAAATTGGCAGCCTAACTTCTTTCCGTTATATCCAACAAGCTTACGTCTGCTCACAATTTGTGGGTTACCAAAAAAAGTTGCCGTGCATTTTAATATACTCTCTAATATTTTCATGAATGATGAAAAATTAGTAATGGGTACCAGCTAACAGTATACATATATATATATTTATATTTTTAGCAGAAAGCCTAAATATAGTAACCTATGACAAGATTGATTTTTTCCCGCGAAGTTATCACAGGAAAACATGGTGAGCCTAACAAGGTCACTTACGTTTAGTCGTAACGGTATTAGCATATTTTGTACAAACACCTACAAATCGGTAGCATATTCAAATGTGTGACTAGATGGACAATACAACGTGTCTGGCTGGGTGCTTGTAAACACACTGGGGAATAACACAAACGAGCATAGGCCTTTTCTGCTTTGGTCAAGACGAATGAATTCGAAATCACTGAATAGTCTCTTCGGACCGCGTGGCTTTGAAGCAAATTGTTGTTGTTGTTGCTGTTGTTGTTGTTGTTGTTGTTGTTGTTGTTGTTGTTTTTGTTGTTCCCGTTACATGTGACTTGAGCAATGTGCGTTCAAATGTGTCAACACTTATCTTTGCCTTCTTAATTGATTGTGAACGATAAGGGTGGCAAAATGTTGTGGAACAGAAGGGTGATCTTCATTTTGATGCTATCTAGTCGAGCAAGCCGTGCCAAGCGAGCAGTCACCTTGGGGCTCTCATGGAACCAAGAAGCATGGTTTAATCAACCGGCGTCACTTCTAACCCTTACGAAATGGGGTCCACAAGTGTGAGATACTAATAATTACTAAAATGCCCTTCAAATAAAGAATTTTTTCTGGATCGTAGTTGTGCCGACCACGGGACAAGTGGCTGACGTGGTGGAACCTTGGTTGATTCATGACAGTTCGAAATTCTGTGGACCATGTTTGTACGGAGTTGCGATTTCAGAATCCCTTGATTGATCAGCATGCTACTACAGCTAGTTTACACTAGCCAATCGGCACTGAGCATATTAATGCCAGATACGGCTATGCAAAGTTACGTGTTATGAAACCGGTGGTTAAACGGTTGACGTCGTGGAGTCCTGACCTGAAAGTCACGGGTTCGAATCATCCCACACTCCACCAGGTCCCCATATGGGGTCCCTCCTTGGGCCACGATTCCTTTCCTGAAAAATAAATGCACATTGTAGTCACATCAGTAAAACGAATGGAAAAATCGAAAAAAAACGTGACGGTACGCGAGTACCCAGCTAACTCCAGTGTAAGTGCATATAAACACATGGGTGTCGTCGTTGCTGGCCGAAGTGGGCCCGCGTATAGTTGATATACCCGACACCATGTCCAACTGAAGTATCACTGTTAGCTGAATTTGACCGGACTGTATACTCGGGTATTCGAAGCTTTACGAAAGCACAGTAACTTTCTTTGCGGTGAAACTGACAAAATTTCCATGCGCCGATGATTTCGAAATGAACGAAATGTGTGAAAGTATCAGGTATCACAGTATTTTCACGACGAAGCATGGTCGGGGTCGGCGGTGAGAATCGAACTTATGTGCTGATGTGAATGATTTAACAAAGTTGATACGATGAGATTGCGGGAGTTGACCTTCTCGGTTTCTCGAATGCGGTTGAATCATGCTTCAAAGTGATTAAGTTTTCGTACCCTTCCAGCAATTGCTCAATTTTCTTCTCTGTCGACTTATTCAGATTTTCTAGGAGATGCGTGTACATATCGTAGTGGGTGGAATATTTTTCTGGTATGTATATTTAAAATTTACAAATGGAAATAGGCAACGGAAGTAATCTTCGGTTGGGATATCAAGCTTGAAATATCTTCACTTATGATCAACAATTCCAAATTTCCGAAGTAGTAACTGCACTAAGGGTTCATCGTTTTGTTTTACAAATTAACAGAGAAAATGTCTTTATAGCATTGAAACCAAGGCGAAAATGAGAAATCGAACTGTGGGTAGCGAAACTGATCCCCCGTCTAATTTGCAACCAAAGGAAACTCGATATTGTTCGGCTTGCCATCAACGTTTTCACTCTGAGTAGTCTAGAATATCATGTTCATATCCGCCTCATTAGCAGCAATTTTCCGATAAACCAGAGCGAGATACGAATTTCCTTCCTAATTGTCCTCTGTGCATCTGAAGCACACAAAAAGATCTCCAAACCGGTCATCATGAGATAGCATAAAAATGTCTGAACAGATGCTACGCCAATTCCACCGAGCAGTGCAGTGTAGCAACGCAAACTAGACCTCATGAGACAAGAAAGATTGCACACCCGCTTAGTCCATGAGGGACACAGAGCCTGCGTCTCAGTGGGATACTAACGTCCACTGATACTGGAGACTGAATAGTACGGATTTGAGTTTCCAGAACCCGTTGTTCCAATCCACGGTAGGAAAGATTAAGTTCCCGTGACTTAGCGATCAACCGAAATGGACAGCTGGGGTCAAATGGCAGGCCCATTCGCTGGGGAGAGACGAAAATCAAATCTAAAATAAGACCACAGACATACTGAAGAACAGCCAACAAAAGACAGAGGAATGTTGATCTCTGCCGCCTACGCAGTTTCGCCAAATAACGTTCGTCGATACAGGAGCAACCAAACAGACTTACGTACCATGGAAATTTGTAGTATTCTGATTTGAAGTTAGTATACGAAATTCGGTCAATTACATTAAAAAAGGGTGTGAATTACCATAATACACTGAACTGGTACCGCCCCGGGCTACACAAACGAAGACAACGAGAAAGCTGCAACAGAAGGAATACACAATCCACTTTTAGTTATAACTCACACGTCTATATAGAAAATTAGAGATATCCCGATTGGTGGGATATATTCCGTACAAGGACCGTCGAGGAATGTTTGCATTTCACGACATCTGATTATCGTGGTTCTTGTTGGTTGCATGTCGTTGTTTGCAGGTCAACATGAAGCTGTACCGGACTGTATTACGTGATTTGCATGTAGAATCACCACAAAATTTTTAAAACTTGGCCTATAGAGACTTATGGATGCTGGTTGTCTGTATCTTTTCCCCCGCTTACTGAGGCGTATCGAAGCATCAAGCCAGTTGAGATCGAAAAGAATCAGGGTGGGTTGCATTGGTCATGTGCGGTATCGGATAATTACACGACTTCAAGATAAAAGAACTCAGTTAGCAGTAACAATAACAAGTTATTCACGATATCTCACGTTCACATTACAGTATAGTCACGTGCTTGTTGGTACTCGGGACACTTTACTGTTGATCTGATAACTATGTACCATTGATAGAACACAATTCTTAACTCTTCTGCTTACAACTAACAACATAGTTTTTATTAATGTATTCCTATAAAATTTTTCACTCCATCGTTTAGTACCAATGTAAATATATTGATTGCCGTAGTAGTTAACAACGAAAGCTTTCGACAAGACAAAATATGTCAGTTTATCTAGGACAGTGTGCAAAAGCATAGCAGAACCTCATTGATCTCGACTAGGGAGCTTCATTTCACATGTCGGAGCATTTGTCACTTACGTGGCAGTTAATCGATACTGATTTCTGTTTTATTTGTTTTATTTGCTCTGTTCGTCTACACTCCGAGTAGCTTCCAATTCAGCCCAACAAAGACAAGTAATAACACTGGTACCAATGAATTGTTCTGCCAAATTTTGACCAGTTTTTTTTTTTTCGCTTTTATCCTTTATCTTTTATCTTTTACTTTTTTTATTAATGAAACAACAATGTACATCAATTTTCAGGGAGGCTGCGGCCAGCAGAGGGTTGCCAAGTGGGGAAGTTGACCGGCGGTGGGAGGATTCGAACCCGCAACCTTCACGTCCAAACGCCAGGACCTTATGCGTCTGGCCACCGCCGGCCATGTTCTCGTTTTGGGGCAAATTTGGTTTGATTGATTCACTCCAATCCGGAACGGCTTCCACCATGATCTGCTTCAATAAATAACGCAAGTTTAAATACTGCCATGCATCCTGTGAATTTCAACAAATAGCTTCTTTTCATGTCCATCTCTCCACAATTGTTAACAAGTTTTCACCTCATCCTTAGATGTGATAGAAATAGGTTTGTTTCACTCAAATAAACTAGCACATTAGTTGATTTTATTCGTGCACCAATCGATTAAATCTGGACAGCTGGAACTCTAAAGGGAAAAAAACGTCGGATTTACTACCGTTTCAGTGTCTACATGTCTATGCGTGGTTTTTCGGTCCGTACATTTTCCGGATTTGTACACAATCTAATGACTGTCATTTTGATTCTCTATACTCCACTGTCCTAATTTGGCGGTACATCGTGCACATTGTAAATTCTCGTCTGATCAGAGTCAGTGCTTGGACGAGTGTACTCAATTAGGCATATTGCTATCCAAACCGATCGATAAACCAAACAATGTTGCACACGTTTGTGCAAGACCTCCAACTCGGAGGATGGAAACCGACTGTCGTGCACCTTCATGACCAGTGCGCAAAGAACGGAGGGGAATAAGTGCATTTTTTCAACGCATAGGTGTACCAATTTCACACCAAAGGACCGAGTGACAACAAATAACGGGCCTATTCGTTGCCATAGTAATGTGAGTCCAGACAGATAAAGTTACGTGCGGCAGACAAGGAATCTGGTTAGAGGTGACCCGATTTCGGCTTGACTGAAACCCAACAACAAATGACGGACCATATTTTTCTCCTTCATGCTAGATAAGAGGTGAACAGACACCAAGGAACCACGGATGAATAAAAGCAGCAGTAAGTAGGTGGATTTAATGCGACGCATTTAATGAAGGCCAATGCATAGAACACAAGTGGAGGAAAAAATCAGCAATAGATCAGTGTACAGGTGCTTAAGCTTGGTTCCATTGCACGTGAATCTACGGTCGATCATATTCAGTACTTGTTACGTTGTAGCGATAGGACTTGCTCCAAATTTATTCCTTTTGGGAGCCATTTCAGTAAGGTCAATGTGATGAGATCGGTACATCCTCAGTTCACCGTGAGGCTCCGTTCTTTTGGCCAAGCAACGAGCCATCAGATGGTTAATCCATCCATTTTCAGGAGATTTCTCGCTCAAGTAACTGGCCGAGCTAGTTCATGCGGTGCCGTTTCGAGTCAAAACACGTGTGAGGTGAAGATGCGAGTTGATCTCAAAAGTGAAAAAGGCGTTTCGTTTCCGTACCATCATTCATGTGACAGAGAGGGTAGATCAAGTGTGGAAAACAGGATCGTCAAACAAGCCCGTGAACGTCGGGCTTAAAGACCGGAATGATTGTGAGCCCGAAGCGGCCAACCATTCACCCTAACTGTGAAACAACGAAAACGAAGTCCAGCTTTTGTGACATCTTCAGAGCAGAACAAAAGCGCCGTTCGAAGCGGTGATCAAAAGAGAAACAATCTGCCCGAGGAATCTGTGAGGTGGTGGACAATTGGTCAATGACCTCTATGCTGTGTGTACTTATCTGAACTATGGGAAATAGACGAAACTGTCGTGTTGAGCAGCTAGAGTCCATATGATTGTTCGCGCTTGATGATTAGGCCGGCTAGAATCGGGCTAGAGTCGAGGTCACTGACTGAAGGCCTTAAGGTTTGCGACCGTGGAAAACGTGATGTCAAAACAGAAAGAAAGCCCATCGAAAGACTAATTTCCAAATTTATTTTAGCCAGCTATTAGGGCACTACGATTCAGTTGCTGTCAGTACTGCTTCGGGCACTGGAACACAAAACTAGTTACGCAGTTATTGCCGGTTGTGAGAAGGACATATCCAGCATTCACCTATTCAACTATCTGACGTAATTGAGCAGTCTTCTATTGGTTTCTCGTTAGGACCTTATTTCCGAGGGATCGCCATTTGATTCCCAGACGGACTTATTATCCACTCATGTTCATATTGATCAGGAAAATCGGACGATCATTTATGTCATGTGAGCCTAGAGGAGAGAGTCCGAACAATTTGGATTACCTCTCGTCTGACTACTGCAATATATATCAAACGTACTATGGTACTGCTGTTTATGGATCTTTTCCAGATTAGCCGCGACACTAATGCAAAAAGTGGATACGCGAAAAGTGAAGCTCCGCCACTTTCTTCTTCAAGCTCCAATTTAATGGACGTACACAACCTTGACCAATTTGTGATGGAAACAATTCCTTATCCGCATCTAGGTTCATTTTGTTTAAAAAGTTTCTCCGTTCGGAGGTAAAACCAAAAGTGAATTTTCTAACGCTCATGGCGGCTTTTGCAGACTCCAACAGTTTACGGCTATCCAGGTCAA
This sequence comes from Fasciolopsis buskii, assembly GCA_008360955.1. Classification (NCBI taxonomy): domain Eukaryota; kingdom Metazoa; phylum Platyhelminthes; class Trematoda; order Plagiorchiida; family Fasciolidae; genus Fasciolopsis; species Fasciolopsis buskii. The sequence goes on from LUCM01011423.1 coordinate 35,418, forward strand.
CACGTCGAGATCGATGAAACGCTATTATCTCGCCGTAAAGACCATGCATGGCGAGTCCTTCCCCAGCAGTGGATTTTCGGAGGGATCTGCCGGGAAACTAAAGAGATATTCAGGTATGCAGTGCCAGATCGAACTGCGGCCAATTTGATGAGCAAAATCCAGGCCTGCATCGCTCCAGGCTCAATCACCATATCCGTTAAGTGGGCACGTCTACAAGATGCAGAATAAACGCCAATGTGGCACAAACCGATCTTTAGTGGACAGCTACTCGTGTGAGTTCGTTTGGAGGCAGATGTTTCGAATAACTGACCTTTTCATGCAAATTATTAATGGCATGTCCCAATTTACCCTCTTCAATAAAAAAATGAAAGTACAAATTTCATATCCTCTTCTTCCTAATCTATTTTAGGTAGCGGGGTTAATATTTTGGCGGGGCTTATCTGAAAATGATCCGGTATGGCGCCACCTTCCGATGCCTTCCAACTGACCGAAGGATCTCTTTTAGGCAGGCTATCCCATCTCGTTGCTGCATCATTAATATATATATATGGGTACTATAATCGATTCATAACCACCCGCCAAACATCACGAATATTTTCTGAGTACCACCTGATAGACTTAACGTAACTTCTCTATTCTAATGTGAAAAGACACATCTCGATTTAATGTGTGGTTCCTTCGAACTACTGACCACGTGGATATTTCCTAGACTGAAGCTTGGCAGCTCATTATGTCAGGTGCATCACATGACTGAGAATTAGCTGATTCATGTTAGTAGTAGGAGATTGAATGTTTACATGAAATAATTCACCATGTGATATCATCGCTCGGCTCACCATAAAGAAGCCGTGGAAGTACTGTACGGCATATCCACCGGTCATATCCAAAGCCTTCGTCGTACTTAGGCTACCTGCAGAGCAGTGATCTATCAGTAGTGGTCGATCGCTGTGAGCCACCGGACAGCAACCATACAAATCAGTATCGGATAGGTGCAACATCATGTGGTGAAGTTCAACAAACCGTTGAGTGCCTGCCCGTTAGCGTATTGGCTATGACGTCCGACTCAGAATAGTTCGTCCCGGGTTCGCGAACCAGTTCGGGAGCGGTGGATATGCACTGCTGTGATTCCTAACAAGGATGAAACAGATGTGCAGTGCTTCCATGGTTTCTTTATGGTGAGTTGAGCTATGATATCGCATGGTGAATTAGCTGATAACCAGAGAAAAAGGCTGTTGGCTTATTCCTCTTTCTCAGTCCAGTTTATCTACGCTCTTCGACCAGGGGGTGCATTTCACCTTTTTTATAATAATAACCGTTTAGTACAATTTTAGTGCTGACGTTGGTACTGGCAGTTTTGAGATGGGATTTGGGTATTTACGGTTTTTTATGGCTTCCCTATCAGTTTGCTGAACGAGAATGACACGGAAAATTAAAGTTCTCGATTACTATAAGTTTTTGGGAAGTTTATAATTAAAATCCATTATTGTCTGTACGGGGTTTTTAAAATGCTTCTTTTAAAATGAACATTCGGAGATGATGATCATAAATTGTGTTGTCAAAAAAGAGCGAGCCTTGAAATATAATGTAGCAGATGGTGATACTTTGTCTGTTAGTTGCGACCTGCACAATGGACCTATTCGTCAACTGGTCATGTATCACAATCTGACCTCAGTCCAATAAATAACATGTGGTAAACAAAGATCAATAACAGTTCCCATGGGGCATTCATTAATTTGTACTATATTGTGAAATAAATTTACATCAGGACTGCTCTTGTTGTCACACTCGTCGACATGACTCTACATACACTGTACATACCTTATTGGTGAAAATCTGATTGTGGATTTTCGTGGATTGGATAATTTTAAGATCCAACTGCCGGAACTGTGGGTGCTTCGTGTTGATAAAAAAAACCTGCAGTTTAATTATTTAGCTGCAGTAAACAATGAGCAGTCTGTTTTGCTCGATCGAAAACCGAAGTGAACCCGTTTTAGGTAGCAGTCACATTGATCGAGTATCGATCTCACGTAAGATTGCATTTTCCTAGGGGGAATGCTATTCTTCACAGGAAATATTCAAGATGGACTTAATTCCTTTTTGGGAAATTGATTTAGAGGTAAAAAGGTGCATTATTGTCAGATAACTAATTATGTGGCATGTCTCCCACCGTCCTCTAAGATTTTTTATCTTTTATCTTTTTACTTCCTTTATTAATGAAATAACAATGCACGTCATATTTCAGAAAGGGGGCTGCGGTCAATAGAGAGCTGCCAGGTAGGGAAGCTGATCGGCAGTGACCGGATTTGAACCCGCGACCTTCACGTCCAAACGCCAAGACCTTATCCGTTTGGCATGCATTTTGCACGCTCTCCGAAATTTTGTTTATTTACCCAACTGTGACAGAACCCATTTAAACTGGAACGTCATACTTCATTGTGAAATCTCTTTTTTCAATGCAAATATCATGAATAATATGGAATATAGGGGAGATAAATGTCTTGGACACTCAGCTAAGAACCTAAACATTTAACTTTGAGATCACGAGGCAGCCATTACACTTTGTGATCCTGACCAAGCATTTGAGTAGATGGAACGCGAGGATTGAGTAGTGTTTTATTCGCCGTCACTTCATCCGGATTTGACCGGAGATCTTCACCAGTTCATTTCCTGACGTATATAATCAGCTTCCCTTTATATGCAGCAGCCAAAGAACTGCCAAAGTTTCCTAATGAGGTTGCGATCCGGAATGCATTTTGAACTGAACACGAAATTGATACCTCAACTACTGGCTACTTGGAATTTGCATGTGCTTTCATTATCTCCAAGATACATTTCATCCGATTCGGAGGTTTGATGCAATATTAAACGAAAATGAGCTGCACTTCTCCGGATGTTCATCATGACTTGCGGTGTTCTCAAGATTTCCTTATGAATTCATTTCAAGAATGAATTCAGAAAAAATGTATCAAAATGAGAAACTATAAATATGGTTTGGAAACAAAGAACTGTGACAGATCTTGCTAAACTTTGGTGCATTTTATTGGTCAACTGGTCGTATCAGTCACCATTCCATGACAAGTCAATTGCTGTTTTCATATTCCTTGTGAAAAGAACTAGGACAGAACTCAGTTGCACCTCATGCCCGCTAGTCGACGGACTAGGTATGTCCTGTTTCTGTTCGGAAGAAGTGTGAGGTGACAGATGACCAACCGTACGTTGGCCGCTGGTTTGATCAGCTGATTAAAGCGATTTACTAAAGACAAATTATATTAGCCGCAGCTGGTGTTCTCATATCAAGCTTACAGTTTCTCTTCTCAGTAGTATATTCCGCATACGGATGGATGTACGAAGTTGCCCCGAAAGCACATGACCGATTTTGAGGTTAGTGTCCCTCTTCAAGAATGCGTACCCGGTATTATTCTGTCCAACCGTCCCTATACCAGTGCACTGCTTTCTTGCTTTCTCACTAGAATCCTATTTAGATCGTTAGAAGCGTGAACAGATGGTAAGTCCATTCGTGGGAGAATTTTCGTCGGCCAGGCAGAGCTTACCTCTATCCATCCTTATGCGAAAAATACTATTATGAAGAAAAATCAATACTTTTGGGCCTTGTATCCCCTTTCTGAAGGTTAGCCTTACCTGACCAACGAATATTCTCCCACGAATTACCTTGTGATTCTCAAATGGACTTACCATCTATTTACGCTTCTAACGATTCAAATAAGATCACAGTTTCTCATTCTCAATTTATAGTTCTTCGTTTCCATGTGCTGTCTTCTGGTTTCAGACTTGTAATGTCATTTAAATAAGTTATCCAAGGGACCAAGCTTTACGGCTCCTAAATTCGAACGATGAAGAAAGAATACATTTTTTTTACTAAGGCTATGTATTTCAAGGGCGGGATGTGTAAAAATCGTCTTTGGTTTGTTGTCTTCGTCTGTTACATTTGAAATATATGTAAGGAAATAAACAATCATGAATTTTGCATACAATGGCGGACCTCTTTGAAAATGCCTGTTAATCATGTTGAATTATTAGTGCACAGTTATTGGAATGAGCAATGCCAATAGCAGGACATGTCTACATTGAAAGATCTGTTTGCATTGAAACTGTCGGTCAGGTTTGGTCTGGCCCTCGTCTCATGTTTCCCTTGACATAGAGTACTGCATTGACGCGGAGAATTCCTCTTCATAACGCTACTTTCAGTGGGTGGCATAAATTAGTAGTTATACGGACGTTTGTTGACGATAACAGATCCCGGTTTGGTGTACGCCAATCGTGGTCGGCTGTTGACACCTTGCCATTTGGTGTGCTTAAGTACGGAGTCGAAAATGCAGTTCTCAGATTTGCACACATGCACTTGTGGGGTGGTTTTCCGTGAGTATTCATCAGTCACTGCAGCTGAGGTTACTAATCACATGCATTTACATTCATGTACATCGACCATGTGGTTGTGCTTACATTTGTTCCCTAATTTATTCATAAGCAATTCCAACTCTTCCAACGTTCCAACACGTAAACCTATGGCTAACAATTTTGTCTTTCCGGTGAACATCGGTAATCTTGCCATGCTTTTATGTCACTGTTTTGCTCCTCTTTCTCTACTGACTCACGGATTCGATCAAATTCCTAGGGAACCTAAAGTAACCCTACTGGAAACAAACGTTTTAGGATTTTGCATCACACTTACCACGAAACCGGAGGTCACATGATTCTGACTTGAACAAATCTGTCATTCTTTGATGGCACATATTCTTTTTATAAGTTTCGATATCAATAATACGAGTAAAGTATGTTTTTCTAGTTGGTTGATGTATACAACGGGCCGAGATTCAAGCCCAAAGAGGTAATAGTAATGAACCACATCAGCTGTCTCATTACTGATGAACTGAATTGTGAGGAACATTTGGAAATATAAAAAAAATTTCTGGCGGAGATCAAGAAATCTCAAACGGAAAACGAGGGTGTTTGCAGTAACACACTCGTATTCGTATAAAGTCACAGCATTTTTTCCATCTATGTACAAATGGAATAAAAACGCGGGAATCTGTTTCAGATAAAGTATGCCCCAGCAATGCTCACCATACGCTATCTTCCTTGAGGTTTCAGTGGTACTTTTTACTCCCAAACGGAAGTTTTAAATGAAAGTACTGGGTTTTCGATTAAGTTCCACAACTGCATGCACCGGATGGTCGACTGACGGCCGTTAACGGCGACAACATCATGTGGACATCGCTCGGTGTAAACGATTATCACAACGAGCACGTTGGCCAAAGACCACAGCAGACTTCGAGTGCGTTCGGATTTTCCGTCGTCAAAAGCTCTAACCAACG
>LUCM01011423.1:41094-52476 GCA_008360955.1 Fasciolopsis buskii
CCGAATGCAGATGAACGTGTTGTGTTGATTGTTTTGTTGTCAAGGGGGTGCTTTGGCACGGACAAGGGGCCGGGGTAGTTAAAGGTCAACCACAAAATTTGTGATCTGATGATATGAGTACGAATCGATAAAAAAACAAGCTTCTTCGCCAACCTGTTTTTCCACTGTCTGGATTTGTAATCTAAATATTATTGATGCCGCCTGTCACCAGTCAAGATGAATGTAAACACGAGGATTCCATAAGGTTCGTATGTATTTGATCGGATAGTGTTCTCCAGAGAATTGCCGGATCTAAGTAAAACAGCATCTATCCGAAACCCGTTGCCTTCTTTGGGCCTACTTTATTAAAGTTCAACACAAGCGCTGCAATTCGATCAGAATTAGTCTTCCAGCTTGGATAAACCGGTCCTTTAGCAAACAAATGCGACGACATCCAATGAGAACCATTTTATTCGAACTCGAAGTCTTCCACATTGGAACTAATCGCATTGTTACTCCAAAACAAACGTCATGCGTAGAGTAGATGCGGTTTGGTTTCATTACATCCGCGTATAGCTTTGAAAAATTAGAATCACCAGAGTGGTGTTCTTTCTAACTATATGGTCGAAACCTAACTCCTTCCTTAATGGTGAGTATCATTAGGCGGTGTTGTGATGAACCAGTATGCATATACAAAACAAGTTGGTTATTTTACCTCCTTTCGATGAAACTAATAGTAGGTGCATCAGTCACCATGCTGGGAAATATCATGTCCATATCATGTCTGACTACGACGGTGTAGGTGTGTACCATATACCAGCGGGATGGGTGGGAGAGGATCAATTCGGTGATAGGATAATCCTGAACATGATAGACATAACTTGGAACAACCTATTTACGAATACTCGCGATCTTGGAGTGATAGTTAGATTCGAAATAGACCAAATCATGGAGCTTTTGGATCGAGAAAAATCATCCATATGCTATTGCAGGTTGACAAAATCCTGTTTGACAGTGGCGTAGCTATCTAACGCTTGTTGCATCCAACAATCAAGGTTAAAGTGAACGTACTTTTTCACATGTATACAGCCTCAGCATACGTTTCCAACAGCATAAACACTTCGTACATGGTCATATTAAATTTTAAGAGAGCCTTTCTGTCTATATTTTATATTGTCATGCTAGATTGCACAATATAGACGATCATAAAGTTTGTTACCTCCATACGAACCATCTAGATAGAAAAGTGTATACGAAATTTGCCTTCTAATATTTTACGCAACAATCATTAGCATGTGTCATCCCTTCAACTGTGCTGAGATTGACCATCGTCAAAGTAAAATCAGGATTCGTTCGATTTGTTTTCTGTTCTCTCGCGAGACACCTAAACTATCCTCATTAAAATGTGCGGTTGGTTTGAGAAATAAAGCGATCATTTTTTACGGGAAAACCGAATGAAGTTGGACCCTGTTGCAATAGTGGAGAAAAGGCAGTGTAAAAATTTGCCTAACATTGCTTGACGCCTGTCCATGTATCTGTTCCAATATTATCACACAAGTTACTATGGCTATCATCACGGTGATGCCAGTATCGCATGTAACCGAAACGTTTTTGGCAATGGGACGTGAAAATTTCAAACGCCTGAAGCAGGTTACTTTTGTGTAACCTAAGGTTTGGAATGCAGGTGATGCTGGATAATCATGAAAGGCTTTGCAAATAAAACTATTACTGTCTGTAACGAGCGAGGAACAATTCTCGATAAAATCGATAAATCAGCAACTCAGGGTAACGTGAAGCGACGAAGATCACGAACGCATTCATTTCAGACGACTTGGATCAAACAAAGCTTATAAAGAGAGGGCTTCGCCATGAACCGACAGGTCCTTTGAAAACGTATTCAATTTGCAAAAACGGCTGGATCTGCCCTTATCACACATTTTAAATTTAATGACGACATTTGCAAAATAACCCATATTAAATTTCCCCGAGAAAGCTTCGAGGTACTCGCTGGGGAATATTACACCTCCACTGAATCCGTTTTCATCAGAGAGGTTGAGGTGGACAGAAAGACGACATTCTTGAATTTTTAGTAAGACAAAATATCAGGGGCACTGTACGGATCAATGTATGTTGGGAGCACACAGGAACAAATCAGATGTGAATTTTTCACAGTTATTAGGTAAAGAACTGTAGAAAATCATGCATCTAGGTTGTGCCCAGCAGCAGGATTTATCGTAGAACTCACGGAGGAACTGATCTTTCCAACATGTTTGAACAAGAGGAATATCCACGAAGCTTCATAAGAAGGAGTATACGTGAAATGGATAGTGAAGCGAACCAAAGTACAGTCTGGCAGGGGATCGTTCCACCGTATATTTTGAAAAAGTCACTCCGTAACCTAGAAGACCTTTTGTTGAAATAGTAGGGCTAATTATAATCGATTGTAATAGGGCGGGGCTAAGAATCTGGGTCCTACCCCAGCACATGCATTAGAAGACCACAAGGAAAGGTAGACAAAAGGAAATCACTCTTGCTTATATATATATGTACTGCTCAGACTGAAACGTTGTTAGCGGCATAAGCCTGGACCAGTGACTGTGGTGGAATGTTTGCTTTTTTATTTCTGTGCTTCGCCACTATTCTGGTTAGTTAGTCGAAGTTGCAGGCAACAGCGAATCTTCATCGGACCATTCGATGTAACTTGCGCGCAGACTGACCATATGACCTCAAGATTCGTGCAACATCAAGATATTATTGTTAAACAAGAACCTGCCAAAGTCATGAGGAGATTCACTTCAGAGCCAAGGAATACGCTCGAAACTACCTGCACCGATGTGGAATCAAAATTATGATCTGAAACATAGTCTAGGTCGATCAGCCCGGCAGAAAGATTTCGACAATAAATCACAAACACGAATTTTCCACAAGTAGGCATGGTTCATTCTCTCTCATTCCCATCCACTAGAACCAGAAAGAGCATTGGTAAAACGTGGATAAAAGTCTCGACCACGTACTTGCAAGAAACTCCAAAACCTTTTCTAAAGATTTCTGTTGCTCAAATAACTCGATCGAAAAATCTAATAAACTCGATCACCCGTGCAAGCTGATGAGGAGCCAACGGATAAATCGAACAAACAAACAAACGTATTAAGAACTTGTGAACTAACAGCCATGGATTCTCACACCGCTAGAAGATAGCTGAAATATCTAACAAGTCTTGGACCGCGAATCCGGTTACTGGGATTAGAAACCCTGGAGGTCGCGAGCAATCATGCTACTGATTCAAGGTAACCTAATATGTTGAAAACAAACCTAAGCATAAGGACTCCGTGAACATGGAGAACCCGAAGTCAGTGTGACGATATCAGTTCTAATCTTTAACCTGCTTTATTAATAAAATAACAATGCACGTCACGGTTCAGGAGGAGGGGGGGGGGTCGCGGCCACCACAGAGCTACCAAGTGAGGAAATCGACCGGCGGTGGTAGGACTCGAGCCTGCGACTTTCACGTCCAAACGCCACGACTTTATCAACCTGGCTACCGCCGGATATATATGTATATATATACGATTGTAAAATTTGCCTTGAGAAAGACTACCCACGGTAGTCGGAACGTTAGCATATTACTTCCAGTAACAAGGGTGAGTTAGTAACATTATGTTATTCATAATAAAAGATATTAACATTTTCTTATCCAATGTTTTATGATCCTTGATGCAAAAAGCAGTTCATCGAGTAATTAGTTTGTTATTGGAATTTATGTCTCATCTTGTTGCCTTGCTACAAACTGCCTTCGATCGAAAACAGGTAGACTGTAAAAAAGCCGGATGTTTTGTACGAAAAAGGTGGCCTACTACTGAGGTGACATGCGGACGATGGTAGATGCTTTGTGGAGTATTGAAATTGCGCATGTTACACTAATTTTGAAATGCACGTCCCATAGACAACCGTCTCGGTAAAATTCTCTCCTGGTTTGTCAGAAACTAGTGTACCAGAAATCAAAAGCAAAAGATAGCTTATTCTGAATTCACCCTGTGTACCTCTTTTGTCCTATGTAAACTGAAACACGCATTAATTCACTGAAGTACGCGCGCACGCGCACACACAGAAACATACATACATGCACACACAATCTTGTACATACACATTCAAGAACATACATTACCGATAGCCAGGTAAATGCTGTCAATGCTATTTGAACAAATGGAATAGTGTGTGATCTCACTCGCGCAAGAAAGTCAGCTTAGGGAACAGAATCATCGGTCGCCGAATTCGGGTCTGTCGATCGTGAGTCCGTTGGATGCAAATGTGCAAACAAACAGCAACATGTCCTAAAATGGTTTATCTTTACCAAAAGTGGTGATTGAAGACACAAATCATGAATATCCTCTTTCAGTGTTGACTACAATCAGATGTTCGATTTTCAAGACATTTCCTACGCCCTATTCCAATTATGTGTTGTGTAGATTGACCGGTGAAGTACGTTACTGAAGGTTGAATGCAGTATCGCTTGTACGTCTATCCTCGAATGCGTCTGTTAGTTTCAGATTAGTGACCGATAAATTCAAATGAGGAGAAATGCCACATTAGGAGAACCAAGTTTGAAGTGCCCCAGCTTCAGGTTGTCTGTTTTCGGTGCTGATATCACAGAGGTGGCAGAAGTAGCAAACAGAAAACGTCTGTCATTCGAAGCGCGGATGGAAAGCTTTTATTCCGGAATTCAACGAAGAAAATGGTCAGCAAAAGGACTAGGTCAAACCTACCTTAAGCGGCAACTGTGATGTAGTAAGAACTGAAAACGAACATTCTGAGTAGTCTACCATGAGCGTGATATCTTCTCAGTGACGTAGGAACTAATTTCAATCTTCACTGTCAATAACCTTTCACTAGAATGTTCTGATTTGGTTGCTATCTATTGGTAAAGATTATTAGACTGCCAACGTAATTATTTACAAGTAATCTTCGATCAATTCTGTCGTAGAAGGTTTTGCGAGTGGCTGGAGGAAGACGTATGAAAGTGAAGAAAAAATTGTGATGAAAGCGATGATACGGATCAATATATGCATGCAGACGGATAGATAGATAGATAGAAAGATAGACAGATAAAAAGATAGATGGATAGATAGATAGATAGATAGATAGATAGATAGATAGATAGATAGATAGAAACGAGTGATAGATACGCACATACTCAGAAGGGAATCATTTTTCTTGGCATGATGCGTCGTGGCACACAAGGATATGTTTTACTGGTTAAAGCTCGGTGAAGCTTTATGGTGCTTGCAACAAATTCGTTGGCTACACCCCTCTGATGGCATTTATTTCAAATTTTTGAAGAGAAATTAGTTAAGAGATTCATATCAGTGGTTTTTTAACTACGTGAAAACTTCTGATAGTAACTGGCGAAATTACTGTTCATAGTAACTTCTAAGTTTGGCCTCGAAAGACGGGCTATTGAACAAAGAGATGCATCGTGGCATATCCCATTCAAGATATTCGTAAGCCTTTTGTCTAAAAAACAGCAGCTCATTACTTATTCAACTTTAAGTTCCTAACAGGGGACATCTGTCCGATTTCCTACCTTGGGCTTTGAAAATTTAATCCTGTTATCAGAATAGCATTGAATAAGCTCGGAACTGACGTTGCTTGTCGTTCAAAACCCAAACGGTTAGCGGAATGCTCTATGGCGAAAGCAGCATTTTGACCTTGATGGATCAGTCATCTGATTGGACTAACGGAACAAACGAGATGCCGTTTCCTGCCTGGAACGTCTTGAACACATTGCTTTACACGGCTACATATCAACAAAAGCTGCATGGTAATACATTTGTCAAGACTATTTCGTTATCCATCCCTCCGATTTCATTTGTACCAATTGGTTGATTTCCGACATAAAACCACTCGCTTCTTCAGTGACGAGAAAAGAAATCCCAATCAATTCGTTTGCAAGTGACTCTCAAAGACAAAGGCATGACAACCACCCACGGTATTCGCCGTCATGTGTTTTAAATCGTTAGGTATGAAACACTTCATTCGTAGTTTAACATCTCTCCAGTTTGAGTAGACTCGCAACTTTAGACTTGCCAAGCGAACGTTTCGCGGTATGTCTCAGGCCAAGAAAAAGGTAAACACTGAAGAAAAGCGCATGTTCTCCTTGGACGTCATATTTGGTTAGAAAATTTTGTTTTGTTTATGGATTTGCTAAAGAACAAAGGATTTCCACGGATATTCCGACTAAGTGTATAGAAAAGACGAATACTCCAATATATTTTTAATGCGCAGTTCTTACTTAACAACACGTACTGTCATCAGAATGATGAGGTTGTTATGGGATCACCACTCGGTTCATTTCTTCTGACATTTTCATGGCAAAACGTGAAACGCAAACGTTACACAGGATTACCCGTCTATTCAAGTATTATTATCGCTATGTGGACGGTATCCGTTTGGATTATTGAAATGTACCAACGAGTTCAACAATGAAGACCCGGGCGGTTAGTTCCAACGAACTTTTGAGACTTCTTGACAGTTCGATCCAAAGAAAGGTGTACCAGAAAACCACGTGAAACGGTCAATAAACTGACTTTGACAATTTCTGTTAAATAATTCACCATGTGATATTATCGCTCAACTGACCATTAAGGAACCATGGAAGCACTAGCACTGTTCAGCTATTTCATACTTGTTAGGAATCATCCTCAGTGCATATACACTGCGCTTGATTGTAAAGGCAATTCGATACGCTGTCTCCTGCACAGAGCAAGACATATTTGCAAGGCACACATTCTAGAGGTAGAAATATCGTCCATATCAAGAAAAATTCCTGGGTAATGGATATCTCGACAAGTTTACCGAGACAAACTGGACTAAAATAGCAAAACCAGTGATAATACCACAGGTTAATGAGAAAATTCTTCTCATTAAATGTCTTTTCAAAAGAGATATTGCAGCTGATACAGATTCAGTGGAGAGCCCGCAGTGTCGCCTTAATCACGTGCGTGTTCGCCAACTCCCAAATACTTCACTACTAAAATAAAAAAGATACGTTATTCTCGTTGATTTCATTCACGATCATTTATCAACTCAGTCGCACTTGTACGTCAAACAGTAAGGGAATTATCGAAGAACATAACCCACGTTGGCTTAGACACGAAAAGAAAGAAACCGTCTGAATTTCAATGGTTGCACAGTTAGAAAAAAAACAGGTCACTCGATCGATAACCAGTTTGCCTTCTCAATTGTTTATGGAGGTTCACCACACGTGTGAAAAATAGTTAGGCTTTGAATACTTTAAACCGGTGGAGCAATTATCATTCGTCTGTCAAATCCGGAAATTTAATCCCAACGAAACTTAATCCAAACATTACAAAGTCCCTGTCCAACAACCGACCATGTCAAGCAGGTGATTAGACGTGTTGCAAGCTAATTGACGCATTGATATCAAATTATTTAATCGATTGTTCGCCTTTTTATAATTGATTCGTTTGTATTCCACATCTTTTTTCTTTTAATAATGGCTGAATTTGACATTTTAGATTTTTTGCGACTCTTCTTAGAAATTACTTTTTTTTATAAATTTATCATTTTCCGAATGAATTCGCCGAAGCTCATTTTCGTCAATAACTTGTCCTCTAACCGATTAATGGTAGTAATGACAATGTGAGTAAGACTATAAACCTGAATTCTGACCTACAAGAGAGCTGTATTAGGGAGGAACACAGGATGAGCAACTGGGGGCACGTGACCAAATGAAGATCTAATGCATATTAGTTGAGAACGGACATAATATCGTGCATTCCAGTCCAATCCGTTGACTTTCACGCTCGGTCTGTGGGTCATATCCGTAAAATTCAATCTCACAAATGTTGACCATCTCCCGTGTATTACCTAGCAGTTCCCAAAAAGCTGTCACATCTATTCAAAATTAGCTTACTCAACCATTACACTGATATAAAAATGCGATTCTGTTCACCTAAGCCAGTTGGGAGCCGTAGAAAGTGGCAACTGGTAGTAAAATTGATGAAAACTGGTTGTTAGACTGAATCCAATAAGACTACACACAAATGAATGAGAACGAATGGGATTGAGAGACCAGTGTGTGATTCATATTTTATGTTAATCAATCGGAATCTGATTTGCATGACGGTGATTATTGATCGCATGTCAAATCGAAGTGACCGAGATGATTTATTTTCCTTTTTTGTGTGTTCCCTTTTGTCACGGAAACTGAACTACCATGTCTATCAATACGTTGCGTCTTAGATAGACAAACACAATGTATCCTAACTGTACAGTTGCATTCGTACGAGGTTATTTGACTCCAATTGTATGCTTATATTGTTTACTTTTTTTCGAAAATTTAATCCTGCCCTTTAAAAGTACATTTGGGTTTTGACAGAGATACCGTTAGAAGCATGACGTATTTTTCTTACAAACGGTGATAAATACATGGGAATTGGTATTCCTAATCCAGATTTACGATACGATCGAAAGTCGAGAAAGAAAAAATGTCCCGCATGGATTTACGTGGACAAGTTATTGAATGTAATGGGATTTGTGCCTAACTGACCTTGAGCGAATCATTGACGTGAGCGAATCCAACGGTTGTTAAAATTATGCCGCACACCAGATACAAGCAGTTTGTTGTCGTTTACGGGTAAGGACGACTAGAATCGAGTTATGCACATTTTTTCTATACAAACAATCATTTGATCTATGAATAGGATTCGAACCAAACTCAATTTTTCGGATTAGGATTGTATAATCCAGGCAATGGTAGACAAGATCTGACAAACAGTTGTGTAAAAATGTGTCTGCTTGAGTTAGCCTTAAACGAACGCGGTATCTAAGGTGCGCTCATTCACATCCAATAGACTACGGCAATTTTCAGTCCAGTCTATATGAATACAATGTCTCGCTTCATGTGCCGCTTATGAGTTGACAGGGTGCTACGTTCACGATCGATGGGAGTTGCCGAACCTCCTATTTTGTTGTCACTGAATGTCCGGAATCGACGGTTCTGGTTAATTAAAAGCAGGATGCCTAGATGATTGTGGATTTCATTCCGCCATCTGAGAATAAGTGTTTTTTGATAACAGGTCGATGACAAAACCTCCGTTGAGAGAGAGAGAGACTAGTGATGACCAGAACGTTACTGAATTAGTGCAAACCCAGTCAATAACAAAGTGTCCCCGGTTGACAGTCAGGCGTCAAACATGTGCAATAAAGCTGTGAAGCCAGGTGCTCTAGCGAAAGGTATTTGCCGTTTTGGTGAGGCCAATTATTCACGAGTGATCTTGATCGCTTGTTGGACAGGAGCATTCATTTTGCCGAACATTCCGCTCAAACTCGACGGTGGTCAAACCGATAAGATCGTGGGGTTTGGACTCGAAGGTCGCGGATTCGAATCCTCCCAACGACGGTCGACTTGCTCATTTGAAAGCCCTTTGTTGGCCGTGGCCTTCTTCCTGAAGTACGGTGTACATTTTTATTTCAACAATAAAAGAAGATAAAGATGAAAGATTAAAAAGCCAGACGTGTCTGTAGGTCACAGTTGACTGTTGAATAATTAGGTTATTTAAGCTCAACCGGGGCCTAATAGTCATTGTTGGGATCACGATTTTATGTCAGAGTAGACCTTGAGTCAGAGTCATTTCATCGTGCCATGTGGCGGCGAAATGATGGGCAAGACAAAGTTTAACCTTCGGGTATGACAATTCTGGTGGTAATAAATTGAGTAGAAATCCCGCTCAACTGAGACAAACAGGCTGAAGCATAGTCAGTGGCGTCAACTAAACAGGACCACAGTTTAGACAACAGTGAATGGATAAACTACCAAGTGCGTGTTATTTGGGCTGGAAATCAACCGCACTCAAAAGCAATCCTGACGTAAGCCGCTTAAAATATTTCAGGCACTCTGTCCCGACGGGGAGGAAAAATATTTAGATGTCTCAAGTGACATGTGATTGGAAGTATGGATAACTTGCGCAAGGAGTGTAATTATCTTGTGCAGTCGTGCGAAGTATTGAATGCTAGGATTCGGCGACCCATTTATTTTGGTGCTTGATGCGTGGCAAGAAATAACCACAAATCGCTTGCAGAAGGAAATTTCTAGGAAGACTTCGTCCTGAAAAGTTGCTCGGTTTTCTTACACTTGCCATAATTGTTCACCCCTAGACAGGTAAAATATAAAGGCTTCTCCAATGAATAAAAATAGAAGACATTGCGGATAGATGGAGCTTTGTCATTGGGCTGGTGGCGATACTCTTTTTATTCCAGGCGGACCGACGATATAATCTCGGTCTCGCACTCCACAAGAATTCAACATGCGTCTTATCTTGCTACTAGTGGATTTCTTCCAACTTGGCGAAAGAACGCTTATGTCCAGGCCGCGGTTCACAACCTGAATTTTGACCATGTCCAAGATACGTTTGATGCCTTGCCGTGATAATCCAATTAGCAGCCCCAGAGTGGATGCGAACGTCGAAATTCCAAAATTAACTTCACAGTGCAGTTGCTAGATCCCAAATCAAAATTTCCAAAAAAATTACCGAAGAACAGTGGCCGGCCCATCATTTGTCTGTGTTCCCTGCGACGTCATTCTAATAATGCATGTGTCAAACACTTGTGAGTACATTCCACTCGGTACCCGTTGTCCAGCTCGGAGTGCGTCGTGATGAAGATGCACGAATGACGAGTAAAATCGGAATGGCCTATGGTTGTTGAGCTTTGACACTTCGTGCTGAACAAAGAAGAAACACAGAGTGAATTTTTGCACTGTTCACTTATTTACCTATTGGAAAGGAAAATGTTCACATGGATGCGTTCAAACAAGGTCCACATGCGTATATTTCATTTCACCTAATGTCTTCAGATAAACGGTAGATGATTTTGTTTTAAACATACAGTTTGGATCGTTAAGTGGGATATCTTAGTCGGGAACGTTTCCTCACCCGTCGAGATGACATTGCCAACGCGTGTGCACATTTAATGGTAGTCTTATGCACTTTTAGGATTATCATTAGCTGCGGCCCCGGAACCGCTTTGAAACATTCGAACTCGAAATCCAAACCGTCGATTTCCAGGCTGATTTCTTTAAAATTAGTTCTCGAACATCGATGCTTGGCTTCTTCAAACAGCATGATGTTCCTTTTATTTTGAGCGTGAATATTCGGCTATTCACCATCCCTCACGATCCTGTCTCCGTATGGTCTTGGTTTGATGATTTTCACTTTTTGTTGGTTGAGTATTTGCGTCTTGTTCGATTGTACACGTGTCCCGATTCAACGTATATGTTAACTAAACCAATTAGAGAGAAATTATCTTGCAGAATATCCCTTGCTTGTTACGAGAATTCAACCTCATCCAGATTAATCGTTTTTCCGGTACTTTACTTTTATCTTT